>JABSTQ010009573.1:1052500-1305610 GCA_013358835.2 Ixodes persulcatus
ATGATGTCGATTGGGGCGAAGCCCTGGTGGTGCTTGTCTGCGTAGACGCTGAGCCGCAGCATGCCAAGCCTTTTGTTCGTTTTCATCCATGTCAGAAAGAGAATGTGTGGTATGGAACGTGGTTATCTACAGATTTGGGCATTTGACCGCAGCGCCCTCTCGGCTATAAACGTTGAACCAATGCATGCAAAGTTTAACGCGATTACATACGCATTTGGCCGCAGCGCCCTCTCCTGTATAGACGTTGAGCGGCTACATGCAACGTTTCATCCATGACATCCCCAGCTCCTGAGTTACTACCAGATCTCAAAGCCCCCTACTTGTCCCGCAGTCGTGGCCTGGTGGTTAAGGCGATGGACTAGAAATCCATTGAGGTCTGCCCGCACCGGTTCAAATCCTGTTGACTGCGCAAACATATTTTTTCATCATTTTCATCATTTTTTTTCATCTTTTTTTTGCCCTACATGAGCACGTGAGCACGTGAGCTCACGAGCAGGAGCACGAGCACCGGACGCCGGACATACGGACAGGGCTAGCCCCTAAGGAGCTTTGCCCCTAAAAGACAAGCATGTGATTCCTCCTGCCCTTCTAAGCCAATGTTCTCCACCTAACTATCACCAGGCAGTGTAGGATGACTCCAGGATGACTTTTGGGGGATCGGGCAAAACAAACTATCAATATCACCCCCTCACCTCCCACCCCCGGTGAGGGAGTCGCCAATTTTCCTCTGGTCAAAACCGACAAACCTAGTCGGCGTTACCCCTGCACCACTGGGAGACAGGGTTTGAATTTGGGCCAGAGCCACGCGGAAGGGAGTTGAAATTTTTCTCTGTCCCGCCTGTCCCCAGCTGTATACTAGCTAGTTGTGCATCATTCAATATCCCCTAGATAGTTTCCACCAATCTTCTAATCGCCTCTTTTTGACTGTAATTATTTTCTCTTCCCTCCTTCCAACCCCGCCAGCAAAGCCGTAGGGCCCCGGCCAAATCTGTTCCCCCTCAGGGAGGGCAGGACAAAGCCCCGTGCACTTCAAAACCAAATGCTCTAGTGTCTCGCTCTGATTATGGCATGTTGCACATAATGTATCTGTCTTCTGAAATTTTTCCCTATACGTCCTTGTCCTCGAAACTCCCGTTCTCGCCTCAAACAGTAAAGAACTTCCCAGAAAATTGCAAACACATTTTCCTTTCTTATCTCCTGTTTTTGTGACCTGCACATTGCTAGAGCTGATTTTTTTATGCATTCTTCCCTTCCCAATTTTTCTTTCTGCCTTTTTCACTCCCTCTTCCTCTGAAGTGGTCTCCTCAGCTTCATCACTAGTATGTAGGTAATTAAATGTAAGCTTTCGGGTTCGGTATATCTATTTTGTGTTTAAGCTTTTTATGTATAAATACTTGAATACCTTCCAAGCCCACCGCGTATCACCCATTTCGGTTAACCTTTGTTCAAGTTTCAACTTACTAATTGCTTCCCTGTTTTCAAAAGACGACCAGCCCATGTCCCCCTGTACCTCCTCATTTGGTGTGTTTGGTGTGTCGAGACAGGAAATGTCTGGGCGCTGGCACAATTGCCAGTATCTCCCTGTCGGTTTCCCGCGCTGCCGCAATAGACAGATTTACGGGAAGTCGGAGGACCACAGAGAAAAACCGAGCCCCGTAGAGCCAGGGCCTCCGCCGGCGAGAGCCCCCGGCCCTTCTTCGGGTCCCGGGTTATATAGCCTCGGAGACATGGACGCGCCCGGGGAGGCCGCTAGCAGTCGCGTCCACTATCACTCTCAAGGGTGCGCCGGCGGTATATTCACCCTACGTGGGAGAGGGAGAGCCGTCCCCTTTGGGGAGTGACAGCCTCGGTTCCTCGCATCCGGGTAGCCGCCGCCATTGGTGACGACGACTCCCACGGCCTGCTAAAAGCTAGACCTAGATAGGGATATAGAGAACCCGCATGGTTCCCACACTATTTAGGCTAACCTTTCTTTGGGCGTGTTCCAAATTTCACTCGATCTTACTCCAAGGTAAGGGTTTTGTACCTTCGCGTTCGAAAACTTACCCGCGTCCAGCGTCGCTCTATCTGTGTTATCACGTGACACGACCCGCCGGAGTAGCTCGGATCTATTTGGGAATGATTTTGAACACAGCCCTTAGGCTTCATTCTTCCCTCTAAAGCCGCCGTCGCAGAGCTCCATACAAAAGACGCGGTGCTTGCTGCAGACATGTACTGTCGAGACCGGTTATAGCGAAGTCGGTTATAACGAAATAGCGGCTACAGCGAAGCGGTCACGATTTTCCATTCCCTTTTTCACTTCGTTATAACCGAAGTCGGTTATAATGAAATAGCGGATAGAGCGAACTGATTTCCGATTCCCGTTAACTTCATTATAACCGATCTCGACAGCAGACATAATTATCTGCGGACACGCCTCACGCAAGTTCGCAGCATGTCTGCTTCTTAGAGAAGTGTGGTTCGAACCTGTCTGTCGGCTGTCCGCAGACAGGATTAAACACGTCTCAGACAGTTTCAGCAGACTGTAGTCTGTAGTATGTATTCGTAGTGTGACCGCGGCTTTAGAAAGTGCCTTTGTTGCCTTCTCGAGCCGAGGATCCCTTTTCAAGACAGGTGACGGTATACACAAGCCTGAGATGAGGTACGCCGTAGATTTGCTTTCCATTTTAATTGCCTATTTCATCTTGCCTTTCTTAGGCCTCATTTCTTACTGCGAGGACGTGGCAAAAGATTAGTCGAAACTTCAAACTATTTTCTTGACGCTGTGTCACGGATTTCTAGAAGACAAAAAAAAAAAAAGAACACCCCATTGAGCCGAGGGAAGTGGTTTATGGCACTCGCGCGCGTGGTTAATGCCGCACTCCAGAATCAACTACATCAATCAAGTGTTGATTGACATACTATCGGCAACGATATGAAAGGGAACCGCTCGTCTTTCTTCTTTCCAGTCTTACGGCTCCAACAACCTTCGTTAAACTTCAACCTGTGAAACGGTATGTACGTTTGGATCGAAACTTTCCGTTCTAGCCCCCGTCGGGACCCTAGCATGATCCGAAAATTGTACGTACGTCAAAAAGAAAAAAAAAAAACGAAATTTGTTTCCGTCTTATAGTGTTACCTATAATATAATTCTTCCTTTTAAGAGTGCTGCCTGTATAATCTTTCGATACATTACGTATGTTCGCATTGTTTTAGTTGGCTCTGTTAAGGCAAACAGAGACTTAACAAAAACAAAAAAACAACAGTTTTGCTTTTTTTTTATTTTTGTCTTTCCGTTCTGCATAAGAAAACTAAAAAAAAAAAATAGTCGAATGCTTGTTAAATGTATTTTAATTTCAGTTGAATTCAGTTGACACTGAAATGTCTGAACGGGCCTTCCAGCGGAGTTCATTCCGATCGCACTGCTCGAGGAATCAACCACAAATAGCGTTTGCCGTGCCACGCGCGCTGACGGAATCGAACAACGCCAAAAGGGAGCCGCTTCGCAAGCAACAGCGCATATAGGGCCGCCATGCCCCGCAGAGGAATGCGCGGAGGATGCCTCGGTAGCCATGCAGGTCGCCGATCGAATGAGGACGTTGCATTAATTACAGCCATGCTCTCCGCAAATTACCGACAGGCGGGGACCCAACAGGCCCCGGGGTCAGAAATTACGGCCTTCAGAGCAACACTATACCGACGAGGCGCATATATGAACGACACGCAAAAATATGTACAGGATAAAAAAAAAAAAAGAGAAACGCCCCTCCGTGGCACATGCTTCAAAATGATCCCGCGTTTCATGAGGCTTTCTATGCATGCAGGTATACCCTGGGCGCCGCGGGTACAGGTCTCCTCTTCGGCTGCTGCAGTTTTAATTCACTTTTTGCCATTAATCACCGGCATCGACGAAATCACGTGGGGTCCCTAATTAGCCATAGCGTGATCGTATAAATTACGGTAAGGCGACTTCTTAATTTCATAGGGAGCCTCAATTAGGCAGCGATCGGTGACACGTCGGGCACATTCCTACATCGGCGTATACAGCAGTGCGGTGACGTGAGGCGCACACACTGCGCATGCATGCCGTCCGACCGACGGCTTTGTGGTATAGCCGTCGAAAGTTTAGAGCATAATGCGAAAGGGGACTCTGTTCTAATTTAATGCCATGCTTAGTGGTCAATAGCTCTAGTTTCTCGTCGGTTGATGAGAGAGCCGCAGTCACACTGCGCATGCGCCATGCAATATACAGCCTGCATACACTGTCTGAGGCGCCTTTCTTCTTGTATAAATAGGCACTGAATGAATAAATGGCTGGATAATGTAATACGCTAAAGCCGACAAAGTAGGGTGGTTGCTTGCGCCATCTAGCTGAAGTTTCTTTTTATTTTTACATCTGATATCTACCACCCTGCGTGAAATGGGTCGTTTTTAGTTCCTTTCGTTGTAATTAAAGAGAAAATAAACGAGATATGCGGATAAATGAACCGTACTCATCAAATGCTGTAAACGCTACGAGGCCGCCGAAAGACGGAATCTTTGGCAACACCGGGAGAGGCTATCTATGTATCGTATCGTATATGGATGTATAAAATTAAGGTTAAGACTTCTCTGCCACGTAAGTGCCACCTCGCATCTTTTGAGCGTACTGCTGTGAAGGGCCGTCGCGGCAGGTGCCTCATTGAGCACCGAATGTGTTTTCTTCTATTTTCCTGAGCTCGTCTGCATCGTTGATTCTGGACAAATGCTCGCATAGGACTCATAAAGAATGTTGCCTATTATGGTGCTTGAACCCGACTTCAAACAGTATCAATATTATTTTATTTTTGTACGTTGCTCATCTAACGAGCTCAATTTTAAAGGAACCGCAGTGAGGGCGCACAACCGCGACACTCCGATTACGCCACCGAATGACGGATTGTTCCACTATTGCTGTTCACTGTGCTTTTCAGAGAACGGGAAATAAATCTTCGAGTCTCGGAATTCTAGAAGAGAAAGCGGGCTTAACGTAGTTTGGACGGAAGAAAGGTTTTCGCGCGGATTTGGAGTCGCACCACAAAATGAAGCAATCCTTCTTCCCCTGTCACAGAGGTTCTGATACTCGGATAGACAGTTCTCGTTGGCACGGCTCTGAAGTAGACTTTAATCAAAGGTGGTACCCTTCACTGAAACGGTCGGGACGGCCGTTCTGGTTATAGGCAAGATTGATGAAACCATTCGTTCTTCGGGCTCTCCAAATCCCGTCGCGCGCGATGGCGGCGGACAACGGGGAACCAAAGGAGCCCATTCCTGGCTGCAAGTTGGGATGCTTGCGGATGATGCCCGGTGTCCGATAAAGGTGGAACAGAACACAAACTCTAGCTCCTCGTCATAAAGAAACACCTGGTACCCAAGAAGCACACACACTTATCAAAGAAGCTTAGGGAATGTATGGCGATGATAAATTATCCCTGTCTCATTACTGGCTAGACGCATGGCATCATAACCTCGCAAATACCTCGAAAAACAAATATTTGGCTTTTGTCATCTTGCACATTCTGCATGCTTATGCGAAACGGTTTACATTTCTTAAAACGTTATGTAAAACTTCATATTATTTCTGACTTCATCAACGCTTTGAAGGTGTAACAACAGGTCCCTGCTACTTCTCCTGCTGCGGTACCTCATGATTGTTGCTATATACGATAACGGTAAAGTAAATCCCGAAGTCGCCCTTTATGAAGTTCCGGGGCAGATGACACCTACAGCGAATTGCTTTGAGTGTGGCTACAGTCCAGCGGACAGAAATATCCGACAATATAAAACGAAACAGACCAAGTGTTTCGCCCGTCTCGACCTTCCTGCCCATCTGTTCTCGTCGTGCTTGCCCGATTTAAAGCTGCTGCACTTCGCTCGCTCTTACACGCTTTTCGTACTTGACTTTCGCGAACCCCCAGAGCGGCTGTTCGGATTCCATTACAAGCACGTCTTCACTGCGCAAAATTTTCATTTGATGTTCTCGCCACGACACCTGAGCGGGGCGAGTAGCGCATCAAACTGGACGTGTCTTTTTTTTTTTCGTTTTTTTTTTATTTTACGTCAGTGGAATATCTTTCGGTCACGCAGCGCGTATTAGACTACACTGAGGAGGCGAGTTTAAAAACGGGTTCAGGCATCGGCACCAGAACGGGGTGCATAACCACGAAACAGCTCCCGTGCCAGTCTCTACCCTTAGGGTTCTCTTCTACGGATAGCTTTTCTGCCAGATGCACGAAATGAGAGTAGGTTAGAATAGTGACGTTCACTGGCGTAGCTGTAGTTGAAAGACTAGAAGTTTTACAACTTTCATATCGCTCTAAGGTGCTTACTATAGACCAACTCAAGTCTCTGACGTCGGGCCACTGCGGTGGCGCTGCCGTCGACACTGCGCATGCGTAGAAGCTTCGTCTCACGCAAATCTATTTTCTGCGCACGCGCAATGCCCACACCTGGTGTGGACAAACGCGGGCTTGTTTGTAAACACTGTGTTGGTGTATACTCCGTTTCGCATTCAGTCCGACCGCAACCAGCGCTACAATCTGATGAGGACAATCCAGCAGAGCCGAAAGTGCATCGTCTTGCCGCTCGTACGCTTTGCGCGTTTACTAACACCGGCTCAACCTACTACGCAGAGTGAATGTGGCCTGATCATGCGCTTTTGTTCTGTGCCCTGATCGGTCTATCTGCATGGTGACAACAAAAGCACAAACGCACGTTGCCTGCGGTCAGACGTAACGTTAAGCGGTGTGTGGATTCACGCGCTCGGTGAAGGCGCGCGCACGCGTCTTATGGTACGTTTACACTCGCGAAAACACCCGCTGAACCGGATTTGGCAGCAGCGGAAAAACGAAGGTGTTCGTAGAGTTCCCTACGGGAGCCAGAGTTGCGCGGTCATCCCCGTAGCGCCGTCTTTCCTGCATGGCATGTGGATCCAGCTCCTCACGTGACTGAATTCGGCGAATAGCAGCGCCGCGCGTTCGAGGCGCGCGGCGCGCTCAAAAGCAGGGTAACGTTCGGCGGGGCGCGCGCAACGTCTACTTTCCTGCACGGCACTTGATCCGGCTCATCACGTGAACGCGCAACTCTGGCTCCCGTAGGGAGCCTATACAGGAACTCTAGGTGTTCGCATCTATTTCTGCCACCGGCGGTGGTTTTCTCGTTTCTCTCTCGGAGCGTCGCGTCTGCGACGAGAAGACGCGAGATTTCTTGTCGTCAGCTGCTAGGCAAGCTCTCGGAGTCGCTCGGTGTCGGTCGCAAGACGTCCGCCCTAACAAAAAAAAAAGAAAAAAAGAAGACTACTTACACCCATACCTCGGCAAACCTCACTAATGAGGGCCCTCACTCACCCTCACTCACCCTCATTTTCACAGGTGAGGTGAGGGTGAGTGAGTTTCTGAACCATGAAAATTCATGAGTGTGAGGGTGAGTCGGCCATGAGGGCTGTGAGGGCTGTGAGGACTGTGAGGGCCGTGAGGGCGGTGAGTGCGTTAGGGGTGTGAGGGCCATGAGTGCGTGAGGAGCGTGAGGGGTATCAGTGCGTGAGGGGCGTGAGGGCTACGAGTGCGTGAGGGGCGTGAGGGCCATGAGTGAGTGAGTGGCGTGAGGGCGGTAAGTGGCGTAAGGGTCATGAGGGCGTGAGGGGTATGAGCGCGTGAGTGCGTGAGGGGCGTAAGGGACATGAGTGCGTGAGGGCCGTGAGGTTCAGTGAGGGTGAGTGAAGGGCTGAAGGTGAGTGTGACTGTGAGGATGAGGGTGAGTGAGGGGCTGAAGGTGAGTGTAGCTGTGAGAGTGAGGGTGAGTGAAGGGGTTAGGTGAGTGTGGCTGTGAGGGTGAGGGTGAGTGAGGGCGACCTAAAATGCCGACCTCTGACGCTAACAGATGGACAACGTGCGTGTGGTTGTCCGTTGTCCACCAAATAGCATTTAAAAAAATAGGTCAATGGTCGCCAAGAAGAAGTTACCGTTTACTTACGATAAAATATTTGACTTCGAAGGTGCTATCTGAGATCTCTGTCGACGCAGACATATTACAACAACCACAAAAAAACGAGAAGGAAGGGCTCTGTGAAGATTTAACGCGTTGTGGTACAAGCTGTCATTTGCCAAACCGAACACTAAACGCATCACAAGAATTTCTTGTGATTCTTTGAAGAACTCGCTTGTGGCCGATATAGGGTAGTGAAACCCAAGCCACGCATACGCAGCGCCACTCCACCCCCTGGCGAGGCGCGCCCATACTTGTTAGCGGTACAAAAAGCGACGACGCGGGAGGCTGGTGCGCTTGTCGTGCTGGCCTCGCGCTTCGTAAAGTAATGTACCGAGTGCAAACAATGAGGGCATCAGGTATTGTTAAGTACTCAAATGCCACAGCACCTTATTGAATAGAGAGTTAAATATGTCTCCCGAAAAGGTTTCTTCGATCCCTGGGAGGATGATTCAAGAAAGATCGCCAGAAGCATGAATCGCCAGCTGCGCGGAGGAAAGGGTTAATTATTTCTCTATCTTGTCGCATGATTCAGTAGTGCAGCTACACTTACCTGTCACGTTAATAGGGACTTTTCGTAGATCACACGCAAGAGCATGCAAGAGGTTTGCGTTGTTTGAGAGAGCGTCACTTTGAGGGCGGACTGAGCTCGCGCCCGCAATCCGCATCTGACGTTCAACGATAAGTCCCTAATGTACTAAGCTACGATGGTTCCCCGTGGCTGTTGACCAGTGTTGCGGAGTTGCCACTCCGGAGCTGGAAGGATTCCGGAATCACTCCGCACTTTCGGGGCACCGGAATGAAATGGGAATGGAATGGCGTCAGCGCTGGGGGAGAATGAAATTCGAATGGAATTAGACGCTTTTTGCCCAGAATGGAGCGAGAGTGGAATGCGCTCGGTGATTGTGCGAGCTGTGTTGATTTTCATCTAGGGCCTACGGCTGATGGCGCAATTCGCTAGCGCATGGGAAGTGGCTCTTGAAACAGCATCATTGCACTGGAGGTGACTGACGGATTGATTGTCTTACTGGCTTATGCTGCTTCGAGCACGAAAATGGCGCCCTCGGTGACGCAACTATTACTGAATAGTTGTAGACAAACAAGGTGTCGTTTCTGGCGCCGCGAGACGTGAAAAAGCGGCTGTTGTAATCATGCGCAATTAGCATACAGTTTTTAACTAGGGTGTCAAACCGAACCCGAACCGAAAACCGGAGAAAAACCGTTATTTTTTTCTGAACCTGAAAAAAACTGCAACCGAAATCAAACATTCGATATGAAACCCGAACCGAAACAGAACCGTAATCTCATGTGGCGGTTACCGGTTCATTGGAGATGGTTCGGCGTAATAAAATGTGAGCGGCGCGCCTTGCGAGTGGCGGCGCCAAGTCAATCGAATATTCGCTGCGGTGGCGCCGGCGGCTCAGTTTTGACTAAACCAATGACGGCGACGACATGGAAACAGCTCAATAATAATGAAACACAGAAGTATATTTCGCGTCTATGTGCAGCACGAATTGGCGTCGTCGTGGAGGCGTACAATTCTATACTTTGTTTCACCCACACTTAGGAAGTAATCCGTTACTTTTTCGAGTAATTTTGTGAATGCCACATATTACTTTTTTAAAGTAATTTGTAATGCAATTT
Source organism: Ixodes persulcatus (assembly GCA_013358835.2). NCBI lineage: Eukaryota > Metazoa > Arthropoda > Arachnida > Ixodida > Ixodidae > Ixodes > Ixodes persulcatus. The sequence continues at coordinate 1,062,125 of JABSTQ010009573.1, forward strand.
CGTTACAAAATATTCGTAACGGATTGCTTGAATTACTCGTTATTTTTAAAAAAAAAATATGAGCATAATACAGTAACTGGAGCAAAACGAGCAGAACATTTAGCAGCACAAAGAGAGCAAGTTCAACAAAATAGGAAACATTAGTAAGGGGAGATTAGCCGAAAAGAAAACACTATTTTTTCACTAGAACCACTAGAAAAACGGGCAAGGCATGTACAAATATGCGAAAGACGAAGATCAAGTAAGACAACGCCGAGTAGGCTCTCCGTCGCCTTCCATCGTGTTTTTGTTTCTACTCCAGGGGAGGAGAGAGCTCTTTGTGTTTATTTGTTTTTGTCTTTTACACCCGTTTCACCCTTTCCAACTTCTTCGACATCTCCTGCCACCTGCACAGACATCAAACGCGGGTCCGTATCCCCTGGATTCGCGGGTTCCCAACTCGCGTAACAGAAGATGTAGCCTCGCGCGAGGAGGTCGTATTCTCTTTGTCTTTGATGTTCACTACAGTATTCTACCACCCTTTTGAGGCACGGCTGAAAAGCGCCCGGCGCGAGGCTAAGAGCATCGTCTTCGTGGGTATGGACGATACTTCTTTTGGTTTACTTGTCTGGGCATGATGGTCGAGTCCACTCCTCACCTTACAGTCAATTGTTCACAAAAAAAAAGGGGGGGGGGGTTAGACCATCTAAGGAGTGCTGACAGAGAGAGAGAGAGATCACATAAAAGTGGTCTGATCCTCTATTGTTTTGTGAGGTTTCACCGCTTCTCTCGCTATTTATGCCCTCCCCTCCCCTGGTCTTCATGAATATTGGTATGAAAGTGAGAACCGGTGAACACCTAGCTCTGTTTGGAGATTCGCGTTTGTCCTTTGTCCCCCTTGTTTCCCTTCCCCAGGGATTATTTTCGTCATTCTTGTCCAGCTCTCTTGCACCTTTGCATTTAATTGCATTATCGACCATAACATAAAAGGTGCAAGCCATTCACCCGTGTTGGTGTTAAGGCCGGTTCAGACACTTGCGTTTGACTGCGTTGCGGCGAGAACCGAAAGCGAGTCACCGGCACATCTGTGCTTCGTATGAAGCGTGGAATCCAATTCAGGGAATCTTCTTGGCACACGATATAAGCAGCAGGGATGTCCTGGTGCCTCGCTGCCGCAACGCAGTGAAACGCAGTCAAACGCAACTGTGTGAACCGGGCTTAAGACTGGTGGCAGCTCATAAACGTTTACTCTACTGACGTCTAAAGCCTGGTTCAGACAGTTGCGTTTGACTGCGTTTGACTGCGTTGCGGCAGCGAGAAACCAGGACATCCCTGCTGCTTATATCGCGTGCCAAGATGATTCCTTGAATTGGAGTCCACGCTTCATATGAATCACAGATGTGCCGGTGACTCGCTTTCCGTTCTCGCCGCAACGCAGTCAAACGCACTCAAACGCAAGTGTCTGAACCGGCAGTTAAAGTTGTTGTTGTTCCTCCCGGTGGTGTGGGAGGCAGGTTCCGCTCCGATGGGCTGGAGCGTGGTGGCACGAACGTCGCTGAATGACGGGTCGACTCACTGCTTCAATAGAACTATGTGCATTTATTTACACTCTAGTTACAAGTCCCAACTTGGGAGACCATCCTGCCCCGTCTAAAGTCTCGACCCCCGTCCCCAATTTCGCTCAATCAAATCCAAAGTCCGAATCTCTCAAAATCCTCTCCGCACTCCTTTTGTAGGCCCGTAGGGGCCTCCTTTCCCCTCAAAAGACCGACCAATCTCTTCAAATTCCACCACTCACACGTGGTACACAGTTGTCCAATGGTCGGCGAGCTGTCAGCCTGGCGCTGCAACCGCCAAACCCAGATTCCTTGTAGAGTTGTTCTCTGCATTGCCTTCCAGTCTGGCTGGCGCCAACCGCTAAATTATTGCATCGGGCAAAGAGCGACAATTTTACACTAAGCGGCAAAACCCTCTACATACAGGCACACTCGGTTAACATACACAAGCATCTCCAGGAACGGGCCGTCCCGCGGTCTGTCCGAGCAGACTCCCGAAACCCGAGACGTTTCCTAACGACCGCGGGGGACCCGCACCGTCCGCTTGGCCGCTCTGCCCACGCAAATGCTCCCTCCAAAACGCCGACACCCACAAAGAAAGCTAAAAAAAAACAATGCCGACGCAACTCTGGGAAGTTCCAACCAAAGAAAACACCTTAATTAACAAGCATGACTTCTATATACTTAACTCCTCCCCACCAAGACTGTTGCGTTGACACTTGATGTAAGCGCAACAAATTCCTTACCCGAATAGCGCACTGGCAAATGTTCAAACCGACCGCTTGGCCCACAGTTAACCAAAAACAAAAACGTCAACATCACGCTTAAAAAGTTTACCAAGCGCTCATCCGTAAATGTCAACAAAATCAAACGGCACAAAAAAAAATGATTTCCATTCTACACCCAGAAATACTAAAACGGCGAACACACTGCTGCCGCAGCAAAACGTCTGAGCACACACCAGACTAGGTGCACAAAAAAAAAAGAATTGTCATAATAGCTGTCACGTTCAAAGTCAAACTGCCACCAACGATCACACACAGGTTGGACCCACTCCTGTACATTCCAGGGTCCCGCAAAATCACTGGTGGGAGCTCTCAAAATTGCTGAATAATCATCATGCCCCAATCATGCCTGTCTAGCCTCGACGTGCTTATCAACGCTATAGCTATGAAGCACGTTTCAAATACGTGCGGACACTCAAATTTCTCCCGCAGAGAATAAAGACTGAACACAAAAAAATATATATTTTGTAGAATATAAAATACCTAGGGGCAAACCGAAGGGCCAAATAAAAAATAATCAGGAGGGCACTGAAATAAATGTAGGCTAAAGGCGAAACAAAAACCTAGTAGCCTCGCTAGATACCCCCCTAATCGTGGCCGTCTTCTCGTCCATCTCGTTGTCGTTAAAGACGTTCTGAGGACTGCCTGGAGCGGCGCGCAGTCAGTCGCTTCCACGACACTCGCTGATCTCGAGCTGAAACTGGAGGTCTGCCGTCCTCGCGTGCGAGCCCTAGACACTGGCTGGAGTGGCCTCTTCCTCCCCTCCGTGCTCATTTGGCGCTTGCCGCCCCCGCAGCACTTTGCGTCCAGACTCCCCCTTCTGGAGTAGCTCGACACATTCTTCCTCCTGGGCGTCACCCTGCGATGCTCCGCCGGGATGACCTTCGGCGACGACACGGTTCCGGTTCCGAAGTCGGCGCCTCTCCGCAGTCGGAGCTCCCGTCTCGACGCCTGGATCGGAGGGGTCACGACCCTTTTCGCCGTCCTCTCGCCGTCGTCCACGTTCTCGGCGTGGTCGTCTGCGTCGTAGCCCGGAGCCGATGCAGGGGCGGACCCGGAGTACTTCTCGACCGCCGACTCCGACCTGTCAATCCGCCCCTTGCGCAGCTGCTTCGTTCCAGCCTGGGACGGGCCTTGCATCCCCAGTGCTGCGGTGACCGGTGCGCCGAGGTCCCCTGGATCCTTACGCTCGAGGTCGCCAACCAGGTTTGTCCCCTCGTCGCCGCCGTCACCATCGCTTACGCTCTCGCTCTCGCCTCCTTGCGTCACCGGATCCCGGCGGGTGCATCTGCCTCGTCGGCGCCAGCTCTCCTCTGAACGTGCTTCACCACGCGGCCGCCGCGGTCATCGCCGTATGCGTTCTCCTCGCGGTCTTCTTCCGGATTTTCAAGCTTCTGCCGCTCATTCAAAATTTCAGGCCACCCGTCGTCGTCGTTCGTTTTCCTCGTGGGCTTGGGGTGCCCCTCGCCCGTCTGGACCACCGGCTCGACCTCGATGTCGCCGCAATCATCGCCGTCCGCGTCTGTCTTCCCGGTAGGCTTGGAGTGTCCCCTGCCCGTTTCGACGACCGCATCGGATACCGCCCGCTTCGACCCGGCCCTCGTCTTTCCTAATGCGGCGCAACTTCTCTTCTGCCTGCTTAAGATTAAATTGGGCGATCTGGAGTTTGGCCTTCAGAGCAGCAATTTTTAGCTCAAAGGCGTTCTCGCTCTCACTCCCTTCGCCGCCGTCGCCATCGCTCACGCTTTCGCAGCGGACCTCGATGTTCACCTGTTCCGGGCATGTCGTCGACGGCAGCAGGTGACTCTTCCACTCCTCCAGGTGTTGTTCCACCATCTTGACGAACGCCTCAGATTTTCCGCTCGCTCCAACCTGGCCCTCATCTTCCCCACCGCGGCGCCAATTCTCCTCGTCCTGATAAGCGTAAAATTTGGCTATCTCGAATTTGAGTCTTAAAGATGCAATTTTTCGCTTGAGCGCGTTCTCCCTTTCACTTCCTCTCCCTTTTGATACGTCGTGCAACATCGCCGGGCTCTTATCGCCGCTCGCACTCCTTGTACCTCGAGCTCCTTCAGTCACCGACCGCGACACCACTGACATGCGAAACCCGGAGGAAACAGAAATGAGTCCCACCTGTGTCAGTGCGCTGCTCCTGAGGCGATGTGTCTCCGGTGTCGCTCGATGTTCCCCGTCGGAGTCGGTCCTGGGTTCGGGTATGGCTGGTTCGTTCCCCGGGTCGCAACACTACGCAACCTCTCACGTAGACGATGCTGCGTCGTCGCTGTATTTTGCACCGCAGCCCACGAAGCTTCTCGCGTAGATGTTGCTCCGTCCGCTCGTTCTCTTCGGGTCGTAACCCACAAGGCCTCTCACGAGGATGTCGCCTTGTTCACATTGGGTCGAAACCCACAAGGCCTCTCACGAGGATGTCGCCTTGTTCACTTTGGGTCGAAACCCACGAGGCCTCCCCCGAGGATGTCGCCGCGTCCACTTCGGGTCGAAACCCCCCAAGACCTCTCACGGGGACGTCTTCTTGGTCACTTCGGGCCGGAGCCCACGAGGCCTCTCACAGAGATGTCGCCTCGTCCACTTTTGGGTCGAAACCCCCCAAGACCTCTCATGGGGATGTCGTCTTGGTCACTTCGGGCCGGAGCCCACGAGGCTTCTCACGTGGATGTTGCCTCGTCCGCCGTTGAGCCGAAGCTCACGCATTTGCCTGCAGGTCGCCGCCACGTCGTCTCACCGGAAATCGCGCCCACCATCCTGCCGACTGCGCCAGTTAAAGTTGTTGTTGTTCCTCCCGGTGGTGTGGGAGGCAGGTTCCGCTCCGATGGGCTGGAGCGTGGTGGCACGAACGTCGCTGAATGACGGGTCGACTCACTGCTTCAATAGAACTATGTGCATTTATTTACATTCTAGTTACAAGTACCAACTTGGGAGACCATCCTGCCCCGTCTAAAGTCTCGACCCCGTCCCCAATTTCGCTCAATCAAATCCAAAGTCCGAATCCCTCAAAATCCTCTCCGCACTCCTTTTGTAGGCCGTAGGGGCCTCCTTTCCCCTCAAAAACCGACCAATCTCTTCAAATTCCACCACTCACACGTGGTACACAGTTGTCCAATGGTCGGCGAGCTGTCAGCCTGGCGCTGCAACCGCCAAAACCCAGATTCCTTGTAGAGTTGTTCTCTGCATTGCCTTCCAGTCTGGCTGGCGCCAACCGCTAAATTATTGCATCGGGCAAAGAGCGACAATTTTACACTAAGCGGCAAAACCCTCTACATACAGGCACACTCGGTTAACATACACAAGCATCTCCAGGAACGGGCCGTCCCGCGGTCTGTCCGAGCAGACTCCCGAAACCCGAGACGTTTCCTAACGACCGCGGGGGACCCGCACCGTCCGCTTGGCCGCTCTGCCCACGCAAATGCTCCCTCCAAAACGCCGACACCCACAAAGAAAGCTAAAAAAAAACAATGCCGACGCAACTCTGGGAAGTTCCAACCAAAGAAAACACCTTAATTAACAAGCATGACTTCTATATACTTAACTCCTCCCCACCAAGACTGTTGCGTTGACACTTGATGTAAGCGCAACAAATTCCTTACCCGAATAGCGCACTGGCAAATATTCAAACCGACCGCTTGGCCCACTGTTAACCAAAAACAAAAACGTCAACATCACGCTTAAAAAGTTTACCAAGCGCTCATCCGTAAATGTCAACAAAATCAAACGGCACAAAAAAAAATGATTTCCATTCTACACCCAGAAATACTAAAACGGCGAACACACTGCTGCCGCAGCAAAACGTCTGAGCACACACCAGACTAGGTGCACAAAAAAAAAAGAATTGTCATAATAGCTGTCACGTTCAAAGTCAAACTGCCACCAACGATCACACACAGGTTGGACCCACTCCTGTACATTCCAGGGTCCCGCAAAATCACTGGTGGGAGCTCTCAAAATTGCTGAATAATCATCATGCCCCAATCATGCCTGTCTAGCCTCGACGTGCTTATCAACGCTATAGCTATGAAGCACGTTTCAAATACGTGCGGACACTCAAATTTCTCCCGCAGAGAATAAAGACTGAACACAAAAAAAATATTATTTTGTAGAATATAAAATACCTAGGGGCAAACCGAAGGGCCAAATAAAAATTAATCAGGAGGGCACTGAAATAAATGTAGGCTAAAGGCGAAACAAAAACCTAGTAGCCTCGCTAGATACCCCCCTAATCGTGGCCGTCTTCTCGTCCATCTCGTTGTCGTTAAAGACGTTCTGAGGACTGCCTGGAGCGGCGCGCAGTCAGTCGCTTCCACGACACTCGCTGATCTCGAGCTGAAACTGGAGGTCTGCCGTCCTCGCGTGCGAGCCCTATACTTCGTTTCTCCTTATGTGCGAGCGAAGGCAAAACTGGAAGCGCGAGCACGGAAGTTCCGTGTGTTCAGGCTTTGCTCGAGCGCGCGAGCTGGGGAGAAATGCAAAAAGCGCTGGTCTCGCGCTTCTAGCTTTGGCTTCGCTCGCAGATAAAGTGAAACGAAGTATAGACACTGGCTGGAGTGGCCTCTTCCTCCCCTCCGTGCTCATTTGGCGCTTGCCGCCCCCGCAGCACTTTGCGTCCAGACTCCCCCTTCTGGAGTAGCTCGACACATTCTTCCTTCTGGGCGTCACTCTGCGATGCTCCGCCGGGATGACCTTCGGCGACGACACGGTTCCGGTTCCGAAGTCGACGCCTCTCCGCAGTCGGAGCTTCCGTCTCGACGCCTGGATCGGAGGGGTCACGACTTTTTCGCCGTCCTCTCGCCGTCGTCCACGTTCTTGGCGTGGTCGTCTGCGTCGTAGCAGGAGCCGATGCAGGGGCGAACCCGGAGTACTTCTCGACCGCCGACTCCGACCTGTCAATCCGCCCCTTGCACAGCTGCTTCGTTCCAGCCTGGGACGGGCCTTGCATCCCCAGTGCTGCGGTGACCGGTGCGCCGAGGTCCCCTGGATCCTTACGCTCGAGGTCGCCAACCAGGTTCGTCCCCTCGTCGCCGCCGTCACCATCGCTTACGCTCTCGCTCTCGCCTCCTTGCGTCACCGGATCCCGGCGGGTGCATCTGCCTCGTCGGCGCCAGCTCTCCTCTGAACGTGCTTCACCACGCGGCCGCCGCGGTCATCGCCGTAAGCGTTCTCCTCGCGGTCTTCTTCCGGATTTTCAAGCTTCTGCCGCTCATTCAAAATTTCAGGCCACCCGTCGTCGTCGTTCGTTTTCCTCGTGGGCTTGGGGTGCCCCTCGCCCGTCTGGACCGCCGGCTCGACCTCGATGTCGCCGCAATCATCGCCGTCCGCGTCTGTCTTCCCGGTTGGCTTGGAGTGTCCCCTGCCCGTTTCGACGACCGCATCGGATACCGCCCGCTTCGACCCGGCCCTCGTCTTTCCTAATGCGGCGCAACTTCTCTTCTGCCTGCTTAAGATTAAATTGGGCGATCTGGAGTTTGGCCTTCAGAGCAGCAATTTTTAGCTCAAACGCGTTCTTGCTCTCACTCCCTTCGCCGCCGTCGCCATCGCTCACGCTTTCGCAGCGGACCTCGATGTTCACCTGTTCCGGGCATGTCGTCGACGGCAGCAGGTGACTCTTCCACTCCTCCAGGTGTTGTTCCACCATCTTGACGAACGCCTCAGATTTTCCGCTCGCTCCAACCTGGCCCTCATCTTCCCCACCGCGGCGCCAATTCTCCTCGTCCTGATAAGCGTAAAATTTGGCTATCTCGAATTTGAGTCTTAAAGATGCAATTTTTCGCTTGAGCGCGTTCTCCCTTTCACTTCCTCCCCCTTTTGATACGTCGTCCAACATCGCCGGGCTCTTATCGCCGCTCGCACTCCTTGTACCTCGAGCTCCTTCAGTCATCGACCGCGACACCACTGACATGCGAAACCCGGAGGAAACAAAAATGAGTCCCACCTGTGTCAGTGCGCTGCTACTGAGGCGATGAGTCTCCGGTGTCGCTCGATGTTCCCCGTCGGAGTCGGTCCTGGGTTCGGGTATGGCTGGTTCGTTCCCCGGGTCGCAACACTACGCAACCTCTCACGTAGACGATGCTGCGTCGACGCTGTATTTTGCACCGCAGCCCACGAAGCTTCTCGCGTAGATGTTGCTCCGTCCGCTCGTTCTCTTCGGGTCGTAACCCACAAGGCCTCTCACGAGGATGTCGCCTTGTTCACATTGGGTCGAAACCCACAAGGCCTCTCACGAGGATGTCGCCTTGTTCACTTTGGGTCGAAACCCACGAGGCCTCTCCCGAGGATGTCGCCACGTCCACTTCGGGTCGAAACCCCCCAAGACCTCTCACGGGGACGTCGTCTTGGTCACTTCGGGCCGGAGCCCACGAGGCCTCTCACAGAGATGTCGCCTCGTCCACTTTTGGGTCGAAACCCCCCAAGACCTCTCATGGGGATGTCGTCTTGGTCACTTCGGGCCGGAGCCCACGAGGCTTCTCACGTGGATGTTGCCTCGTCCGCCGTTGAGCCGAAGCTCACGCACTTGCCCGCAGGTCGCCGCCACGTCGTCTCACCGGAAATCGCGCCACCATCCTGCCGACTGCGCCAGTTAAAGTTGTTGTTGTTCCTCCCGGTGGTGTGGGAGGCAGGTTCCGCTCCGATGGGCTGGAGCGTGGTGGCACGAACGTCGCTGAATGACGGGTCGACTCACTGCTTCAATAGAACTATGTGCATTTATTTACATTCTAGTTACAAGTACCAACTTGGGAGACCATCCTGCCCCGTCTAAAGTCTCGACCCCCGTCCCCAATTTCGCTCAATCAAATCCAAAGTCCGAATCCCTCAAAATCCTCTCCGCACTCCTTTTGTAAGCCCGTAGGGGCCTCCTTTCCCCTCAAAAACCGACCAATCTCTTCAAATTCCATCACTCACACGTGGTACACAGTTGTCCAATGGTCGGCGAGCTGTCAGCCTGGCGCTGCAACCGCCAAACCCAGATTCCTTGTAGAGTTGTTCTCTGCATTGCCTTCCAGTCTGGCTGGCGCCAACCGCTAAATTATTGCATCGGGCAAAGAGCGACAATTTTACACTAAGCGGCAAAACCCTCTACATACAGGCACACTCGGTTAACATACACAAGCATCTCCAAGAACGGGCCGTCCCGCGGTCTGTCCGAGCAGACTCCCGAAACCCGAGACGTTTCCTGACGACCGCGGGGGACCCGCACCGTCCGCTCAGCCGCTCTGCCCACGCAAATGCTCCCTCCAAAACGCCGACACCCACAAAGAAAGCTAAAAAAAAAAAAATAATGCCGACGCAACTCTGGGAAGTTCCAACTAAAGAAAACACCATAATTAACAAGCATGACTTCTATATACTTAACTCCGGCCTTAACTCCTGGTTAGCTCAGTTGGTAGGGCGCTTCACTGGAAATGGAGAGGTCCCTGGTTTGATACCAGGACCAGGCGGATTTTTACGGTCGCGCACCAGTCACCTAGCTGCGTTAGGAGATTCATGTTTGTCCTTTGTCCCCCTTGCTCCCCTTCTCCAGGGAGTATTTTCGTTAACCGATGAAAGAACGATAACGCGTAACCGCCACGTTTTCTCTTACTGGCCGAGTTTTTGATAATGGAGTGTCTGTCGTCTCCATGGCCCTCTCTTAACGAGATGTTCAAAATTCAGGGCTTTAAGGAAAACGAAACCTAGTGTTTCAATGCATACTTTGCTTGCCAAAAAAAAACAACAAAACATTGTCATCAGCAAGAACGACAGACTAATCTACGGAAACAGATCAAGGTAAGCTCGGACACCTGCATTCTGCATTGGCTTTACATTGTATACCGTTAGAACCAAGTTTTTTTTTTTTTCTTGTGAATAAAAGGTGAAACACCCGAGTCAAAAGGGAGCTTTCGTAGATCACTTCTTTAGCTCCGAATCTCGTAGCGGAGGTAGATGCTGCTACTGAGCATGCACACCGCTAACTTGGTCTGCACAATTCCAGGGATCATTTCCGGAGGCCATAAGCTAGCGTGATGGCGGGTGTGGTTGCAGCTTTCGGTGCCTTTTCAGCTAACAGGTGAACGGAGTGCACCTACACTCTTTTTCTTAAATACAATATTTTATTTTACAAGGACTACCCTAACACGGGCGTATGAGAAATGAAAAGTAGTGTTGCAGAACATTTTTGAAAAATATCAAAATTGTTTCTATTGTTTTCTGGATAAGTGTACGAAAAAAGTAACGTGAAAGTGGTTTGTTACGTAACGAGTAAAGTAATCCGTTACTTTTCAGCGAAAGTAATTTCTAACGGTAATAAATTACATTTGACGCTCGGTAATGTGTAATTGTAATCCATCACATTTTTCAAGTAACGAGCAGAAGTTTGGTTTCACCTTACGATGGACCGCAAAGGACGCTACGAGCCACCGGGGTCAATGCCACTCGGAGGCTGTCACGTGTCCTTCCAGTTAAGCGGAGCGACACGGGGAGCGCGAATTCACAAGACAAGCTGTGAACTCTGGATTGCCTCGTGTAGCTCGCAGCGTTCATCGCGGTACACCGTAAGGTAAAACGGAGTATATCTGAATATGCCGAGAGGCTAAAGAGGTATTCCTTGTGTTCGTGTGTGCTCGTGTATTGGTTTTTTTGTCTTGCTGCTAAGCAATGTCTCTCAAGGAAAGAGAAAGCGAACGTAACCATCAAAATAAAAACAAAAAAGCTTAGGCCGTCAGCGCATTTGTTCCTCTGTGGCGAAATCTGGAGGCGCCAAGAGGCAAAGCGAGGAGTGCGACACTGCGGCGCCGGTAGCCGGGACGCCAGTCACCCAAAACCCAAGACGCTGCTCGAAGACAATTTGTTTTGTGTGTGTGTGCGTTTTCAAGAAACAGCAAGTCGCCCGTTCTCTTTTTATGACCTTTTTTGTTTTAATCGTCTTTCGACCAGTCTTCGATGTCTTTCCCCTCTTCAACTCAGTCGTTCGAGCAAGGCGTTCGGGCGTGCGGTGTGGGTAGTTTGCCCTTTCGATCTGGATGAACATCGTGCCGGCGTGCGGTCGTGCATCAGTACTGCGTGACTCTCGTTAAAGGCCCCACGCTAGCAGTCGTACTGCACTGGCTATATGTCTTATCTACAGTGGGTAACGATGTCGCCATACTCCGGCAGACTGAACTCCTGCTGTCTAAACAACTGACGACTAATTTGTTTTTTTTTGGGCAGTTTGCTACTACGGTGCGTGCTACCGTCACGGTATCACTGTGCATGCTGGCTGATTGACCTCACATGTGAGTTCTCTACTTTGGTACTGTTTCCAAGCACCTGCATAACCCCGTAATTTTCATAAAACTGTGAGCTTATATGTGTTTTGCTGTTCTTTTTCCGCAACACGGCTTCTGACGACCTAATTATTTCCTTTTAATGAAAAAAAAAACGTTGTGTTGAACTCATCGTCATAACGACTTGGAGCTGTGGACTTTTTCTTTTTCATAAACCGGTTTGAACGGCTTTTCGCTTGCGGAGCCGGTAACCGAATCGTTATTTCAAAAGTATCACTCAACCGAAACCGAACCGAAACAAAATGCAAAACAATTAACCGGAAGCCGAGCTGAACCGGAATAATGACCATTTCGACTCCCTGCTTTTAACCTAGCCGACCTTCTAGAGCTTGCGCGGAACACGAATAAAAAATTGGTTTGAATACGTTAAGACATCGCAAGATGTCTTAACGTATTCAAGTATTACAGCAAACGTAAAAGTTTACATCTTAATGCAGGTTCCATAATACGGTGCCACAGTCCCTCGTGCTGGCGCCGTATATCGATGGCATTCTGTCAGCGGTTTCCTGTTCTTGCCGCAGTAGATTTTGGGGCATGTATAAGACGCTTTGCAGCACCTATGCATGGACGACGTCATAACCGATCTTAAATTTGTGGTTCCTCTTATTTCGTTTCTTGCACTTCATAGTGACCACAAAAGGGCAGGTTATTGTCATCTTAGATTCTATTTGTCCTTCTTCCCCGCATTGGCCTCTGTGGGAGCTTGGCAACGCCCGCTTCACTGGCTTGGCATCTGGGTAAGAGAAGACAAGGTCAGCAATGGCGGCTGCAATCTGGCGCGCGTGCAAAGCGTCTCCATACGCGGCATCGCTTCTAACAGCGCACTGACGGTGTTGTTGCGTAAGTATTGCAAGCAGAGAGCAAGATAGCTTCTTCTTGCGCCACGCATGAACTAGGCATTTTTAAGAACTTATCGAACCACACACACGCTAGACATATATCTGTGGAGGGTATACGCGAGCGCAAGTTCGTCTGCTTCTTTTGCAGGGGCAGTGGTGACGACAGAACGCCGACCTCTGATTGACTCTGACTGAAGGAGAGTGGGTAGACCCTCTAGACAGCTTGCTTTGAGGTCTACCCACTATCCTTCAATCATAGCCAATCAGAGCTCGGCGTTCTGTCGTCACCACTGCCCCTGCAAAAGAAGCAGACGAACTTGCGCTCTGCACAGTCCGTTAGCGAAGAAAATCGGTGGTGTTGATTTTTGGCGTCTGTTGAGACTCGCGAGTCTTTTACGCTTGATCACGTGATCGATGTCTGCAGTGATACCGAGTGACACGTAGCGCTTTGTGCGAGACACTCCTTCGGCTTAGCAGAGTGAGTGCTTTAGGAAGCTTTTGCAGACTTTGAAGTTCTCTTCCGCGTTTGATAACATCAGTTGTTTTGTTTTTCAACGATCCTATCGTTGGCAATGAACTTCTTCCAAAACTGACGCGCCCCATCGCGGCAAAATACCACGCAGTGCACTCTGGGAACTAATTGGCCACTCAGTTTCGGTTTCGACTGAGCAGCTTCATCTCATGCTATCACGCCGCGACCGAGCGCGCTGCTTGCGTTTTCGATTATCTGACTTGTCATGAACGTACAATACACTCATTCTCGAGCGATACAAAACAAAGACCGGGGCACTTTCCTTGGTTCCCGAAACACCGGGTATTATGGGTGCGTATGCAAACGTAGTAAGACGTGGCTTAGTCACCTCACCCCACGAGTGCATCTTTGAGTTCAATTTCAATAATCCCGTCTAATACCAGTGAACTACAACTGAAATTTGGTCACCTGGAGCCTTACACGTATTTTGTTTGCCAAACGTCCGCTTCTTGTTACTTAATGGGGCGAAAAGCAAGCCGCATCCTCACAGGAGTATCAAAGTTGAGCCCAGCGTTGGCGCATGAACTTTTAAGGAAACGCAATAAATTCGACCTCACTACTGCACAAAAGCTACTATGACGTCTTCCTCGTGTCATCATATATGAGCTCCCACTCAAATTTTATGCTGATGGAAGATTAAGTTTTCGCAAACGCTAAGATCGGCTAGCTACGACGGAGGCCCTAACAAGCGTCCCCTACTCCTCGCTAAGCCTTTTTGGACGAGCTTTTACTGACGCCCAAGATCTGTGCCTCAACGGTGTGTCTGAAATTATCTCGGCATACTCAGGCAGGAAGAAAGCAAACATATAACAAATATTATGGCCATTAGCAACCGTCAAACGCGCTTTGAATAATGTCGTTCGTTTGGCGCACCGCATAGGGGTTCATGCCCGTCCGGCACACTTCCGGCGAACGGTGCGACATTCTTCACACAAGTGCTCGACTTTTGCTTTCTTAAAACGGTTTGTACGTGCGAATGTGCCTATATGATTGCAGGATAACTTTATGCGCATACGCGATGTTGAATATTAGTGAAATGCAAGCGAGTGGGGACTTCACTTCGTGCAGTGCTGCGGGTCAGTACAGATAAGAGATAAGAAGAAACAGTAATTGCAAAAAGTAATATTTCGTCTATGGACGCACGAAACAAACAAAATGTAAGGGCGAAAACGAGCTGGTGTACATTGCACATAGTTGAAAAAACCCCGAGACTGCGAGTAAACGACACGACGCTAAAAAGGCTCTAACTTTTTAGTGTCGTGTCGTTTACCCGCAGTCTCGGGGTTTTTTCAACAATAAACAAACAAACTTCCTGATGAACAACACTAATGTAAAGGCGCGAGCTCGATGTATGCATACTTATTGGTTGCTACAGCTTGTTGATTCGTACACAAGCAAGATCCCCGAGCTTCGCAGCGTCGAGATTCCCAGCACTGGCTCGTCCACATACCTCGATCGGAACGCTAACAGAAAGGCTCAAGTACAAAAATACAACAAGCATGTGTTAAGACAAGCTATACGTCTCGGGCTTGTGCTAAAGCTTCGAGGTCTGGCCATTTAGGTTAGTTTAGAGACCACAAGTGACGCTCTCGGGACCAGAAAACACGAGATAACGGCCGTTAATAGTCCACGCTCTGTGTATAATCTCTTGTCGACGTGTCGATCGAAACCGAAACCATGCCACTCCTCCCCATGGCCAACTAGTTCCCAGAGTGCAACGCGCGCCGTGTTGCATGCATGGCTTTATGGAAGTAGTCTATTCTTAATGCCTTCGCTGAAACATCCGGTATATAAAGCATAAGGGCTTTTGCTTGCAAAAGAAATAAAGCGTGGTGAATGCGTCTTGCGTGCTTCTTGTTTTTTCGGCTTATAAAAAAAGCGCGTGACAATTGAAATTACGTCCATGCAGTGGGGCGGGCGCGTTATCGGGTTATTTTGTCATGTTTCACGAGCTTCTTTACTAGTCAGGAAAAGAAATGCACGCGAACCGTATCACGCTGCAAACAGCTCATTCGTCCGTTTCTCAGCGTGCTCTAACCATTTCCATTTACATTTTGGGCTAGTAATACAACCTTTAAAAAATAAGGTAATTAGTCCTAACATGTTATTAATTAGGCTCTATTTCAAAATACTGCAACTCTCGCGAGACGCTTGCTAACCAGGTAACTTTGGTTTCATTAGCATAGAACGATCCACTTTTGAAGAAAAAAAAAAAAAAGATCAGGGCGCGTTATTTGGGATACTCGGTATTTACGTAGATCTACGCCTGGGTGGGGATTGGGACATTTCGGTGTAGGACGTTTCGGTGTAGGGCGTTTCGGTGTGGTCTTTTGGGTGCACGGACTTTTCGGTGCACAGACTTTTCGGTGCACGGACATTTCGGTGCACGGATATTTCAGTGCACGGACGTTTTGGTGTGGGACTTTTCGGTGCGCGGACTTTTTGGTGCACGAACTTTTCGGTGCACGGACATTTTCGGTGCACGGTCATTCAAAATCGCGAGTTTTGTTTTGTTTTGTTTTTTTCTAAAAGTAATAAGCCCTATTTTAGATAGAAATATTTTTTCGCACTTTATAAATTTGTAGACTTGGTCATTCATTTGCGGTCACTTACTGATATACGACCTAAGTGACTTTGTTAGGCGCAGCACCATCCTGCGGGAAGGTTGGATACCTTGGACGTTATGTTTCGTTTGCCGGTGTCATTTTTTAAACGTACACACTAGACGCACCACTTCGTGTTTACGCGTTGCGTCGATACAGGCGTTCTCGGCGCCTTCTGTAAAGGTGTGGACTTTATTATTAATAATCTGTGTGGGAAAGGCCCCAACAGCAATAAGCTTGAAATTGATGAAAATTACTTGATACATGTGATGCGACTAGTGCGTACGTACGTTGGAAAAGAGACACCGACAAACGAACCATAAAGTCCAACGTTTTAAATCATCACGTAGGATGGTACTGCGCCCAACAATGCAACTTAGGTGGCATATCAGTGAGTGGCCGTAAATAGATGACCAAGTATAGGAAATTATAAAGTTCGAAAAAATAAATTTTTAGCGGAAATAATGCTTATTATGTTTAGAAAAAGACCTCGTGATTTTGATTGGCCGTGCACCGAAATGTCCGTGCACCGAAAGGTCCGTGCACCGAAATGCCCGTGCACCGAAATGTCCCACACCGAAAAGTCCGTGCTCCGAAAAGTCCATGCACCGAAAAGTCCATGCACCGAAAAGTCCGCACCGAAACGTCCTACACCGAAACACCCTACACCGATACACCGAAAAGTCCTAGAACCGTCTGGGTGGCGCAAGAAGGGAAACGTGGCTATGTTCTGAGTTATAATTTATTTTGGGGAAAATCACGGCACTCTATAGAGCGATGGAATAATACGCGGCAGGTATATGACGATATCAGAAGTATGATAAGGGTTGGCTGCATTGCAAGCCGACCAGTCTTGTACACGTAACTAAAAAAAAGTAATCGATTACAATTGCAATTACTCTTGACTAAAAAGTATTCAATTAGATTACTTGATTACTCGACAGCAAAAGTAATTAGGACATTACTTTAAGAAGTAACCGTTACTTTTCCGATTACTTTATTGTGTGAAGGCTTACATCTTTATTACTACTAACTATGAACTACTTCCAACATATATTTCACATTTTTACAAGTATGGAACAAGAAAAAACGGGTTCCCTCTTCGTGGTCGTTGCACCTT
The DNA here is from genome assembly GCA_013358835.2 of Ixodes persulcatus. Classification (NCBI taxonomy): domain Eukaryota; kingdom Metazoa; phylum Arthropoda; class Arachnida; order Ixodida; family Ixodidae; genus Ixodes; species Ixodes persulcatus. Next base: position 1,078,850 of record JABSTQ010009573.1, read on the forward strand.
CACAATGCGGACACAACCATAGAATTCGTTTGAAGAAATTTAATGTTTGGGCGTTCGCCAATTTGGGGGGGGGGGGGGGGGGGGGTTCTAGACCTTGTTAAGCTAAAGCAAGAGTTGTCGCTCAAAGTTTGCGTCGCTCATTTTCCCATGTTTTCTTGGAATCTCTGGTTCCAAATAAAAAGTATTTTGTTTTCTTGCTCTATATATTTTCTTGTACTGGCCACCAAGAGGCCTCTACTCTCTTTCGCACACACACGCGCTTCTCCAGATATTATTCACATGGGGATGAACTCGCATGTTATACAAAAGAGCAGCAGCTCCAGGATTTGAAACGGATCATGCGTTGTATCCATTAGCGGAAGAGATCGCCCGACCACTTCTTAACTCAAAACCTTGCTTGTCACAAAGACCACGTAGGGGAAATACTGGATCTTGACGTGTATTTGAACTGGCTTTGTTATACTTTGCATCCGCTTTAGACATTCTTCGGTTCTGGTTCTCCTACAGGGTGCGAGTAGATACCATAAGCAGGAATATTTTTTATTTCTGTGTGTGTGTGTGCGTGAGGCAGTGGCGTCACAAGGGGGGGGGGGGGGGGGGCGGGGCGGCGGACCGGCCCGGGTGCAGGGTTCACGGGGGTGTCGCGGCGGGCCACGAGAGCGGGGAGTCGCAACGGGCCACGCGAGAGCGGAGGGGAGGGGGGGGGGGGGGGGTGTCGCGGCGGAGTGCCGCCCGTGGTACCGCTGACCCACATGACGCCACTGGCGTGAGGGGGCTAGTTTTAACGTAGGACTTACAAAGCTACATTCTGCTCCCTCAAACTTCGCTCTGAATGGCCTTTGTCACGCACTGGGGCTTTCCTGGGGCTTCTCACTCCCAGTCCCAGCTCAAAAAAAAAAAGAAAAGAAACGGTTAATCCATAGAAACTGTACATACAAAGGGGTTGACCTCGCTTCCTACAGCTTCGCAAAAATCTTCCTTTTTTCCGTTCGAAAAAAGAAGCAAATTTTATTTTTGTCATTTCAGAAAAAAAAAGGCGTGTGCCGGGGGGGGGGGGGGGGGTCCCGTGGAAAAATAGTAACGGTTACAAGTAATTTTATTACTTCAAAAAGTAATCAGATTACTCTTGTGATTACTGCCTAATAAAAGTAATCAACTGATTACAAAATTCTTCCAAAAAGTAATCGATTACAAGTAATTTGATTAGTTGTAATGCGTACGGTACAAGTCTGAAGCCGACCCATTTCGGACTTCTCGTCTCGCTCCCGAAATGCAGCCGTAGGTAGCAATGCTATTTACGTCGTGTTTCTTGAAATTTGGGGAAACAAATCAAAATTCATATTTACACCAAAAAGACCGTGCACCGAAACGTTCGTACATTCAAATGTTCCCCACCGAAAAGTCCGTGCACCGTAAGGTCCCCGGGCGTTTCGGTGCGGTCGTTTCGGTGCACGGACGTTGGGTCCAGGGGTTTCCCCAGAAATTGAAATTAGGGGTGGTGCTTAAATTTTTAGGGGGGGGGGGGGGGGGCTTTGAGAATAGAGGAGTCGTTGCGAATCAAGGGAGTGCCTTCAGAACAATAAGGGGGGAGGGGGGTGTACACCCCCGTAGGGGGTTGTAGGGAAATCACTGATTGGGTCTAAGATTTTTCGGCGTAGGGCGTTTCGGTGTAGGACGTTTCGGTGCACGGACCTTTCGGTGAACGGACGTTTCGGTGCATGGACTTTTCGGTGCACGGGCTTTTCGGTTCACGGACTTTTCGGTTCACGGACTTTTCGGTGCACGAACTTTTCGGTGCACAGGCTTTTTGGTGCACGGACGTTTCGGTGTACGGACGTTTCGGTGCACGTGCTTTTCGGTGCACGGACTTTTCGGCGCATGGACGTTTCGGTGTATGAACTTTTCGGTGTGTGAGTTTTCGGTGCATGGACTGGTCGGCGCACGGACGTTTCGGTGTGGGACTTTTCTGTGCTCGTACTTTTCGGTGTACGGACGTTTCGATGCACGGACTTTTCGGTGCACTTACGTTTCGATGTATCGACTTTTCGGTGCACGGACCTTTCGGTGTACAGACTTTTCGGTGCAAAGACTTTTCGGCGCACGGACGTTTCGGTGAACGGAATTTTTGATGTGGGACTTTTCGATGCATGGACTTTTCGGTGCACGGACGTTTCGGTGTACGGACTTTTCGGTGCACGGACATTTCGATGTGGGAATTTTCTGTGCACGGACTTTTTGGTGTATGGACGTTTCGATGCACGGACTTTTCGGTGCACGGACGTTGCGGTGTACGGACTTTTCGGTGCACAGAATTTTCAGTGCACGGACTTTTCGGTGTGGAACTTTTCTGTGCATGGCCTTTTGGTGTACGGACGTTTCGATGCACGGACTTTCCGGTGCACGGACGTTTCGGTGTGCGGACTTTTCGGTGCATGGACTTTTTGGTATATAAACTTTTCTATGCATGGACGTTTCGGTGTATGGACTTTTCGGTGCACGGACGTTTCGGTGCACGGGCGTTGCGGTGCACGGACGTTGCGGTGCATGGACTTTTCGATGCATGGACGTTTCGGTGTACGGACTTTTCGGTGCACAAACTTTTCGGTGCACGGACTTTTCGGTGCACGTACTTTTCGGTGTGGGACTTTCCGGTGCACTGACATTTCGGTGTACGGACTTTTTGGTGCACTGACATTTCGGTGTACGGACTTTTCGGTGCACGGACTTTTCGGTGCGCTGACATTTCGGTGCACGGACTTTTCGGTGCACGGACATGTCGGTGCACGGCCAATCAAAATCACGAGATATTTTAGTTTTCTCTAGACGCAATAAGCACTATTTAAGGTAGAAATTAATTTTTTCGCACTTTATAATTTTCTAGACTTGGTCATCCATTTACGGTAACTTACTGATATACGACCTAACTGACCTTGTTAGGCGCAGCGCCATCCAGCGTGAGTATTGGAGGTGTTGGACGTTATGGCTCGTTTGCCGGTTTGTTTACGCGTGTTTACGCGTAGGTTCGATAGAGGCGTTCTCGGCGTATTCTGTTAGGGTGTGGGCTTTATTATTGGTAATCCGTGTATGAAAGGCCCCAAGAGCAAGAAGCTGGAGATTGTTGAGAATTACCCAAGTAAAAGACGAGAAACTTCGTGGAACTTTGAGACGTCCGTCTTTTTGCGTCCTTTTTATTCCACGAAATTTCCCAACTTTTATCACAGTCTCGGGCTATTTTCAACATGATCGACATCCACCAGCTCACCTGTACACTCAGCGTCTTTTCGCAAAACTCGAGAAGTTGTTTCTGTGTGATAGCTCAGAACAATTGGGAATATCTTCAAATGTTCGTCCGTCACGAAATCGTATAGCATCCATTGTTTAACACACCTGACAGGAGAAATTAAAGTTCTTCCCATCCGTCACGCGTCGCACGTTTTGTAATAAAGTCGATACATAAAACACGTTGTTAACATTTCTTACCAAGCATGGTTCTTACAGACTCTAAATATAAGCTATAAAAAGGAATAAAAAGACTAAATACATAACAAAACGTTCCTTCCGAGAGTTTAAGCCACATCTCTTATCTGCTGTGAAGTCGCTCAGAAGTGCATTCAGTAGCGGTACATAAATCGGCGGCCTACTAAAACTCATGAGCAACAACGACCACAACTGATGGCTCAGTTGAACAGACAATAGAAAAGTAAACAACCGTGCTTACAAACAAAGACATTGACATCAAGGGGGTAGCAAGCGGTGGGGCAATTGACGACCCCACCCCATCTTCAAAATAACAACCATGTTCTTTCTTGAACGGCGTGGTTTTTCCAAAACCCGAACCACTTCGTTTCCAGGGCATCAGGAAGCCCTTCACAATAACAACAATGATTTTAACATCGTTTGCAATCTCGCGAAAAAATAGTCTTGCGCTCGTCATGTACTCTGCCATCGAAATGGTCATTTCCGGTTCGTCAAGCACAGAAAACAAGCTATTTGACAGTGTTGTAGGCGTTACCGAAAAAAAGTAACTAAATACGTTACTCGTTACTTCCAAATAAAAGTAACGCGTTACCGACCTACGTTACCTCGAAATAAAAGGAACGCGTTACCGTTACCGTTACTGATAAAAAGTAACGCACGTTACTCTTGCGTTACGTTTTATTCACGAACTAAAACATTTGCTGTTTCGACGTTTGATATGTGCGTAAGCGCCATAGCTAAAATATGTCCATGCGTAAACTTAATTACCCTCTCTTTTTTAGGGTTTCACCCGAATAGTTACAAGAAAAAACGCGGAAGTATATATGAAACTGATTTATAACATGTTGGCACGGAACTTAACAGAAGAACCGGCCTCCCTCATTAGCACAGAAATTTAGACCAGCCGAGATTGAAACTTTGAATATATTTTATTCACAACATGTCGAAGTACAGATAGTTGCTGTGAACAAGTTCCTCCGTTACCCGAAGCACACTCCGCTGTTGTACTTCAGCAATAGCTGAATTTCGAAATTTAATTTTTTTAAGTTCTAGGAAGTAAAGTAACGTAACGTAATTTCGTTACACGTTATTCAAAATAAGTAACGTAAGTACGTTACCCGTTACTTCTTCGGAAAAGTAACGCGTACGTTACTACGTTACCAAAAAAAGTAACGCGTTACCGGTAACGCCGTTACTTGTAACGCGTTACCGCCAACACTCCTATTTGACCCACTAAGAGAGGGGAACGTCCGCTGTCCGCATAGATCAGGGGTGGCCAGGTTGACCCGGCCTAAGAGCCGCAAACAAAACCATTAAACCTGCAAGATTCGTCTGGAAGAGAAAAGGCAGAAAAGGGGGAGAGCAGGGGGATACAAGCTTTAGTTAGAACCATAAATGAAACCTGATCGACTTTAGATTGATCTATCCGAGTCAAAAGCAGTTCAACTGTAATCCTGCAAATAACACGCTAAGCGCCCGATTTGACCGGACAAGCGGCCATGCCTAGATTAACCCAGTTTTCAGTTAAATTGGAGTGGGCGCTCCCCCGGTATTTTACGATATATATATATAAAGTGGCGAATGTTTACAAATGCTGCCGTTGATATATATGCAGAAGTAAGGTGCGCAGGTGCGCGGACACAGCAGCCGTAGGATGATAAAAATAATATTCTAATTTAATGACGAAAAAAGTCACGCAAAAAAAAGGGTGAAGTGCCGAAAAAAAGTTGTATTAGTTTACGGGAATAATGAAGGCTAGGCACAAGAACGCTAGTTACGCGGAAAACAAACTTGAAAAAGGACGGAATAAAAGTCAAAGTTAAAACACAAGAACTTACAAAAATAAATTGTTAAATAGAAAATAAAATAAAGAATTAAAAAAAAAATGAATAAATATAAGAAAGGGGCCTTTCTTATTTTTCTTTTATTATTTCGTGATCTTTATTTTATTTTCTTATTTTTAATAAGAAAGGCCCCTTTCTTATTTTTTATTCATTTTTTTAATTCTTTATTTTATTTTCCATTTAACAATTTATTTTTGTAAGTTCTTGTGTTTGACTTTTATTCCGTCCTTTTTCAAGTTTGTTTTCCGCGTAACTAGCGTTCTTGTGCCTAGCCTTCATTATTCCCGTAAACTAATACAACGTTTTTTCGGCACTTCACCCTTTTTTCGCCATTAAATTAGAATTTTATTTTTATCATCCTACGGCTGCTGTGTCCGCGCACCTTACTTTTGCAAATATATATATATATATATATATATATATATATATATATATATATATATATATATATATATATATATATATATATATATATATATATATATATATATATATATATATATATGACAGTTCCGCGTATTTCTAGGCAATTTGTTTTCATTCGTACGTTCAATTTATGGATGGTGCACGAAAGCGCCCGATGACAAAATTCCAGTGTTGCGCCCAATACCCAACAAAAGTATTTAAGATAAGATACTAAATACCCTTTTAAAATGTATTTACAGTAGTATTTAAGTTACTTTTAGTACAGACTATCATGAGCAGGCACAAATACTTAAAAAAAGTAATTGAATTACAGTTGAAGGTACTTGGCAAGTTTTGGAAGTTAAAAGGTCAGAAAGGGGTGCTCTATTTGTGATGTCTTCTCTGAGAATCACAGCGCCTTGGCTGCTGTAATTGAAGTTTACTTTGAAATAATTCGGGATATGCAGCATAATCCGTGCCGAGATATCTTAGGAACAGACGTGACTCGTATTGGAGACACGGCACCTGCCGTGCTTTAGTTCGACGGCAGGCTCGGCTCATTGCGCATTTCGGAATAATTTCGTAATATGCCCCACCGCGGTTCGGTGAACTTGACATGTAGTCCGACATTGCATATATCCATAACAGCCGAACTAGAAGTTGATCAGGCAGCCGGACTTGCTGATGAGTACGCGAGTGAACGACGCACGCGCACGCTCAGGAGAAACATCAGCTCAACGCAGACACGTACAAGTTACTCACAAAAAGTAATTAAGTTAAGTTACTGAGTATTGACGTCAAAAGTAATTTGAGTAGAGTAGAAATTACTCAAATAGAAAGTAATTGAGAAAATTACTAATTACCGTAAAAAGTAGCGAATTACTTTTGAGTTACTTTGAAGTTACTTTTATATGTTTTTATGGTAAAAAGAAAGCACAGATTTTGATCCGTTAGCGAAATTGTGCTAGCCAAATATGAATCAGCTTGTTTTTTTCACAGAAATGCTTTAATAGATGGTTCTGCTTGTGCGTGCCTAATTGTTTTGTACTTTCTTGTTTGTTTGGTCAATGATGTACTGCAAATGTGTCATTTGTACTTTGAGGTTTAGCACTGTCTGAGCTTGATTTTTTAGACAGTGTTTGCTTGTTTACAGTGTTGCATAAAGTACATCTAAAAAGGACTTGAAGTAAAGTACAAAGTAAATGAAAGGTTATGTACTTCAAGTAAAGTAGTAAGAACACCGGGTGCAACGTATTTGAAGCAGCGTATATAAATACAGTATATTTCACGGTAACGTACAAGCACTTTTAACACAACCTTTCATGATGCATTGCTCCAGGTGTGCATTGCTCCAGCGGTAATCGGAGGTGCATCAGTTTTTTACAGAAATGGCAGCAAATATTGTATAAGGTCAAGTCGCCGCAGAGTAGTTGTTTTACTCTCGCTGACGAGTTATTGACACAATCATCTTAAAGGCACTTATTTCCATCGGTCTTACAGCCGCCATTACTTCACTCAGAGAAATGAACAGATGACGTCTCGAAAGAGCGTGTTTTCGCACGACAATACCACCATTTTTTATTTTATTTTTTTTTCTATTCGAGGAATGTACATTAAAGTTGGGAGTTTTACTTTCCTCGAAAACTAGAAGTGCATGCTCAGAGAATTTACTTCAAGTAAAGTACAATTTTAATAAAGAGTAGTACTTTAAGTACCATGTACGTAGAGTACCTCTCAACACTGCTTGTTTATTTTTAATTTTTTTTTGCATAAAAACGGTGGGGGAATTACTACAGGTTTCTCGAACGATCTATGAATCTTTGAAGATCTCCATATTCCGAGTTTTGGGAGGATAGGCAACGCAAAAACGTAATCTTTCCGTTGCCCTTTAGCACGCGATTATTTGAGTATACAGCACAAACTACGGGAGCACAAGATGAATTTCAGAGCAGGTGCTACATTTTGTTGCCTCCTTTGAGTGAGGACGCAGTGTGTGCACCTCCTGTACTGGGCGAGAGTTTCTACTTTGGGGAGAAGCGGGGACCAGCCCTTTCTTCAAAAGGGTCGAGTCTCCTTGAGCTTCGGGACACAAAGAAACTCCAGTCTTCAGCGCCAATCCCGCAGTTACTCGGCCTCTCTGGCGTCGTGTCTGTTCGCTCCCCGCGCCTCGTAGCAGTGTTGTTGCGCGAGGGGGGGGGGGGGGGGGGGGGGCTTGTGAAACGTTCGGGGGAGTTTCAAACTCTACAAACAATCCCCCCCCCCTTTCCTACGCCACATGCTTCCCCCTCTTCGCAACTAGCAGCTGATCTTCGAACATCTTATCTTCTTTGTGCAGGAATGTTTGTTGATAAGCAAAACAACCACTAAAATTCGAAAGTAATTTGTAACTTGAGTAGAAGTTACTCAAAAAAGTAATTTAAGTAAACTACTAATTACCGAAATAAAATTGTAATTGAAAGTTACTAAACTACTCAGAAAAGTAGTTAAACTACAGTAACTTAAGTAGAGTAGTTTAACTACGTACAAGTCTGGCTCAACGGCAGGAGCACTGTCGCTGATTAACAACCATGGAGCGAGTACTTTGTCACCCCAGTCAAAAGCCAGAAGGAGCACCAGTACCTTCAAACGTTTTCCAAATTTACTATTATAATTATACCAACCTTCATAATCAGTAATGAGCCACATCTAGGCGCACTAGATAAATACAAATGCCAGTCATAAAAATAAATAACATCCGCCACTTCTCCGGACGTCTGGAAATGACAGAGACCACATGAAAGCTATTGCGACGCATTTCTTGCCCTCACAAAAATCTCAAATAACACCCCCCCCCCCATCCTTACCCCCAACCCGAAAGAAAAATATCTTTCTCAACTTCATTCATAATTCTTCAGTCGCCTCAACACATGACTACACTCACTGTTTCCTTCTTTCTTTTTTTTTTGCCTCTTTTTTTTATTTAGGCAGGAGCGCGTCACACACCAGACAGCCTAATCGGGTTGCCGATCGCGTACGTATGTACCTGCTTGGGGTTCCCCTCGACCTGTGACAACTTGGTCAAACAACGCAACGCCCAATTTGTAAAAAAAAACAAAAGCTTCAAACCGTCAGACGCCCCCTTCCTCCCCTTTTCCGTTCGTTAGACCATCAGCGAATCAAGGCAGGCCCACATCTGGACGCAAAAATAACAGCAACAGGCCACGCCCATTCAATGGGCTAGGCGAAACTCCGGTCATAGCGCCGTCCGTACTCTGCCCAACGTTACGCTATGTCTACCTCCTTCCCTTCTTTCCCTTTTCCTTTCGCAGAAGCCCCTCCAGTGGCATCACGACATCCGTCGCCGACAATAGGCTACGTCACGACGGTCCGCGGACCGACGCCGCCAACATTTTTATTCACGGTCACGGACTGCCATTACGAACTTCGTCCATGCGTGCATTCGTGAGCTCAGGACTTCAGTCCATCCTTTCTCGTTCAGTTTTTCTCTTCCTCCCTTTCTCTTTGTTTTTCGTTTTTCCTTTCACCCTTTCTAATTTTTTTTTTCTCTTTCTTTCTTCGCACTCTCATCGTGTAACTCTACTGAGAACTTTGGAAGGGTCAGCTGACCGATGAGCATGTACAGATCGAGTTTGTCCTCCCGTCAACAATTTTTTCGCCATATCTTTTAAGGTGAGAGTAGTTTCCGCAGTACACCAACGCTGGCAAAATAATTTTTTGGTCGACCGTACGCAAGAGCTTTGCGTTGCCCGCGAGAGCTCGCGCCGTCACTCTGAAGCACGAATCGACCTTCCGCTAAATTAGACAAGCAGGAAACGTTGGAAACGTAAATACACGCGCCACACGTGCTCGCTTTCCCTATAAAAGATTCGAAGTAAATAACCACAATAAAGCGTCCGAGGAACGCGCGTGCGAGGTTCCATTTGTTTTAGATTTTTGTTTTCGAACAGCTGACGACGCAAGCACGCGCAGCGCGTGTAGCTACGTTCCCGGCATTCTTTTTGATGCTTGGGTAATTCGGCAAAAAGGTGTATTGATCAAGTGCCCGCAAGGCCCGCAATCAGACCGTGCTTGCTAGAACAGCGTCTCAACTCAGACTGCAGAAAGCGCTGCAAAGGCTGGGGCGCGCGAGCGTCTTGAGACGCGGTTTGAGTCTTGCTCAGCTCGTGCGCTGGCTTTGGCAATACTTTCTGCCACCCAGTCTCTGCAGAAATGCTGTTTCTAGCAAGCCGCCCCGGAAGCGTACGTATAGTCCACGAGAAGAAAATAAGCCCAAAGTGTCTCTTTCCAATGCCCAGCCTCCCGCACGATGTCGTTGCTCACTGCCGTGCACTCGCTGCGCGTGCGCGTGAAGCTCGCGAGGGACCGGACCGTTGTCGGAGGTATAAGGAGTATTCACTGGGCGCCATATTTGTGGGTGCTGTCTAGAGCGCATGCTCAGAACGAGCCCCCATTAATAGGCTGCTAAGACCGGCCATTTCGACGGTGTGGAATGCACGTTGCAAAAGAGCCCTGGAAGCTCGCCATCAGCACGCACTCAGCGGTCGCGCACACAACTATGGCCGCCAGTGAATACTTACTATTAGCGGCGAGATGTTTTGGTGGCGCCCTCCTGTGGTTCCCCCTTGTGACGTCATTACCTTGCAAACAACAAGTTCGATGGTGTTTGTTATTAGCATGGTGGAAGCTTGAAATCATTGCGCTCTCAAAGGAACACTGCCAACACCGTCAAAATTAAAGTTCTTTCATTCCTCTTATTTCCGTCGATGATAAATCCCCTTTCCGACGTCATAGTGAGCGTTCGACCAATCATGGAAGGCCGATCAAGGAGCTCGCGCTGGTAGCCTTTCCTGCGGTATACATCATAAGGTGAAACAGAGTATAGCTCGCGCTGAAGGCGGGACGGCTGAGATACCTACCTTCAGCTGTTATCCTCTCAATTACTAGGCAGAGTTATGTATAGAGAGAGTTTGATCAATGGGAGGCGCCGACAGAGCCAGGGCGTGCACCAAACGCAGAAAGAGGGCTTTCGCATTCTCTCTTGGCCAACCAGGAGCCGAAAAGAATCCCCAAGCGGTGGTAGCAAGAAACGGTTTTAATCACAGGTATATGGTTTTAATAAGCGCGTAAGAGTTAAATGTAGTAACTATTCGTGGTTGAAAATAGGGTGCACGTGATGTTTCGAATATGATCGTGCAAAACGATGTAAAAAACGAATCTGCCGCTCAAACCCTGTTTTGCTCGGACAGAGTGTGACCGCTCGGACGGCAGATTCCCGGCCTTCAGCACCTGGCGTACGGATTATGTCGATCGGTGAGCTAGTCGCACTTTTCCACCATGATTTTGGATGACCGTGATTGAAACATCACGTGTACTATATTGCAGCGTGAGCTACACTGGCCGAGGTTGAGCAGTTTCGCGTGGCTCGCATAATGAGCCGTGCTGCCCCGTGCTGCGCAAGCACGAGGAGCAGTTACGTCACACGGCGCACTGCTGGCGCGCCGGAGCCGCCGTCGCCGCGGGCTCCGCCGCAACCGCGCGCGCCTCGCCGGTCTTCGCAAGCGCGAGGGCATTGACGTCACACGGCGCACAGCTGGCGTGCCGGAGCCGCCGCCGCCTTGGGCTCCGCCGCCACCGCGCGCGCCTCGCCGGTCTGCGCAAGCGCGAGGAGCATTGACGTCACATGGCGCACAGCTGGCGTGCCGGAGCCGCCACCGCCTTAGGCTCCGCCGCCACCGCGCGCGCCTCGCCGGTCTTCGCATTCCAGAGGAGTGACGTCATAGCCGCGGCAGACGCACTGGCGCCGCCACGTGCCCAGCTGTATGGCTCCGTTGCGCAGTAGCCAAGTCTGACGCTGCACCGGAGGTGCTTGATAGCGCCTCTCATATTGTGCGCATAAGCAAACGCTACGTATATCCTGGCATAGCCGAGCTAAGCCACCGCAATTTTTTTTCAATCACCGAGAGTTACTCCGACGGACTTACTAAGTTTGTTTCTCGCGACCACCACAAGGGTATTATTTCCGGCTTCTGGTTGGCCACATTCAAATTTGTGAAGACGCCCTGTAACACGCCCAACTCGAATTCAGCCAATGGTGCCTCCTCGTTTTTCTTCCATACTTCCCAATTAATGGTCAAGCTCTCTCTATACACGGCTATTAGGAGTCTGGTTTGTTGACTGCGGTGAAAAGTGTCGCCGGCTTGAGTCAGCATCGGTTACTTATCAGTGTTCTTCCTGGGGGTGACCAGCACGACCACACTTGGAAGAGTTGAAAGGCGGATTGTTATCCAGTGACTTGGTGCATACGGTCGAAGGGTATGGCAAGACGACAATAAAATCTGGTTCTACAAAGTGTTTGTGTATTTGGTGGTGAAAGGATCACTACAGGACAACATTTTCGCAACAGAGACTCTACAAATCGGCGTGAGAACCATTGCGGATTGTAGCTTTTATAAAAACAGTCTCCTAACATGAGTGGCGAGTCAGTATTCGGCTAGGACTCGTGGTCAATCAGTGCTTCACCGATTGAAAATTAATCCCAGCCAAAAGCAGATGCAGCAGGCCTGTGCAATTTGTAAACTACGGCCTATCGGGTAGGTGTAGTAAATTCAGTACTATCTTGCTATCCAGATGGTGTTGTCCCTGCCCATCTCGATATGTATGAAGATCGCACCAATGTGCACTTGTAGTATCACCAGGCTAGCAGTCATACTTCACTGGCTAAACTTCTCCTAAACACGAACACCTGATTTGCCTTGCTTTGATAAACGAGTGTACAGAAGCCCGCAGCTCTGTGGTATAGAAGACTTCTAATGATGGAAAGTTATGATAACGACGAATATCACAGTAGAAGGGTATGCACTTGGGCTAGTTGGTGATCCATGTTTTTGAGGGTAAAATGCGCTAAAAACAACGGTCAAGTAAAAGAAACGAACAACACAGAGCGCTCTGTGTTGTTCGTTTCTTTTACTTGCCCGTTGTTTTTAGAGCTTTTACCCTCAAAAACACGAATATTACAAATCTTTACAGTTAAGCAGATGTGTTGCATCTGTGACTATTAAATACAACAGCTCCTTGCTCAGCCATTTTATTTAGGAATGCCATCATTGCTGCTGCCAGTGACTCGCATCTTCTGGGTGCTCTACCGAAGCATGTGGGGCTGCTTTAAAACCGAGCTGAAGCAGCTTCTGCGGCTATGTGGCCTCTTCCTTTTCACTCTTGTCAGCTGCACATTACTAGAAGGACGACGACGAAGTGATCTGAGCCGGACGAATCTCGCATCGGCTCCATGAACTTTTCAAGTTTTCAGCGAACCTCTGCAGTATAGTTCCAAATCTTCACCACCAACATGCGGCAAAACGCGAAAGAAACCCCCGGACACCAAATTCTTGGGTGAGCGGGCCGTTTTTCTCTCACGTTTTCACCGTTTTTCTCGACGAAACGAGGCGCCGCCTTGCTCAGCCTCACGCCCACTAAAAGACAAATGGACGGCGGCTGCAGCCGCCGTACCGACGACAAGATGGACACTCAAAGCTTCGGAATACCTCTTTTGACCCCCCGAAACGGAGTCGTCGAGGTAGAAGGAGAAGAAATCACTTCGGATGAGTTTCATTCTGCCGGGGGATGTTGGATGCCGGTCTTACTCAAGGCCCGAGCAGAAAAGAAAGCACTAAGCCTAACGGCCGGTTCCCAGCCAAACCGCACTCTTGGGCGGGACGGCCGAGCTCGAATAAAGAAGACGCCAAGGCCTCCGAAGCTTCCGGAAGACGATGCGAAGATCGTTTTTCGACTTCGGGGGGGACTAAACGTGCGGAAAGAAGACAGAGTCTTGGTCCAACGCAGCATTCAACGCGCGGCGCAGCTCTCATCGGAGAACGCAGGACACGACGCTTTTCGCTTCAACGAGGAACAAAATACTGTAACGAAGAAAATACTAGGGGTTGTCTTCTTCTCCGTTGATGAACGATACGGATGTTAACAAATGATGGTTTATTTAACGAATATGAAATAGACTCTTTGGTAACAAATATAGACAATTCGTCAATGAATGTTGGGAGAATAATCCTAACTTCTGGCGACTTTTCCTGCCGTCCTCCTCGACCACACACACCCTCAGCGGGGGCCCCGACCACAGCTAAACTCGACAAACAAGGTTCCACACAAAGGCGGGCGAGCCGAACTCCTCCACAGCCGTAAGGGGTCCCAAGTTTGCGAGCTAGCGGGCGGACGACTCCACAGCCGAAGGGGGGTCGGACGTGCAGGTTGCTCACCAGAGGCAGGATGATCTTCACGGCATGGTGTCCGGCCCGAGTCCCCTTGGCGGCTGCTTATATTGAGTTCAGCAGCATTCTGGGGTCCTCCAGTCTACCAATCAGAAAGTTTTGGCAGGACCAATCAAGAGGGGTTTTCTTAGCACCAATGAAAAGGGTCGGAGCCCAAAGCAAATACGAACATTCCAAAAACAAGCGCATTCTCAAGACAGAACACATTCCAAACGAAGCTCACAAGAGCAGTCATAAACAATAGAACGCACATTCGTACGTAGACAGGGAAGTTATACACATACACAGAGTAAAACCACCTCCGAAGTAGAGATCCCCAAAACAGACATGCACAAGACAAAACGTTTCCAACGCGGGCTTCTGTAAACTAAGTGTAGCGTTACAGCGTTCACGTTCGCCCCCATTTGGGGCCCCCCGACTCCGGTGGAAAGAACTCTCGGAGAAGGCAAAAACATAAAGTGAAGCTAGACTAAACACTCGCGCGAGCAAAACTTCGCGACACCTTCCCATTACGGAAAAAGGGTGACCTCACTCTTCAAATGCATATACAAATGCTGAAATCTCTCATCCTGAGGTAAGCGGGCACATACTTCCTAAAACGAAAAACTAAATATCAAATTCAATCAGTTTACCGAAACGCTACTTCGGTTATAACATACATGATATCAGAAATACACAAAAACTTACGTGTCTTTGAAACAGAATCCACAAAAATTATCTGGATAAAGGTAACAACAAACATCTACACAAGGTCATGCATTGTTATTCGGAAACTTGTCAAGCCGCTGTCCATCATGACGTCGCTTAAGAAAGTTCTTTAAAATTCCAAATGATAAATGAGAATTGTTTTTCATAAGCAGTAATCACTTCCATCGACGTTCAGAACACACATTTTCCGGTGATAATTTCTTAGTAGATTGCATGAGATGCCGTTGTTGGAAGTTTGAATAATAATGTCACTTGTCGCGCCCTGGATAAACTCTAGCGTTTATTTAGAAATCTGCCCTCTCTCGCGTGAAGCAAAACATCGGGGTGGTCCGCCGTAAGTACCTGACTGGACCGAATCCACCAACAAAATAACTCTCACACAAGGTGCAGTATTCGAGAGCTCTCACTGTTGCCATTGCCAAGAACACAGCCACTTATATTGGCTTAAAAATGGAACTCGTTACCTTGACGGTTCACACGTCCCTCCATCCTTTCTCAAGTATACTCAACATCTGGGTAGTCCGCCGTATTGAACCTGACTGGACTTGGTCCCACGGACAAGGAGAGTCACCAGAATAAGGGGAGAATTTGCGCAATTACCGAGCCCATCCAGAGAACTCGCGCCGTATTGAACATGACTACGATTTCTGGGGGCCCGAGGCGCTATAAAACATAAGGCAATGACAAGAATACATAATCGAGCTCAACTCCCTTTTCTATCTGTACACTAAATACATTCTTGAGCATGACTCCTATATACACAACTAGGGCAACGCACCAGCGACAAAATTACATAACTTTTGGGTCGAGAAAGTTAAAGTGGATACAAAATTTCTTGAGCGACGTCAGTGTTCGAAAGTTTCAGGTCAGATTAATTGAAGAGGCAATCGGCACTTTTCGCTCAGTTTTTGAATCGAGCACGATGCTTCACGAGGAACGGATGGCAGTTTTGTAGTGGATGAACAGTTCTTACTTGAATTTGAGTAGTAGTTTCTGGGAGAATACTGAGAGCTTCGTAAAGCACCACACAGGCGAAAATGGCCAGAGTGAGAAGAGCGACGAGGGTATTCATGATGGCTTTACCCTGGGATTTCTCGCCGCCTCAGATGTCACGGTGAGTCCGGACGCAGCGAGGAAGGTGTTCTTGCCTCTGGGTCAGCGTCCTAGGGTGATGATGATGACGTCTTGGCCTTTTGTAGCTTGAGGCACGGGCCATTTGGCGATTGTAGCAACCGGTCGTACCCCGCACCTCCACCACTTTTGTAACGAAGAAAATACTAGGGGTTGTCTTCTTCTCCGTTGATGAACGATACGGATGTTAACAAATGATGGTTTATTTAACGAATATGAAATAGACTCTTTGGTAACAAATATAGACAATTCGTCAATGAATGTTGGGAGAATAATCCTAACCTCTGGCGACTTTCCCTGCCGTCCTCCTCGACCACACACACCCTCAGTGGGGGCCCCAACCACAGCTAAACTCGACAAACAAGGTTCCACACAAAGGCGGGCGAGCCGAACTCCTCCACAGCCGTAAGGGGTCCCAAGTTTGCGAGCTAGCGGGCGGACGACTCCAGAGCCGAAGGGGGGTCGGACGTGCAGGTTGCTCACCAGAGGCAGGATGATCTTCACGGCATGGTGTCCGGCCCGAGTCCCCTTGGCGGCTGCTTATATTGAGTTCAGCAGCATTCTGGGGTCCTCCAGTCTACCAATCAGAAAGTTTTGGCAGGACCAATCAAGAGGGGTTTTCTTAGCACCAATGAAAAGGGTCGGAGCCCAAAGCAAATACGAACATTCCAAAAACAAGCGCATACTCAAGACAGAACACATTCCAAACGAAGCTCACAAGAGCAGTCATAAACAATAGAAAGCACATTCGTACGTAGACAGGGAAGTTATACACATACACAGAATAAAACCCCCTCCGAAGTAGAGATCCCCAAAACAGACATGCACAAGACAAAACGTTTCCAACGCGGGTTCTGTAAACTAAGTGTAGCGTTACAGCGTTCCCGTTCGCCCCCATTTGGGGCCCCCCGACTCCGGTGGAATCCAACAGCCGTCCCGTGGAGACGAAAAGAACTCTCGGAGAAGGCAAAAACATAAAGTGAAGCTAGACTAAACACTCGCGCGAGCAAAACTTCGCGACAATACGCTCATCGTGAGCACTCCGGCACTCGAGAAGGCCGTCAAATACGGAGGAGTGCACTCTATAAGCCTCAAGGGACAAACCTACGAAGTTGTAGCGTACGCAATACCGCCAGACGACACCATCAAGGGTGTAATTCATGGGATACCGGACGAGGACTCCGAGCAAGACGTTCTAAACAACCTTGTCACGGCGAGGAACCCAAACGTGCTCCACACCAGACGGATGGGCCGTTCCAAGTCGGCAGTCGTGCTTTTCAAGGGCAAGAAGGTGCCGTTCTGGATCATGTACGGCAACGTGGAGTATACAAGTGCAACCTGTACAAAAAAAAGATCGAAGTATGCGGTACGTGCGGCGGAGTCGGACATCGGATCGACGTGTGCCCGCGGCCGAAAGAGCAACGGTGCATGATTTGCAACACTCTAAACCCGACAGATGGCCACGCGTGCTCGCCGTCGTGCGGCACCTGCGGCAAGGCTCATTCCACGGGTGACACACGATGCAAGCAGCGTTTCAAGACGCCGTACATCCTGCAACAGCGGCAGTGGGAGAAGAAGAAGAAACAAGAGGAGAGCAGGTTCAAGGAAGTGGACTTCCCGCCGTTACCCAAAGGACGGTCGCGGTCGCGGTCGCGGTCACGGAGCAGAGCATCCGTGCGGTCAACCTCGCGGCAGCGGTCCGGCTCGCGGTGGAGATCGAGGTCTAGGAGGAGGTCCAGCTCCCGACAGCGAATATGCTGGGACGGGGTGACCGACCACAAGTCCTCGGAGAAGAAGAGCAAAGAGGCCAAGACGCAGAACGACAAGTTAGACGAGATCCTCGTCATGATGCGACAACTCCAGGAAGAAAACAATGCTCTACGCGTGATGGTAGAGAAGACCGAGAGGGAGAACGTATGGCTGAGGACACAGCTTCAGCAGAAAAGCAACGAGGCGGAGAAGGAACCGGAGAAGGCTTCGCCACCCGCGAAGAGGAAGATGGTCGTAAGACCGGGGCAAGAGACGGTCGCATTGGACAAGGCCGAGGCGCCGCTGCAACAGGAAGTTAACAAGCAGGTGGTCGAGCTGATGTGCAACCCCGAGTGGCTGACGCAGCTGGCTAGGCACATGGAACAACTACGTACGGCACAAGTCGTTAGAAACCAAGATGGTGAACAATAAAAGTACATAATTTGGCAGTGGAATTGCCGCGGGTTTGTCAAAAAGAGGGGCAACCTACAGCACTACGTGAATAACAAACACGAAAAGGAACGATAGGATTTGATTGCTTTACAAGAGGCGAAACAACTGGCCAAACTGTCGGGTTACAAGTCCTACGGCAAGGATACCAAGGAAAAGACACAAGTGGTCACATTGGTCAAAAGGAACATACCGGTCGTCGTTCATGACACAGGAGTTTCAACAGTAGAACACGTACTAATCGAGATCATCTCGGGGAAGAAGAAAGACCAGGGCAGCCTCTTCGTGCTGAGCATCTACAGCAGCCCGGCGAAACGGCACAGATTCGCTTCCCTCTTCCAAGCGACCCTGAAAATCGCCAGACGCCAGACACTGGTCGTAGTGGGGGACTTCAACGCGCAACATCCGGACTGGGGATACAAGATCAAACGACTCAAGGGCCGAAAACTGTGGATCGACTCTCACGAATGCGGACTATCCCTGATCACCGATCCAGATCATCCGACGAGGAGAGGAGACGCCCGACAACAAGACACTACGCCAGACCTCACGTTTGTGCGCTATGCAAAGGATGCAGAGTGGACAAACACGTGGGAAGACCTGGGTAGCGACCACTATGTGCTAAAGACAACGATCCGCGCGGGCCCTGGAAAGCCGCGAGGCAGAAAGTGCAAGATCACGGAATGGAACAAGTTCCGAGAGCTGCTAGGAGAATATGAGACGGAAGACGTCACGAACATTGGCGAGAATGCCTGCTGGCTACTGCCGAGCGGACAACCAAGGTGATTCCGGAAGAAGCGGACGTGGCCGCTTCTGATGGTCGACTCTTACACTTATGGGAGGCTAAGGCTAGTCTGCAGGAGCGGCAGCGCACGCAACGTAACAATCGGAGCCTTCGAAGAAGGATCGCTCAACTCAGCAGAACGATCGAGACGTACGCTGGCCAGGTTACGCGGCAACAGTGGCAGGATACCTGCGATGGGTTTGACGGTCAGCCCAATGTACCCAAAACTTGGAACATACTGCGGCACCTACTGGATCCGGACGGTTGTAAGACGGCTCAGCGTAGCAAGATGTGCGAGATTATTCGAAGTCACAAGGGTGACGAGGACGACCTAGTAGAGGAGATCCGTAAGCGATATATTGGTGACAACCCGCCGAGGACACCCACGACATACGGCGGTGCAGATAACGAGGTGCTAGACGCGGACATTTCTGTGTTTGAAGTTACCGAGACACTGCGCGACTTGAAGACCAAGTCTGCTCCGGGACCGGACGGCGTCACGAACAAGATGCTGCGAAACCTGAGCAACGAAGCCATAACCGGCATCACGAAGTACATCAACGAGTGCTGGAGACAAGGCCAGCTACCACGGCAGTGGAAAACAGCCAAAGTGGTCATGATCCCGAAACCAGGCAAGAAGCCTCAGCTCGACGCTCTGCGACCAATCTCGCTCACGTCCTGCGTGGGCAAGATAATGGAGCTCGTCGTCCTACGGAGAATCAACGACTTCATGGAGAGGAACCAATTGTTCCCTCACACCATGGTTGGATTCCGGCCACACCTGTCTACCCAAGACGTGATGCTGAGGCTCAAGCACCAAATCATAGATGGCGAAAAAAGCTCTCATCTCGACACAAGGGTGATCCTGGGCCTCGACCTTACGAAGGCATTTGACACTATCAGGCATGACGCGGTCCTTGAGAACTTAGAGAAGCTGGGCGTGGGGTGCCGCACGTTCAACTACATTCAAGACTTCCTCAGCGACCGGACGACGCAAATCTCCATCGGTGGTGTCACGTCCGACGACATCAATCTAGGCGGGCGAGGCACACCTCAGGGCTCGGTCCTGTCGCCATACCTATTTAACGTGGCGATGATTGAGTTGCCTGCGAAGCTCAGCAAGATCGAGGGGCTGCACCACAGTATATACGCAGATGACATCACGCTCTGGATGACCGGCGGCAGAGACGGGTTCATCCAAGACACGCTACAAGAAGCGATACGGACGATTGAGGAGTACGTCACTCCGAGGGGCCTAACTTGCTCTCCGCAAAAGTCGGAGCTCCTCCTCCTTAAACCTGTTCGGTCCCGCCAGTTGCCGTCGGACATCGCGCTCTACTCGCAAGGACTGCGTATCCCGTCGGTGAAGAGCATTCGCATCCTGGGTCGGCGGGTCCAGGCGGATGGCAACAACTATGAGATGATCGAGTCGCTCAAGGCGTCAACTTACCAGATCCCTCGGCTTATTTCACGCATCTCGGGTCGTCACTTCGGAAGGAAGGAAAAGAATCTTGTACGCCTAGTCCGCGCTTTCGTCGTGAGCCGGCTGGCATACGTCCTTCCCTTCCTACGGCTCGGGGTGGCGGAGAAAGCCAAACTAGACTGCTTGATTAGGAAGGCATACAAGCGAGCACTTGGCATCCCGGACTCTACGTCAAACGAAAAGCTAGCGGCGCTGGGCCTACACAACACCGTGGAAGAGATCGTCGAGGCGCAACGGACGTCTCAGCTCGAACGGCTCACGAAGAGCGCGACCGGGCGTCACATCCTCGAAAAACTGGGTATCCGCTACGAAAGACAAACGGGCGAGAAAATCGACGTGCCGAGGCGGGTCCGGGAGAAGCTTACCATCCCGAACCTGCCGCGTCATATGCACCCCGTGCACCATGTGGAGCGCTGCGAGGTACGAATGGGATGCCATGGCCGCGGCCGTGGTTGACAAGCAAGGGAAGATCGTTGCGAGCTGCAGTGTCCGGACGACAGAACCGGAGGTAGCCGAGGAAGTGGCCATCGCTCTGGCACTCAAGCTGCAAGACGCCAAGATCGTTGTCAGCGATTCACAGATGGCGATTCGCCAATACGCCAAGGGACGGATCTCGCCGGTTACGCTTCGCGTACTGGGTGATCCTGAAAAGACTGCGAAGGTGAAGCTGATCTGGACTCCAGCACACTCGTCGCTCCCCGGCAACGAGGAGGCTCACGACGCGGCCCGAGGTCTCACTCGCCGGGCCGGAGCAACGTCGGACCCCTCCATCGAATCGTTACGGGGGGCGACAGACTGGTTACGTTCCGAGACACCCTCGATTACTACGACGGCGAAAGGATGCGCTACCCTCCGGCGCATCCCTCGCTGGACAAAAGACAAGAGGTAGCGTGGCGGCGACAACAGACAGGCACCTACCTCAGTCCTGTCCAGCTCAGCAGATGGTATCCGGATCGCTACAAGGGAGACTGCCAGCTATGCGGTGCAAGAGCGACGCTTCACCACATTGTTTGGGAATGCAGCCGGCTCGACCGGACAGCCCAGCCGCTACTAAAAAAGATCCCCAACCAAGAGAGCTGGGAAGCTCTTCTTCTCTGCACCGACCTTAAGGTGCAGGAACAAGTCGTCCGACTGGCCGAAGACGTCGCTGGAGTCCAAGGGATTATGGCCGTCGCCTAAGGGGTGATTGGGAGGGGACTCCTAGATGGGTTTCCGACCAATCGCTTAGTCTTTCTGGGCGCAATTAAAGGTTGCCTACTACTACTACTGCACAATACTGCTTGCGCCGGCCCTTATACCACTGCTTCGTCGGTCTGTTCTGGAACTCATGGCTTCATCACTGACATTGCCACTGGTCTCAGATCTTTTGGGGTCAATACCAGTGGCAGCCCTGATGCTGGCTATTGCACTGTCCTCGTCGGCCCAATACGGCACGTGGTCTGTGCATTGCAACAAAAGCCCGTGGCCTTCTGTTGGCGCCGCAGATTGAGGAAGCGAGCGCTCCAGTTTTCTTTTTCCTTATATTTTTTTTTTCCGACGGCGTGAGCGTGGAGAAAAATACTAACGCGAGTTTTGTAGGCTGAGAACCTCAAAAATTCATACTCATAAAATAAAACTGTTTCATAACCCCTTTCAAAACCCAGCCGAATTTATTGAACATCGTACCTCCGTGTTTAGAGTGCGTTAGATTGTGGGCTGCCTGAGTATGTTAACATGGTTAGACGCTGAATATGAGAAATTGAGCTAGTGCAGTACGAGCGTGGAAGTTCGCAACTTTCACGGCCTTTTGGTGCACTACTTCCTGTCAAAGTGTCTGTCATCGCGACGGTCGTCGTAGAGCAGCAGTATATATGAGTTTGGGCGGGCGACATGGTAACTCTAAGTTTGTGACATACGGGCGATATAAGAGCCCTACCTCATACTTCCACGTCAGGGAGGTGCCGCACGCACCTACATTCTGAATCCGAGCATTATGGAGCCAAGAAGCTCGATTTTTCAAACCGCGGTACCACAATCGGTGAAAGTTGCAAATAGTAGTGGAAGGGTAAAAATCATCGGAGAAGCCCTACTTTCAACATGCGCTTGTTACCCAGGTTGCGCACAGGTCCTTGAAACCCTTGAAAACCCTTGAATTTTGAAATTGGGTTTTCAAGGCCCTTGAAAACCCTGGATTTTTTGCTAGACCTTGAAAACCCTTGAATTTGAAAATTTTGCTTGCCGGCCCCTTTAAAGCCTGGATTTTTTGGCTAGACCTTTAAAATCCGTGAATGGCTATTTATAATAGAAAATGCGGGTATATATTGTACAGTATTGTTATGCTTATCGATTTTTTTTCTCGTTTCTGTCGAGGTTAGTCCAATTTATTTTGATTTACCCGATGTTCATTGGATGGTTGGCCACATTGGAGCAGATCCGAATCTGAATCCAATTTGGTCCGGGAATGCTTTGGGCACTGTTTCCGCCCTTGGCCTCGTGTTTTGTCGTCGGTCGTAAGAAAACGCCCGGCAAAAGGCGGTTTCAAGGTGCGTGGCTCTGCAGTGATGAATATAAAGACTGGGTGGCGCCAGGTACAACAAATCAGCATCGTGCAAGATGCAAGCCGTGCAAAAATATGTTCAATGTCGTCGGCATTGAAGAGCCGTATGAAGAGCGCGAAACGTGCCGTCATCATGAAGATCACAGCAAGAGCTCCGTGCAAAATTACCTGACTCTGGGCACGAGTGAACAAACCACTGTCCGGCCTCCATCGCAGTTGCCAAACCTAAACTCTGCTTGCAAGACGCACGTGTTGGTCGTCACATCCCACTGTTAGGTCCTTGAAAATACTCCCACAAGGCCTTGAAATTCCTTGATTATCCTTGATAATCTTTCTTTGAATCCTGTACGAGCCCTGGACCCTCCGTGGTACGGTGGGCTTATTAGAGGCAGGGAGGTGTGATGATCGTGCAAGGCAAGGTCGTTCTCACGATTCAAGTCTTCAAGCTCAGAATAATCTGTATGAGGGAAGCACTCCAAAACTAAAAGAGAAAATGCAAAAAAAATATTATGCAAGTTTTGTTTTTCTGACTAAGACTGGTAATCCCGGAATGTGTGAAAGGCCTTCTCAGGGATGCTAAGCCCACCAGATAGCTTGGGGTCAGCCAGCTGTGAGACTGCAGATTGTACATTAGGGGTCCAAACGCTCCCGCGATGTCGTGGATCAAGAGTTGAATATGAGGGACAGCGTCGAAGCATGCCTCTCAAACATTCGCTTCATGTCGCAGAACCGCGTGGGCCAGATGAAAGCGCCTCTTCCTTTGCAATGACAAACCTCGGCTGGGCTGCGAAATACTCAAGAAATCGGAGGGCATTGGCAAGTCTTTAAATTCTGCTCCTTTGAAACCTGAGCTGTTCGCCCAACGTGGCGAGGTCAAAGCGGCAATAAAATTACCTTAGACGCTTTGGGGGCGGTTCCTTACACTCTTCAAACAGGATTACCTTTTCAATATCGTCCCAGCTCAAAGCCTCTAGCAGCAGGGGGTAAGTTAGCACCACGACCTACTCTATACTCTACCAACTCTATAAGTATAGAGTTGGTCGTGGTTAGCACACTCTTTCTAGACATATTTTAGCAAAAAGTGCACCCTGCCGTTACCACTGCTTTGAACCAGCTTGAATTAATCAGTGTTTCAGTTAGGTTGGCACCGCAGTTTTCGTCTTCCTTCTGCTCGTTGTGACTTAATCAAGCACCAAATTGACGCATCAGAATTATTCGTTCCAATTCATGTAAGTATATAATGTAAATAAAACGCACGAAGAAAGTATTACTTTATATTTTTAGAGCGCAGCTCCTAGGCGCCTGTTTCCGGCTTGAGCGGCGTGGGCGTCACCGTCGCCGTCGGCGTCGGCGTAACCGCGCGGTGCATTATAGGAAATGTCCCATAACAATCCGCGCGGGACCCTCGTGACGTTACTCGTGACGTCACGTGTGACGTCACGAGGGTCCCGCGCGGTGCATTATGGGACATTTCCCATAATGCACCGCACGGCGAGGAGGAGGAGGAGGAAGGAGGAGGGGAGGAGGACGAGGGGGAGGGGAGGTGGGGAAGGGAAGAGGGGAGGAGGGGGTGAGGAGGAGGAGAGAAGGGAGGGAGAGGAGGGAGTGGGAGGAGAGGAGGGGAGGAGCTTGAAGGATGAGGGGAGGAGAAGGTGAACGAGGATGAGGAGGAGGGTAAGAGGAGGACGAGGACGAGAAAAAGGAGGGAGGAGGGGAGGAGGAGTAGCAGGGAGGATGAGGAGGTGAGGAGGTGAGAGGAGGGGTATACCCTCTCCCCCAGTACCCTTCCCTCCTCCTCCTCAAGAGCTGCGCTCTAATTCGGCGTTACAGTGTGTAGCAAACGTCTTTTTTTTTTTCAGATCATAGTTCTCTATTTTGATTTTACTAAACGATTTTCTTCGATTCCTAGTTGCACAACGTGTCGCATGAGTGTGCTCAAAGCTGCACGGGCCTAGAGTTCCTGTATAGGCTCTCTACGGGAGCCAGAGCGTTCACGCATGGCATGTGGGTTCAGCTCCTCACGTGACTGAATTCGGCGAATAGCAGCGCCGCGCGTTCGAGGCGCGCGGCGAGCTCAAAATCCTGGGAACGTACGCCGGGGCGCGTGCAACGTCTACTTTGCTGCACGACACTTGATACGGCTCCTCACGTGATCGGATCTCGGCGAATAGCGGCGAGGGCGGCACGCGGCATGTGGAATCAAACGCGCAACTCTGGCTCCCGTAGGGAGCCTATACAGGAACTCTACACGGGCCTACGGTACGTTACCGTGAGAGCACGGTTTGGTGGAGCTGATTTCTGGGCCCTTTACGATACTGATATCCGGTAGTTTGTATTGGAATACTGGTTGCATACCGTGCGTACCGTAAAGATTTGTTAAAACTCTCTAATGGGTTCGCCTTTATGTGCCCCGACCACCGATCCTGCATAGATAAGTAACAAAGAAAAAAAGATCCTGCATAGATAAGTCGGAAAAGCACTTGGCCGACAATCTCAAGGTGATGAGTTCAGATCCTGCTGGGGAACTGAAGCAACCCTCCTGAAGCCTTAAGGGGTATTCACACGAGGGAGAAATCCCGGGGATTTCTCTCCGACACGCGCGCCTCACGAGATGAAAACGCGAGGCTTTTGCACATCGCAAAGCCTGACGTTTTCGTCGTGGGATGCGCGTGCCGGGGAGAAATCCCCGGGATTTCTCCCTCGTGTGAATACCCCTTTCCCACCGAATTCAGAAACCTCACTCAAACTACACTCACACTTAAGGGCCGCTCCACTTCCTCGAGGAAGGCGCGAGGGCCGGCGCTGGCCAATCGCGAGGACGGACCCGCCGTCGCGATTGGCCAGCGCCGGCCCTCGCGCCTTCCTCGAGGAAGTGGAAGGGCCCTTAAAAGGGCGATGCAACAATTTTTGTACTTTGCGCAAATACCGCTTAGAACGGATCCCTGACGTTAATGACCTATGAAACACGCGTTCGTTTTTCACCTCACGCAATAGAAGTCCCAGTAAAAAATTAAAGAAAAACGAGCAGCGTTCACCCCCTCAACTCGCAGCCAGAACAAGCGGCCACGTGATCTGGAGCCGATTATATGCAGCCAATGTTGATCATAGCCACGCGCTGGGGTTGGCAAAGCACAGGACACGCGCTGAGTTGCAGACATTGTTATGGCACGGCTATTGTCGTCGTTGCAGCGATTGGACACGGGCCACTACCCGAATGCTTCTCGAGCTATCAATTATCACGAGCCCAAATCGAGTGCTCATGCAATGCTCGGGTCCAATCTATGAGCCGCATTCAAATATCGTCCCTGGTGGATGCCGCTACCACCAGGGTACGTCATCAAAATTTGCGAAGGAGAGATTGAAAGAAAACGATCGCTTTCTTCTTGAAATTACACCGCAAGAAAGAGGTTTCTTGGTCAGCGGCGTTGCGTGCGAGTGTACTTGGGTTCCACTAGTGCCAGTAAGCTCATACAAAGTGAAAAACGCTCAAAACGAATATCGTTGCACCGCCCCTTTAATTGTGAGTGTAGTTTGAGTGAGGTTTCTGAATTCGGCGGTTACTGAAGCCTTTTCATAGGGTTCCTTATGAACGTAACTCTTTTCGATGTCGGTCTCACGTTACACAACTTCATGAAAAGCGGCTGATAAAATACATTCTGTGTTAAAAATTGGCAAATTGGGCTTTTTATTTTTTTTTTACAACAATCTCCAGACTTCTTGTTCAGTCGCCTCTTGCCTGCACCGTTTCACTTAGACCCCAATTTTCAAATATTTAATGGTCCCTGCCATTGTGGCGCTACTGCCGAAGGTGCGTAAGAAAATCGAAGTACTAAATTTGGCCCTCGTCTGTTTTGTCAAGACGCACATTTCAAAGGCGTTTGATTTTTTTCCACCAGTCACCAGATGGCACTGAATTCCGGAAAGGGTCTCCTTTCCGGAATTCAGTGCCATCTGGTGACTCAAATGGCAGTTTAACTTTTACCGTACTAATGGCGGCAATGAACCTGTGGTCTGCAGTATTTTATGGGGCACCGTCAGCTTCGCACGTCAACGGTAAACGAGAATGTGCGCTTCACTGTACAGTTCTTTTTCGATCTCTTTCTGTGTCAATGGCAAAAAAGATGCAACCAGCCAGAACGAAGCGCTAACCCACATAGACGCCTGGATAAAGTTCTATACATCAAGGGGCTTTGAAGCCGAGCGTGCGCACTAACGGGTTGATTGGGCCCGAGTTACAAATGAACGCTTACGCAGATCTTGCATCCAATTCCTGCTTCACGTCGCACTAACGTCTAGAATGTAAGGCCTCGAATCATCTGCTTAGGAGCATCTTCAACTTCTTCCTTTATCAGCAAACAGAAGACCGCCATTAGTATAGCACATATGACATTTTTCAGATGATGATAGTGATCAAAGAGGCCAGACTGAATTCCTGAAAGGGTCTATAGGAAAGGATCGGACATACCTCAAGCCCCGACCAGGGCACCCCTAGCGGCAAACAGATGATTTTCATTGGTAGGTCCTAGAGCCACCAAATGAGCTGCGCTTAGAGTATCGGCACTCCGTTCCCCGACATTGCTGTGGGCGCCGCCATTCTGGTGCTTGTGCAGACCCGACGCAACTGCCGATTGTCATGATTTGAAATTGCGACTTCCTCAGCATTAGATTCGGTGTTAGGAAGCTAATGTTATATTGCTTTGCTCTGTGGCGAACTGTTTAAGCATTTGTGGAGGACGGAAAAGCGTTTCCTGTGATTTCAGATAAAGCTTCGGATAACTGGCAACCATGGTTTTAAGCCACAATATGGGCAAGTGTCGTAACTCTGAAGCGTAGCAGGTCTGTTCACACGATGCATCTTTTAGGCGCGCAACAGTTTCGCGACACTCAAGTTTCGCGAAATGTGCTCGTTCACACGTACCGCTTCACGTGCAACAACGATGACGTTTAGACTCGCGGAAATAGTTTCGGTGTTGACCATAATGTGGCGCTCCGAATCAGATCGCTATTTATCTGGGGACCTGCTTTGCGCATTTTATGCAGTCAATTCACTTTAATTTTTTTTTTCTCACATACTGCACCACTTGGAGCGATCTCGCATGTGCGCAAAGCCGATTGATGCGGCAACCTGTACGTGCAGGACATGTGCCGGCGCCGAGCCCGTACGCAGCCAATTCATTGCCAAAGCTTCTATCAATGCACATGGTATTCATAGAATAATAATTGGGGGGTTGTGTGGATATTTATACAGCGAGTCGTTGGTCAGCCATTTTTAATGTTGCGACGAGTCACTCGCTGTAGATGAGCAATTTAGCCAGTGCAGTACAACCGCTAGCCTGGGGTCTTTAACGTGCACCACGCAGTAGTGATACACGACCGCACGCCGCTACGATACTCATCCAGATCGAAACCTGGGTTCTGCAGCGCGAGCTTTCGCTCCACGTGCTCCGAGCTGGTGTGCGCTAGACCACTCGGCCACCGATCCCCCGGTATTCATAGAAACGCTACGTGCCCAATCTGGTTACTTCTCGGCGCCCATGTCTGCCCCGATTTTACAGTGCCAACTGTTTCAGAGAGCGCACATGGTTTCACGTTCGCTTGTAAACGAAGCAAACTTGGTTTCAGTTTACTCGATGGTCTCTTATCCAGCGGTATCGTCGCGACAACAACGCTATGAGCACTATTCTAATCTCGCCAACTCCCTCTAATTGTCTTCGTCCATCGCTGGATTTTTTTCCGATATGCTACTCACTTTTCCTTCAGTGGTGCTTGACGTGCTTGCGGAAGCGCCGGCAGTATCCATCGTTCGTGGTTTCGGTTTTTTCGGATTTGGCTCGGCTACAACACAGGCAGTGAAGTGCTCTTCTCAAACAGCTCGCTCCCCCCTCAAAGGTCACGTGAGAGCGTTTCTGAGCGGCCATTGGCGGCGCCCTCAGAGTGATTGACAGGACTCGGCAAAGTTTCAGCAAAAGCTCGCTCCAGAAGCGAGGTTTGCGCGCAACTTTTTTTAGATGCACGCGATCTTTTCCGACTCGTTCAGGCGGAGCAACCATTTCGCGAAAACTAGATGCGCGAGAAAAATGCATCGTGTGAATTCTCCATAGCACCATCTATTTTCTTCTTCTTCTAGTGGCACTAGTAGGTCCTTTTTAGCCGCTGCTATCAGATTACGTTTGCTCAATTTTTGCGCTTCGGCAAAGGCTTGTGGAATTTGTAAGAGACTTAAATACCGTCGTAATAATGACGGGCAGACTAGGCCCGCGCAATTCGTCACAATAGACCCTTTCCGAAATTCAGCCTGGCCACTTCGATCACTATCATCATCTGTGAAACGGCATCTGTGCCGTATCAATGGCGGCCTTCTAGTGATTGACAAAGGAAGACGTTGAAGATGCTCCTAAGCGGATGATGCGAGGCCTGTACATTCGGGGGTTCATACGATGCGACGTAGGAATGGAACGCCAGAGATATGTAAGCGTTCATTTCTAACTCAGATTCAGTAAATTTGTGGGCGGCACACAGTCGGCTTGAGAGCCCTTTGGTCTATAGGGGCAACGCCTCCTTTATTGGGTAATGCCTGTCACATGAGCGCTTTTCCACCGATCATGCCCTTTCCTGTTACCCTCTCCCATTCGCCCCAGTCACTGTTGGAGCGATGTGGATGGATGGATGGATGAATACGGCTGAGCCCTTTGGATCGGGCGGTAGCTTACGCCACCTAGCCATTTTGTCTTACCCTTTAAGCTTAGAATATTTAAATGTGAAAACTATATTCACTCCGTACTGAAAAGAAAGTGAGGCTATAAATGTGTGGTCGGGCTGCGGCGCCACGTAGCGGGAAGAGAGAGAACTGATTGGCAAGTTGGAGCGATGTGTGGTCGGGCTGTGGCGCCACGTAGCGGGAAGCGAGAGAAGCGGGGCGTCCGCCGGTACCCATTGTTGAAGGCATGATCTGACAGGCATTACCGTATAGGGGGCATTCACTGGACGCCATATTTGAGGGTGATGTTTAGGGCGCATGCTCAGAACGAGCTTACATTAATAGCCTGCTAAGACCGGCAATCTTGATGGTGCGGAATGCACGTTGCAAAAGAACTGTGGAAGCTCGCCTTCAGCACGCGCTCAGCAACCATGCACACAGATATGGCCGCCAGTGAATACTCCCTATAGAGGAGGCGTTGATAGGGGGTATTCACGGGACGCCATTTTGTTGGACGTTGCTCGCAGTGCATGCTCAAAAAGATGCTCGAGGGCAACTTCCTCGGGCATTTCAGAAGACGCGAGCACCGCGCGAGCACAGCTTTGATCGGCGCTCAAGGTCTGTGAGCGACACGATACCCATGGCTTTGGTTTCACCAAAGCATCCTCTATTAGTGATGTGCGCGGCCAAAAGCGTCGCTGTGGTCATCTTTCCACTAGAGTTCCTGTATAGACGTTTCCACTGTTTACAAAAATCACAGTCCACACGTGTTAAATCACAGTCCAGAACGCGCACGTTCGTCGCTTCGGAAAGCGATCAAATCACGCGCCATACGCACGAACACTGAAAATGGAACCTGCCAAGTGTCCTTTTTTGGAAAGGTCTATAGGCTCCCTACGGGAGCCAGAGTTGCGCGTTCATGCATGGCATGTGGATTCAGCTCCTCACGTGACTGAATTCGGCGAATAGCAGCGCCGCGCGTTCGAGGCGCGCGGCGCCCTCAAAAGCCGAGGAAAGTACGCCGGGGCGCGTGCAACGTCTACTTTGCTGCACTACACTTGATACGGCTCCTCACGTGATCGGATCTCGGCGAATAGCGGCGAGGGCGGCACGCGGCACGTGGAATCAAACGCGCAACTCTGGCTCCCGTAGGGAGCCTATTAGTGGCGAGATGTTTTGGTGGCGCCCTCCTGTGGTTCCCCCTTGTGACGTCATTACCTTGCAAACAACAAGTTCGATGGTGTTTGTTATTAGCATGGTGGAAGCTTGAAATCATTGCACTCTCAAAGGAACACTGCCAACACCGCCAAAATTAAAGTTCTTTCATTCCTCTTATTTCCGTCGATGATAAATCCCCTTTCCGACGTCATAGTCAGCGTTCGGCCAATCGTGGAAGGCCGACCACAGCGACGCTTTCGATCGCGCACGGGGCTAAAGGCTGAACTCCATGGGACGAATATGCTGCGAATAACCGACGAATTTTGGCCGGCGGCTTTTGCTCTGCGCGTGAAATCAACAAAGTGGCTGCTACGTCGCGCGCAAAACGAGCGTGCCGTCGGGCGGCGTTCGCCAGTTATTCGTCGCATAATTCGTTCCATGGAGTTCAGCCTTAATAGGGAGTATTCACTGGCGGCCATAGCTGTGTGCTCGGCTGCGGAGCGCGTGCTGAACGCGCGAGCTTCCACAGTTCTTTCGCCACGTGCATTCCGCACCACCAAGATTGCCTGTCTTGGCAGCCTATTAATACGAGCTCGTTCTGAGCATGCGCTCTAAACAGTGACCTCAAATATGGCGGCCAGTGAATACCTCCTATAGGGTGTATCCACTGGCGGCCATATCTGTGTGCGCTAATGCTGAGCACGTGCTGATGGCGAACTTCCACAGTTATTTTGCAACGTGCACCCCGCACCATCAAGATTGCCGGTCTTGGCAGCCTATTAATGCGAGCTCGTTCTGAGCATGCGCTCTAAACAGTGACCTCAAATATGGCGGCCAGTGAATACCCCCTATACAGGAACTCTACTTTCCACGATTGGCCAAACCATGGGCATATGAGAACTGTCAGATTGTCAACTTTGACGGTGTTAGTTTCGGATTGCGATGGCTCCTAGCTTCCATTGTGCTTTTTAAACACACCATCGAACTCGTCGTCGCACCTGATGGTACGTAGCCAGAATAACAACTGGTGATGTCACGGCGAGGCAAATCCCAGTCGTGACGTCACGGAGGGAAACCATAAGAGGGCGCCACTGAAATATCTCGGCGCTAATACTCACAAGGCCTGGCAGTTCGATGACGGAGCCATAGAGTGCACGGTCGCCGATTTGGAGCGCGAGGATCTGGTAGCACAGAGCATTTCTCGGGGAGTCTGGTATTCAGCGCACAGCTTCTGCAGCGGTGAGGACCCGAAACATGGTTTTCAAACCCGACGAGAAAAGAAGCGGTAGCCCGAGGAACGCGAGAAGCACGAGCGGACATTCCATCGCTCGGGGCAAGTGTGCTTCGGCGTCTCGCCGCGGCGGGTCGCTCGTTACATGTCTCTTGTCTGCCTCTCTACCTTTTCACTTTCGGCGGCCGCGTCACGTGAAGATCTGCCAGGCTTTGTCAGTATAGAAGAGGCTATGGTTTCACGGACTACAAGGAATGCAATAACATGCGCGTACAACGTCCATTACACACAATCAGAATCGTCGTTATCGGAAGACGATAAATGGTCCAACAACATGGCGGCTCCGTGAATACCCCCTTATAAACTTTTCTGGAGGTGTCTGTGTGAGTTGGAGCTTTGTTCTCACTGCAGGTTCTTCTTCACCGTCGAGCCGAAAGTGATCGAGAAAGCACTCATATTTAACAATTCCTCGCGTGCCGTTGTCTCTCGGTGACCTACAAAATACAAGTTTAATACCGCCATATTGGTATGACAAAACCTAAACTGCTATACGAGCCGTTAGAAGGCACTGAATTTCGGAAAGGGTCAGTTGTTTCCGGCGACAACCGCTAGGTGGCAGCGACTACATCAGTGCCAACTCAAGGAGACATGGGATGGGCGTCATTTGAGGGCAGGGAAGCTGTGAGCAAGATAGAATTTGAGGATCGGTTGAGGCAAATGTGTGGGGAGCAATGGGCACGAAAGGTTTTCAGCTATTTATACATGAGGAGTATAGACACAAAATGGAGACAGCGCACTAGATAATTAAGAGGAAAGTTTTTAGGCTATAGTGGGGTTACGGAAGAGCGGGTCTCAGTTAAGAAGAAAGTTAAGGCCACAGAAAGAGATCGGTGGCTAGAGGGAATGCAGACAAAGAAGGCTCTGGAAGGCT
Organism: Ixodes persulcatus; assembly: GCA_013358835.2. Lineage (NCBI taxonomy): Eukaryota > Metazoa > Arthropoda > Arachnida > Ixodida > Ixodidae > Ixodes > Ixodes persulcatus. Next base: position 1,111,713 of record JABSTQ010009573.1, read on the forward strand.
ATAGATTAAACAAAACAGTTATTGCCAAAGAAAGCATTTATGACAATTCTAGGGGAAGCTCATTGTTGTTTGAGGCAAGGACAGGTGTTTTGCGAACCAGAACATACAAAGCGAAGTACCAGGAAATGGACACAGTGTGCGCTGCTTGTGGAGAGGAGGACGAGACGGCTGAGCACTTGATACTCTACTGTAAAGGGCTTCACCCTATGCATACCGAAGACAACATAGATTTAATAAGGTCAATGGGTTTTAGAGACAGCGAAGGAAAAGTGGATTTCAAGACAGTAGAGATTACCAAGCAAAGATTAAGTGAATGGTGGCAGAAAGCGAGAGAAAACTAGGCATTTTCTTATTAACTGATGGCAAGGGGGATTTATAGCCTCACTTTCTTTTCAGTGCGGAGTGAATATAGTGTTCACATTTAAATATTCTAAGCTTAAAGGGTAAGACAAAATGGCTAGGTGGCGTAAGCTACCGCCCGATTCAAAGGGCTCAGCCGTATTCATCCATCCATCCATCCAACTGCGTGCAGACGCAGTGGACGAAGCGGGTCAACCAGCTCCGCAAGAAGTATGGATTCTTCACACAGCCAGTCATGGACGCGACTGCGAGTAATACCCTTGTTACACGGGCACACTTAACTGCGGTTACGCTAAGCCACAGTTGGTGCACAATACTTGCGGAGGACATTTTGTGGCTATGCAGTCAAAGCTATGGGCGAACGTGCGCTTGAGCATTTTGGTCATCCATCGAAGCAGTGCACGCGCGCTCTTCACTTCTTATGGAATAGCTGTCCGAGAGTATACACCTTTTCCACAAGCGCAGCCATCTTGAATATCGTCACTTCTGGTATGCGGTAAAACATCTTTTTGATCTCTCCCCGAAGCTAGAAGGTGTTTACGAAAAATGCGTGATTGTCACACATTCCTGATTTGCCTCAGCTATATTTTCTCGCATATTCCAGGTTCAAACGTTTTATTATTTTTTCGCCCCGCATACCAGATACGGAACCCACGTGACTGAGAACGACAGGAAACAGAAAAGGTCTATAGTGCGGTATCTGTGGTGCCGCGTAACAGCAGTTATCTGAGTTAACCGCGGTTAAGTGTGCCCGTGTAACAGGGGCATAAGTGGGCAAGTGAGGTGAGGCGACGGGTCAAAGAGGCAGTGGCGACCCACTGGGTTAAGGAGGCAAACAAGAAATCCTCACTCCAAATCTATAGCGCTCACAAGGACACAATTGGACCGGAGGCCTACTATGATGACAGTCTAGGCAGCCGTCTCCTGTTTGAGGCCCGAGCAGGAGCGCTGCGCTCAAGACTATATCGGCAGCGGTTCGATCCGGCAATAGAATCAGTCCAGTGCGGGGCCTGCGATCAGGAAGACGAAAACATCACGCACCTATTAGCCCCGTGCGCGACCGAAAGCGTCGCTGTGGTCGGCCTTCCACGATTGGCCGAACGCTGACTATGACGTCGGAAAGGGGATAGATAGATAGATAGAAAATCGTTTTTATTAGAAAGAAAGTCACGTGGCTGAAGCCGATAGCCTTCCAGGAAAGGGAAATTAAGGGGTAACTAGGTCAGAGGAACTTTCTGATTCCTGTCGTCGCAATGAAGTCTAGTAGGCTCTTGACTAGACCTCTATTGCGATCGCTCTCTTCAAAGTTAAAGACTGGTTGGCACCAGTCCCTAAAGTCCTTAATTTTGTTTTGCTTGATGTGCCTTGCTCTTGCCCTCTCCCATGTTGGGCAGTCCCAAATGAAAGGGGATTTATCATCGACGGAAATAAGAGGAATGAAAGAACTTTAATTTTGACGGTGTTGGCAGTGTTCCTTTGAGAGCGCAATGATTTCAAGCTTCCACCATGCTAATACACTCTTAGAAAAAAGGGTATCGATAGTCCTCCCTCAGGGGAGGAACGGTCTTGTAACCTATGTTCCTTCAGAAAGAGAGGAACTTTCGTCCCTGAAGCAGGGGAGCAAAGTTCCTCCGTCGCCTGCATCTCATTATGGCGGCCCTGAATCGAGCAAATCGAGCTCAATAAGGCTTAACGAGGACGCTACGTCTCTTGTACGGGACGAGAGGAGCAGCAAATAAAAGCGTAACACGAGCTTTCCGCGAACTGTGTTTATTTCCGAAGCCAGATTCCCCCCACAGGTAGAGAAACTTGCGTTTCGAAAGCAGTTACTCAGTCTTCTCGTCGAGAGCACTGCGATGTTAAACGGAGACAACCGATACCCAGTTACTTCGCGCACTTTACGTCTTACCTTTGGTGTTCCTCGAGTCACTATTACCTCGTCAACCGCACATCACGGAGGAACGGCAAACCCAATCCGCGAAACCAAAAGCCGCTCTCAAAAGAACTAACTCGAAGCCACTGTTTATCGCGTAGCGTGAAAGGTTAAATCGCTTGCCACTAGATGGCAGGGTCAAGCAGAGTAATTGCAAGTAGCTAGGCTAGGTGGCGCTAGGTACTGCCCAATTCATGTTCTACAAAAAAAAGAATATTTTTATTTCTTCAGCCCACAATTGCGCTTACGGATCTTCGGGAACCTCTCCTTGACTCACATTACACATACTACAAGCACCACGTGAACATACACTGAGCACATGCACTGCACATACAAACGCGTGTCCAACATGGCTGCGCACACTCGAGCCTTCGCAAACCTCCGCCTTGTAATATGCCTGGTGGGGTTAATGGCCCTCCGACAAAGGTGCCTTCTAGATTCAACAAAAAGTCAGCATTCGGCGGCCCACCTGTGGTCAGGAGCAGCTTCGGTAGGTATCGCCGTTCGTGGCGCAAGTTCGCCGTGGACGACCGACGTTAGGCCTAGTGACCGGCCGGCTCCCGCTAGCCACTCACGCCGTCCACCGCATCTGATTATGCTGCTACTTATAGCCGGCGATGTACCTCCGAACCCCGGCCCTCGCCCCATCTGCCCCCGCTGCTCCCGCTCAGTGCCCGACAACGTCGCTGCCCTACAATGCGACCGCTGCGATTTGTGGTTACACCGCAAATGTGAAGGCATCTCTCTCGCCTCGTATCGCCGTCTGTCTTCGACAACAACAGAGTGGCTCTGCGCGGCGTGTCAGCTCCCACCCTTGGCTGACGACCTGTTCCCCTCCACGCAACACGCTGCCGCTACCCCTCCTAATAAGGTCATCGGCCCCTCCAAGCACCGGCCCGATTACTCCCAGAAAAACCAATGCGACGACGGCCTTCCCTGTTCGCCTGACGATGCTTCTGTGGGTGGTAGCACTCCCGCAACTTCCGGTGCGATCACCGTATGGTTCTCAAACGTACGTTCCCTAAAGAACAAACTACTCGAATTTCAAGCCCTGACGTCTTCCCTCCCGAACACGATCTTTGCCGTTTGTGAAACATGGTTAGATACCTCTGTTTTTGATGGGCAATTAATCGACCCCCTACAATTCACTCTTTTTCGGCAAGACCGACCCTCAACCGGGGGTGGCGTCCTACTAGCAATACCAAAACAACTCCCGTGCCGACGCCTATATCACCTGACCCCACCGGGTCTTGAAGCCATTTTTGTCGAAGTCTTTTGCAAGCGTAGCAGGCTACTTCTGGGATGTGTTTACTGTCCACCTTCGCTCCGGGAACACTCTTACGCCCTTCTGCAAGACAGCCTGCACCAGATTGAACAAAGTAAGTTCTCTGCACTGTTCATCTTCGGGGATTTCAATAGCCACATCAGTTGGTCCGATCCTGCTACTCCCATCCCATCCGACCCACTAGACGACCTGTTACTTGAGGTATTCGAAACAGCTGGTCTAACTCAACTTTGCGACACCCCGTCCTACACCTCCCGGAGTGGCTCCACTTCATTCCTTGACCTCGCCCTGACCAACAATCCCACCTTGTCCCATCGCTGCACAGTCATCCCCAGCCTCTCGGGCTGCGACCATCAGGCCCTCATCACCAATGTCCAGTGTTCAGCACCCAAGCGAATCCTTCAAGCCAAGAAATTCCATCAGTTTGCACGAACCGATTTCTCTCACCTTAATCAGCTAATCCATCTTGCTCCCTGGGCGATGGTGTTTGACAATCCTTCCACTGATGATGCCTACGACCTCTGGCTCGACATCATGTCAGCCATCCAGCGCGAATGTGTTCCTGTCCGGGCCAGCCGGAAGCGAGCCAACCTCCCGTGGATGACAAAGGAAATTGAAGCTCTGATCAGGCGCAAGCACCGCCTATTCAAGAAAGCACAGAAAAGCCAAAATCCTGCCCATCTTGCCCGAGCCCACGCGGCTCGCAGGGATATCAAGCGTCTTATCCACATCTCCCACAACAACTACCTGCAACAATTAGCAGCAAAAGCTGCCAGTCAACCCAAACTTTTCTGGACCTACTTTCATCGCCAGCAGAAAATGTCCCAAGCCCCTGTCTTCATACATCATGGTATACCCTACTCCAAACCCAATGACATAGCCGAACTTTTCTCCCACCAATTTTCCATGGCTCCCCCACTAACCGACCCTACTACATCGGACCCCTCCCCCACACACCCCGAGATTTCGCCCGCCCAAATAGTCCCAGAAACCGTGCTGTCTTCCATAGACATCCTACCAAATGAAACCTTCGAAGCCCTGTCTCGCCTCAACCCCTCACAACGCCCCGGGCCAGATGGCATTCATCCTGCTTTCCTCAAAGCCTGTGCCGGTCGCATCTCCCCGGTTCTTACTCGTCTCTTCAATGATTTCCTCACAAATTGTTCAGTGCCTAGTTCTTGGAAAGTTGCGTCTGTAACACCCCTGTACAAAGGTCATGAAGCCCCCAAGTCTGAAATCACTTCCTACCGGCCAATCTCCACTACCTCTATAGTGTGCCGAACAATGGAACGGAAAATCAATAAACATCTTCTGGCCCACCTCGAACAGTCAAACCTCCTCAGCCCACATCAGTATGGTTTTCGCCCTGGTAGGAGTTGTGAGACGGCCCTTGCATCTGTCACCAATATGCTTAGTGCCAGCCTCGACAGCCGACTTCCTTGCGAAGTTGTGCAACTGGACTTCAGAAAGGCATTCGATTCCATTAACCACAACCTGCTCCTACCGAAGCTCAAACAAATGGGAATATCTGGCTCCCTGTATGCCTGGCTGCAGGATTTTCTCTCAGGACGCAGCCAGCATGTGCTCTACCAGAACACCCGCTCTTCCACGACACCCGTACGCCAGGGCGTACCCCAAGGCAGCGTACTCGGTCCCACCCTGTTCAACATTTTCATTAACGACGTCACATCTTCCCTCTTTTCCACCCCACTTTTATACGCTGATGACCTCACCCTTATCCACCCTGCTTCATCCCCCTCAGATTATGCACGCCTACAAGTCGACCTAGATCGCATTCTTCTCTGGTCGAACTATAATAAACTCCCCCTAAACTTAACCAAATGCGCTACCATGCGCATCACTGCCTCGCGTCAACCCTCGACCCCTCCAACACTTTTCCTGGGCCGAGTGGAGATCACAAGAAACACGCACATCCGCCTCCTAGGTGTCGTCCTCGACCCACATCTCGATTTCCGTCACCACGTCCAAAATGTCCTGTCCAGGGCAAGACGACTCCTTGGCTTTGTCTTCCGGTCAACAAGAGGAGCCAGTCCCGACGTGCCCAGAATGCTTTTCACAGCGCTGGTCTTGCCCATCCTGGAATTTTGCTCCTCGGTCTGGGACCCGGCAACCAGGCAACTTGTTGCCTCCCTTGAATCGGTGCAACGCCGCGCTGCCTACCATATTATGAGACGCCAACTAGGCCCCCGAACACCACCCTATCGAGAACTGAACTCTAGGGATCTCCTCCGTTCAGTTGGCTGGGACCCACTTCAACTTCGACGTCAAGCAGCAACCACGCGGCTCCTAGCCACTTTCTTGCTACCAGACTCCTCTCTCCCTTTTGCCTCTTCCCTACGGCGTACCCGCACCGGTGGTCTGCAGCCCCTTCTGACCCGAACTCTCCGTCACTCGCACTCCTTCGCACCCCGTGCGGTGCAACTTTGGAGGTCCCTCCCCGCGGCAATCACCAGTTCACCACCAGTTGACAGTGCCTCACTGCGAACATTTACGAAGAGCGTCACAGCCCACCTGCGGAGCATCTAACTCAACTTGTCTTTTTTAACTCAACTTGTTTTTTGTCCCATGGAACTTACCCCTTTATCTATGTACCGGTTCTAGTTATTTATTATTTTTCTTTACTGTTTCTGCCATAGAGGCACTGTGGACCCCCTGGTATGGGCGTAACGCCCGCTCATAGTTGCCTTACCCTCCCGGGTTAAACCAATAAACAAACAAACAAACAAACAACATCAATTCAACGGCACAATAACCCGAACGCTACACTGGCTACACCCGAGCTCTGCTTTTCCATCTTTTATACTGGTCGTTTTGAACGTATGGAATTTTTCGGTGACTGAATAAGCAATAAAAAATATTCCCAGCATGTTGATTTTTTGCTAGCAATGTCATACCTTTGACAGTATTTTGAATGACTCAAGGGATGAATCTCTTATTAAAAAGCGAACGCTCGATCATGCAGTAAATATTTGAAATCCAATAAATCAAGCCGCTCCAATGCGGTTCGAAGCCATGAGTTTGTTTCCCCGCGCGGCACGTCGTAGCCTCTATTTCTATTGTAGTGTTTGTTTTTCTATTTGTGCTCTTCGCGCAAGGCTGCAATTGCCGTCTTGAATTAATCTCTGTAGAGCGGATATTCACTCAGCTGGAAGTGATGCTTCACGGGCTGAGAGATCGCTTTTCGATCAACTTGAATGCAGTCAAAGCCGCGACTTGCGGCAGGTGTTAAGTGTACGGAGCTACGCCGTTTCGAGCTCGAAAACTTCTTGCGAGCATCCCAGCGCGCCACTTTGAGGGCAGTTTCTCCAGGGACCGTAGTATATTTAAACAGCGAAATAAAGGGTAGCTTTTTTTTTCGATTTTACCTACTATTCTTTTTTCATGCTAAAATTCCACACTGTAAATATACCTACTTTCCGTCATGATTTCGTACTGTTCAGTCCTTTCCCCAGAGCGCAATCGCTCTCGGGCACGAGACAACCGACAGTCACATTGGCCACTGTACGATAGGAGCTTACTGTTCAGATCAGCGTTCCAACATGACTATCCGCACGTCGATCGATTGCACCTAACCCCTCAAGTGGTGTTAAACTTTTTAATGTAAAGCGGAATGTCAACCTGCGACACCCCACCCCGTCCGATCACGGCCCGACCAGCGGCATCAATGCCCGACAGTTTACGTCATCTCATCTTGTTACACCACTGATACGCGAACACACGGTCACATCGGCGATAATTCCAGTCTTCTGTTCACAACCCACAACACTGCCATCACGATATTGCTGCTATGTTGCTGACACGCACAAATACAGAACCACGTTGAACGCCGGTCGCACTCGGCATCGGAAAACAGAACCGAACTCAGCAAGAAAGGCGCCCAGGCAGCCGGCAGCAAAACCGGCCTGTCTTGGACGCTGTTCCTGCGATTTCCATAACGTCGAGAACGTCGACACAGTTCCGCGTGGTTTCGCTACAGTAGTTCCGCGTGAGCCCCGCAATTCGGAGACGGCCATCTTTCCCAGTGTACGTGGCGCTGCTGGCACTGCTCCGGAACTTCGCCGTTTCTAGCGGCTTCGTTTGCTCGCTTCATAAAATTAGTGATAAAAACGTCAATGCAACCGAAATGCTCTGCACGTTGGGACTAGAAGACGGAATTACAGGCGGCCTTCGCTGCCGCTGAAGCTCAATCAACTGAACAGCATTTATTAAACAACGTGCGCGACCTGCTCGAAAACGAAACCGAAAGAAGTTGAGTCGGGAGGGCGAAAGCTTTCTCCAGTCTGCCTGGAGAAGGAGGAAAATGTCTCGTTCCTCCCTCCTTCTCGTGTCCGCTTGGGGGCGCGTCAGTAGAAGGGAGGAAGACGCGCCGTTGCTACTTTTTTCCTCCATTTTTTTTTAGAGTGTACACCATCGAACTTGTTGTTTGCAAGGTAATGACGTCACAAGGGGGAACTAGAGTTCCTGTATAGGCTCCCTACGGGAGCCAGAGTTGCGCGTTCACGCATGGCATGTGGATCCAGCTCCTCACGTGACTGAATTCGGCGAATAGCAGCGCCGCGCGTTCGAGGCGCGCGGCGGGCTCAAAAGCTTGGGAACGTACGCCGGGGCGCGTGCAACGTCTACTTTGCTGCACGACACTTGATACGGCTCCTCACGTGATCGGATCTCGGCGAATAGCGACGAGGGCGGCACGCGGCATGTGGAATCAAACGCGCAACTCTGGCTCCCGTAGGGAGCCTATACAGGAACTCTAGGGGGAACCACAGGAGGGCGCCACCAAAACATCTCGCCGCTAATACTCCGTTTCACCTTATGTTGTACCGCAACGAAGGCTAGAAGCGCGAGCTCATAGCGTTGGCAGCTGCCCTTAATGCACGAGAGCTTGTGCCGCCGATATCTTTCTCAAGGCCGGTTCAGACACTTGCGTTTGAGTGCGTTTGACTGCGTTGCGGCGAGAACCGAAAGCGAGTCACCGGCACATCTGTGCTTCGTATGAAGCGTGGAATCCAATTCAAGGAATTATCTTGCACGCGATATAAGCAGCAGGGATGTCCTGGGTTCTCGCTGCCGCAACGCAGTAAAACGCAGTCAAACGCAACTGTCTGAACCAGGCTTCAGAGCAAGGAGCTCGCGCTTGTAGGCTTTCCTGCGGTACGTCACGGCTAGTCCCGGCCTGATACCAGAATGGGATGAAGCGCGGCGCGTGCACAACCAGGGGCCTAGCCAAAACAACACAAGCCGGGCCAGACAGACTGCGGCAGTCGCACAAGCGGCAATCGGTCCACCAGCGGCAGCGGCCCCAGTGCTACCATTGATACCACAGGCACTGGGCTTCCATCCATGGACAGATTGATGGACTGTCGACGTCACCAAGCGACGACTAGAAAATTGGTGGAAAAGTAGAGAAAAGCGTGGAAAGTGAAAGCCACATATGGCTTGGACACAACATACGTGACCACTCGTTTCAAAGGAGATAGCCACAAACATCATCATCATCATCATCAATCAGAGAGACAATATTGTCACGAATTAAGGCGACGAGAAGGCGAAAAAGTGAACTGAAAATAAAGGTTTAATGGGCGAACTTGTGCCAACCAAAATAAGAAAGGAAAGGGCGTCGAGGCAGCAGAAAAGCAGGCGGCGATTCGGCGGCGAAACAGAGAGCGCGAGCGAGACTAAAGGGGTGTCCAAACAGGACACTACATAACGCACGACTCCGACAAATCGTGAAAATTGAAGCGTCGTCCGCTTCAATTTTCACGATTTGTCGGAGTCGTGCGTTTTGTAGTGTCCTGTTTGGACACCCTTTGACTCGACAAGGTCGCGGGTAGCTGCTTATCTACAGTGAGTCACTATCTCGAAAGTTCGGCCAAGAAGGCTCGAGTGTCGCGCGCTTGGGGCGAGGATGAACTGGCACTTTCGAGAACAACAAAGCAGGTGAAAAGTTACGTCTGGTGCGAGAATGAACGTGAATCTTCTAGATGTCGGTAACCGAGCGTTGCTTTCACGGCCCTGCGGGCGGCAATATTACAGAGACTATCCAACTGTTCAATCGTGGTCACGTGGTTAAGGGGCCGCGTTGACATTACGAGCTACAGGTGACGGAACGCGTTGGTCGTCCGCGAGCGTCTCCGCCTTTCCGCCTGCTTTCCTCCTAGCCGCGCGCGCGGCGCATGCCCATCTACGATCAATCTCCGAGGGTGTCGTCCGCCATTTTATTACAAACGCTCCCCATGGTTTGAGTTGGACCCTCTCTACAATCTAGGCTCTCTACGAACAATAGGCGATAGAGGCGACGTCCCCGGCGTGCTCAAATTCCTATTTGGTGACCCGTGGCGCAAAACTAACTGTGCAGGAGGACGCTGGTTTCTTCTTTTTTTACGTTGTCTTTTCTTTTTAGAAAACTAGTAGAGATTTTCAAAAAGTGTTCTCTGAATGCGTCTTCTTTTTTTTGCCTTTCCATGCAGCCAATTCGAGTAACGAGTGCCATCATGCGAAGAAGATGAACTCATATTGATGCCACGCTATGTTAATTCCGAATAGAGAGAACAAAGAAGAGGTCACCACGAGCTCGAGACTTTCTCGCCTTCCTCGTGGAAACAGGCTGTTCGAACTACTCAGTTCGTTTCTGTACGGCGGCAACACACTCCTCCGTATAACCAGTCAAACCGACCAACACTCCCATTTTAATCCATGAAGAAGCAACTGAAGATCCGGGAGAACAAGGAGGACCTCAGGGAGGGCCCAGAGCAACTCCCGAAAGGTGCACCGGGCGACAAATCGGCCAAGGAGCCGTTGTTTGAACACCTCCCAGCCAATACCGTCAAACCCGCAAGGAGACCATCGGGCCAGAAATTGGCCAAGAGCCCGTCGTTTGAATACCGCCGAGCCAGTACCTACCAACCCGCAAGAAGAGCATCGGGCGAGAAGTTGGCCAAGGACCCGGTGTCTGAAAACCGCCCAGAGAGCACCACCCAATTCGCAAGAAGACCGTCGGGCAAGATCTCGAGGCATAGGGTCAGGCAGATGAGTGATAAGGTGAGTACCTACCAGTGTTGGCGGAAACACGTTACAAATAACGGCGTTACTTGGAACGCGTTCCATTTTCCCCTAACTTTGTAACGTACTCGTTTCATTTTTGCAGCTTTAATGGATAACGTACCTACGTTACTTATTTTGAATAACGGGTAACGTGGTTACGTTAATCGTTACATCTTCCCAAGAAATAAAAAAACATTCCCTTTCAATTTCTTTCGCCCGAGTCATATAAAGTGCATTTTTCGAGTTTCTATGCGCGTTGTTTTCTCGCCAGTATTCAGGGGGAACCTTAAAAAGATAAAGTAATTATGTTAATTTTATGCATCCACATACGTTTCTTGAAACATGGCGCTTATGTATAGCTGTAACGTCAAAACAGTAAAACGTTTTCATTTATAATGAAAAGTCAGGCAAAAGTGACGTGCGCTACGTTTTATTGCTAACTGTAGCGTTCCTTTCGGTAATGCCTACCACACTGGTATTAACCTTTTCTTGATTTACTTCGCACGCTATACTCAAAAATAATTATTAAAAGAGGAGTACGCTTTCCCGAGGTACACGAAGCCAGATGTTTACGGCGTCAAAACACGGTGTCAAGCCGACGGCCTTTTATCCGTGGCTCCGGTATCTGCATTCGAGGATGCGCAATAAAATAGTTCGATTCGGAAGTATCCCAGCGAGTGCCGAAGCTCAGCATAGTATTCTCAGTATTCACTAATGGCGGCTATATCTGAGTCCACGGCTGCTGAGCACGTGCTGATGGTCAGTTTCCACAGTTCCTTTAGAATGGGCATTCCACGCCATCAAGACAATTGGTGTTATACTAAAGTCGCTGAATCCTGGGAAAGGAGCGTCATATTGCCTTCCCTTCCTGCAAACAGGACACAAAGAGATGCCAACATGCACAAGAACAAAACCTCGCCAAGCGGTTGACTGATCGGCCCCCGTCGCCACGGCAATCGCCATTTCGGTCCTTTGAAATCTTTGGAGCTTCGAAAGGGTCTTTTGAATCAGCCGCGCCAAGATCGCTATGAAGCATCATCGTACTGAAAGCGCTCGTCCCCAATATAAGCGTATTTGGCTCAGGGGCGGATTTAGGGGGGGGGGGGGGGGGGCCGGGGGGGGCGACCGCTTCCCACTTGAGCTCCCCAAGGTCAACTTTTTTTAAAATAAAATCATTGATATACACCAGCCAGAAGTTAGTTTTGGCGACAATAGCAATGATTTGGTCAACAAAATAGAACCTAGGGCAACGTTTGGACCGTGTCATATCTCAGCGACTCCAGACTCCCCCCCCCACCCCCCCCCGCGAAGGGCTACAGCTAGAAGCACTGCCGGCGGAATTTCTAGCCGGCCCGACCGGCCCAGTAGCGACCGGCCCGGGCCCGTCCCGAGCCGACAGAATTATTTTCTAGCCCGGCCCGAAACGGCACGGTGGATACCGGCCCGTGACGGCCGGGCCCGATAAATTATAACGGGCACGGACGCCATTTTGATTGGACGGTGGTAAACACGGCAGGACGTAGGTCCGATTCTATTGGCATTTCGAACATGGCAAGATTCTAGAGAAAAGAATAGAACTCACAACTCGCTAGTACACCGTCTTCACAAATTCCATGAAGAAAAAAAATTATCTAGGGTACGTTAGCTATCTTTGGGCATAGGACAGGCCCCGCAGAAAGTAAAATGTCGAGGTCCCTTTTTTATTCTTTTTTTTAGTTTTACAAGCAAAGAAAAAAAGACAATCATTTCGTGCCTTCCGACCGGATGCCTCGTTTGTTTGGAGGCTTTCTAACTGCGAGACTCCTTTTTGTTATTTTTTTAAGGAACACGGTGTGACTTTCCTTCGCTTTTCTTGATTTTAATAACCTAAAAAGATTAATTAGCAAAACGTTTGCTATCAAACAATTTAATTTTACGACAAAAAAGGACTGACTGCCGAGGCACTGCGGGCCGGCCCGGGCGGTGCGGCCGAACAAGTTTTGTTCAGCCGAGCCGGACCGGGCCGAGAAAATACTGCTACGGCCAGAAGCCCGGCACGCGGGCCGGGCCGGGCTCTGGCTTTCGGGCTGCCAGGGCCGTGCCAGTGCTATACTACCGCCCCACACCCCCCCCCAGGGCCTGACCATAAATCCGCCCTGTTTGCTCTTTAGACGAATACGCAGTCTCTGTAGCCAAATGCGCCAATGAAGTCAACCATCAATCCGCGCTCATTATCAATAGCTTTTTACAATGATAATGTCCTTCTTGGTTTTCATATCTCCATAAATATTTACGATGATATTTATTCTTCTTGCGTATTAAAATACTCTCCATAGATTTCGTGGAATGATATTGTTCTCCTTTGCATTATTTCATTAGGAAATTATTTTTCAGTGCCGCGAAACACCGACGTTGCATGTGATGGTTGTGCTGAGATGTGCGCTTGTCTCGCCAGTCTCTGAATTACAATATTTCCGTATACAAGAAAGGGCTTCGTAAAGCAATCTGTCGCCGCGAATGTGAATCGGATCACCAAGAATTGAGAGGCCAGGAAGGAATGACTCATTCCATGAACCAAAATGGCGACCATTCCTTGGCGCTACACTTTCCTAAGATACAGGGACTTACGTCTTGCCAGCTTGCAGATCAGAGCTCGTTCTAAGCATGCGTTGTGAACAGCGCACTAAAATAAGGCACCCAGCGAATCCCCCCCCCCCCCTCCCCTATACATGGGGCACTTTCATCATCTTGCGCGGTCTCCAAAAGAGGAAATATTCGAAAATATGCGGATAAATGATCCTATACTGATCGATTTTGTCTTTCGGTGGTCTTTGTTCCACTCGACCGGTAAGGTTTCATTCATCCAGATATTTTCGAATATTCCTTTGTACATGGTTTACAATGACATGATCGCCATCTTACCATTCGTCATTCCTACTTGTTCGTTTTTCAGAGGGGGTCGAGAAACATTTGGTGGCACTTCAATATATGCTGCAGATGGTACCCGTGCAGCAGTAAGGCTTTTCACAATGGCTGCTGTTGTGACGTCACGACAGACCATTCGTTCAATTAGATAAAAAAAAAATGTTAACCTAAACTTAAAGTTTGCGATGCGAAACTGACATTGCGCTCGCGTCATATGAATAGCGCATCTACATCGTATCGAAGTGGCACACACAATGCCCGAAGGTGCAAGATCTTCAGTGCAAGATGTACATTTCGCGAGCGCAAAGCGAAACAGATGTCCTGCCCCAAACCCAGCGCTCTTCGAGGCGGATTCCCTGCTAGCCCGGAAGTCAAATTTGGTGCATGCGACCCTTTCACCGCCAAAAGCCTCGATTACATGAATACGACTTCAGCGCATCGACTCCAATCGCCCTCCGAAAGAAGCCGACGCGGCAACGTTTACATAAATGCGCACCAAGCCCTACGCGAAGGTAGCGCCACGCCGTGTCAAAGCCTAAAGTTAAAGCTGCGTTTCCGGCTACGGCTGCACCACGTGACCACGTTTTCCGGAGCGTCACACTTGAGGTGCGTGAAGGCGTCGACGCTTTCGGCGAGCGTAAACTGAATATCGTACCCGCTGTCTTCGATGCTGTGCAAGGAATTACGAGACGAAAGAAACATCAAAACCCAAACGTCTTGGGCTCCGGATCGGGCCGCTGGGCCACTCTGGATCAGAGGCTACGTGCGTGCGCACGGCCTGGCGAGCGAGATCGTTGTGAACCGCTCTGAGGACGCCACCGCGCTTCGCCTCGCCATACCTTGTCAACCAGGACCGGACCCCGAGGCCGAAAGGCTCCGGCGTAGCCAGGGACGGCACCGAGGTAGGAGCTGCTCGTTCTGCGCTACCATGCAGTGCTCGGAGCTCACGGCGTCGTTCGTGTTTGCGCCGAAGCCTCTAGGCACTCCCTTGGACACGCAAGTCGTATTTCGCAAGGCTTGGGCGGGGGCCGCCCTCTCCGAGCAGCACAGTGGTATTCCGCTCATTTAGTTTGGCAATAAAAGCTCGCGTTTCTTCTCGGAAGGAACTGCGGGTGACCACACGGAACCGCTCTCCGCCGCCGACGAAGTTGGCCTCCTTGTCCTAGCTGTTCACTCGCTCCTGCAGTGAGCACCTTCCCATAATCCTCCCCGTTCCGAAATGCAATGCGACCTCCGTTTACATGGATTGAATGAATGCGTATTTTCCGTGTCGACCCACCTCTGTCTGGCGACTTGAATGCGATGCGCTTTTCTAGCGCATTATGCCGTTTACATGACCGCATCGAATGCGACAACTGGATTCGATGCGACTAAGTCGCATTCATGTAAACGCGGCTAATGAGTCGTTGGCGGCGAAAGAAAAAGGAAGGCGATAATCTGGCTCCTCCATCTTCGCATAAATACCAGCGATAAAATGCATGCCTTATGTTTCTTCCAAGTACCGGCAACCATTGTTGGGAGAACGCGCGAAACACGTCCCTCGAGCGAATGTTCCGTCGCAGTTGCTTCCAATGGCACCTCATTTGAGTGCTGTGCCGCCGCCATTTGCTTCCAAAGGCTGCACGATGTAGGCTGGCTCATTTAAAGACAAGCACATAACAGGGGTTTAGCCTCGCTTAAAGTGCAACCCCACCCTTGGTTAGTGTGATTCTGAACAAACAGATGGCGGTGGGACCGCCTTCCAGGCCTCTACATCAATGCGAGAAATCGTGTGTGGTGGCGCTTCGATACAGTGGGGTATTTTTCTATATCCTGAATTCGACATCCCTGGTTCCTTGCTTGTTTTTTTCTGCACAAGCTTATTTAGAACGTGCACGGCTGCGCCAGTTCTCGTGCAAGAAGGCCAGTTGCCTACGCTCCGAGCCATAGCCTCCTTTATACTGAAAATGCCTGCCCAATGGTTTCTTTGTCGTCGTCGCGCCCACTTCACATATTTGCTACTAGGGGCGCCAAAACCCCATACAGAAAAGCAGACGACGCTTGTCCGCTGTCTGCTACTACAGCTCACTGTAGCTAGTGTAAGCTATGTTATCACGTTAAGCTATGTGATAACGTAAGTTTTCCATGTTAGGTTACGCGGTAACGTGACCTTACGTGTTTAAATAGGTCACGTGATCACGTAATGTTTTTGTGACACGAGTAACTTCTTTCGGTTGTCGTTCGATTCTCAGAGCTCTAGAGCGCTTAGCCATAGCCGGCATAGCTCAATAGCACGAGGCTGTCTGCGGCTCCCGACACGCAGACCGTGACGCCACACGGTGTACGTGTGGCGTCACGTAGTAGTAGGTGGATATTTGGCACGGGTGGTGAAGAAACATGTCAACTGCAGTGACTGCTTCCTACTGGTTATTAAGCAGGCTTCTACGGCTCACAATGATTCCATGATCAGGCACCAGGACAGGGCAGGACTATACTATCCATCGGAGAAGCTAGTGAGGGTGCTGTATGCGCTGAAGAACTTCGTAGAGGTTTCACTGAAAAAAACGAAATATGCTGAAAAAGCCTTTGTATGTAGCTGTTCAGACTTGGGTAGATACAGGTATGCACCATGGCGTTCTGAAATGCGCAAAGGCAGATAAAGATGTAAACCATTACAAAGATTTCCTGCAAATTCTGTCTACTAAGTATTTCAGGCCGATTTCCACAAACTACTCCGCATCCGTATCTGACAAGCAGGACCTCAAGAAGATCTTCTTCAACAAGCCACTATCTAGGAAATTGTTAAAGCTCTAGAACTGCATCCGTGAAAAACAGTGCAGACCATAAGAAACCGGTCAAAACATTAAAAAAAAACTGTGAGCTTAAAAAAAGATTTTTTAAAAAATTGAAAATGTATTTCAAGATCCCCGGTCACAGCGTTACCGACGGGTGCGCAGGTTTTCGGTCAGCGAAGGCTCGTTCGCGGTCCTGAAAAAAATCCCTCGACTGCCGCATGTGGTCCGCGGGCCGTATGTTTTCCGGCTCTGCTCCAGAAGCAATAAAAACGCCAGGTGGCTGCTGTTGCAACGTCGTGAACGTCCGCCAGCCTCTCTGTCTCCTTTTTAATTTGGTTTGACTATTACTGTTGTCGCTGTGACAAGCACCAGAGGTTTGGTAACATTTCAGCATAGAAACAAAACCAAGAAGTGAAAGCTAAAAGAAAGGTTAAGACTTCTTTTATATATCAAAACTATACTGACGGTGCCCTGCGCTAGCTATGTAGCACAGGTTACAAATGTATTCAATTCACAAATGGCGTCACAGTGGACTGTAGCAGCGGGCAGCGGAGAAGCGTCGTCTGCATTTTTGTATGGGGTTTTGGCGCCTCTAGTGGCAAATTTGGGGAGCAGGCGCAACGACGACGAAGCATGGGGCAGCGAACCATTGGGCAGGCATTATCAGTTTAAAGGAGGCTATGTCCGAGCTCACGTCTCCAGCAAATGTGGACAGAACAAAACGCGAAAATCGTCCTGAGCCAAATGGCGAGACACATGCACAACAAAACCACCGACGCGTTGAAAACTATAAAATTGCCTGTGCGCCGTTATCGGAGATTTCGGAGGTCAATTAAACGTATTTCAATGTGATCAGATTTATATGACGGGCCGGCCCTTCTGTCGTGCATGTGTTTGGCTCTTTGTGGATTTCCAGGAAAACGTGATGACGTGATAGACTTGGGTTTCCTAAATTCTAGCTTGAGGAATTAAATACCTCGAAAATTAAAACAAATGAACTACTTTTTGGGCGGTCAGGTGTCTCATTTAGCTAGCTGGGTGTTTATTTTGACAAAAACCACAAGATTGGAAAACACAAAAAATGACACTGAGGCTTAGATGTTGAGTTTGGTAAACCCAAAGTAGAAATGGTTCGGGAGTCATAATAAAAAAAGCCAATACATACATAATATTAAATGAAAGAGGATTGCATTGCCTTTCGAATGACATCAATCCCACAAAACGGTATCTAAAAGGAGATGAGTAATGACCTGCCAAAAAGTACCTAAACTGCCACATTCAGTGGGACCGTGGCCTTAAGGCCCCTTTATACGTTTTTGTTTGTCGTGCAAGTAGCGTCAAATGTGCCAAAGCACGAGGCCCGCACCTCGTGCAGCTCTTGGAAGAAAATCGTGGCGCAGCACTGAAGTGAGCAACTCTTGAAAGCAAATAGAAATGCAGCACTCGTTTGAGGGATATGTCTTGCCTGTTCGCACAACAATGGCAGTCGATACTTGGAAGACGCGCGAATCATGAATTTTATAAAGGGAGGATTTAGCCTCGCTTAAAAATCTCTCGATAAAACTCATGCTTCAAAAACACACACCAAGAGACTCTAGACTCGCTCTTTCTCACTGTCACTGGTTTGGCGGCCGGTTCGGGCATGCACTGACCTTGCTGTTTTTTCCTCTATCATAGCATGCTACGACGAACCACTAGCTTGTTCTAGTTGGCACTATTTTCTAGCTTCGAAACTGCGCCCTCTAAACACCTTTCTAACGCATATCACCTAGACATAAAATGCTGAGTCACTGGGCTGGCTGGGGGGGGGGGGGGGGGGGGGGGGGGGGGGGGGGGGGGGGGGGGGGGGGGGGGGGGGGGGGGGGGGGGGGGGGGGGGGGGGGGGGGGGGGGGGGGGGGGGGGGGGGGGGGGGGGGGGGGGGGGGGGGGGGGGGGGGGGGGGGGGGGGGGGGGGGGGGGGGGGGGGGGGGGGGGGGGGGGGGGGGGGGGGGGGGGGGGGGGGGGGGGGGGGGGGGGGGGGGGGGGGGGGGGGGGGGGGGGGGGGGGGGGGGGGGGGGGGGGGGGGGGGGGGGGGGGGGGGGGGGGGGGGGGGGGGGGGGGGGGGGGGGGGGGGGGGGGGGGGGGGGGGGGGGGGGGGGGGGGGGGGGGGGGGGGGGGGGGGGGGGGGGGGGGGGGGGGGGGGGGGGGGGGGGGGGGGGGGGGGGGGGGGGGGGGGGGGGGGGGGGGGGGGGGGGGGGGGGGGGGGGGGGGGGGGGGGGGGGGGGGGGGGGGGGGGGGGGGGGGGGGGGGGGGGGGGGGGGGGGGGGGGGGGGGGGGGGGGGGGGGGGGGGGGGGGGGGGGGGGGGGGGGGGGGGGGGGGGGGGGGGGGGGGGGGGGGGGGGGGGGGGGGGGGGGGGGGGGGGGGGGGGGGGGGGGGGGGGGGGGGGGGGGGGGGGGGGGGGGGGGGGGGGGG
Organism: Ixodes persulcatus; assembly: GCA_013358835.2. Classification (NCBI taxonomy): domain Eukaryota; kingdom Metazoa; phylum Arthropoda; class Arachnida; order Ixodida; family Ixodidae; genus Ixodes; species Ixodes persulcatus. Next base: position 1,130,483 of record JABSTQ010009573.1, read on the forward strand.
GGGGGGGGGGGGGGGGGGGGGGGGGGGGGGGGGGGGGGGGGGGGGGGGGGGGGGGGGGGGGGGGGGGGGGGGGGGGGGGGGGGGGGGGGGGGGGGGGGGGGGGGGGGGGGGGGGGGGGGGGGGGGGGGGGGGGGGGGGGGGGGGGGGGGGGGGGGGGGGGGGGGGGGGGGGGGGGGGGGGGGGGGGGGGGGGGGGGGGGGGGGGGGGGGGGGGGGGGGGGGGGGGGGGGGGGGGGGGGGGGGGGGGGGGGGGGGGGGGGGGGGGGGGGGGGGGGGGGGGGGGGGGGGGGGGGGGGGGGGGGGGGGGGGGGGGGGGGGGGGGGGGGGGGGGGGGGGGGGGGGGGGGGGGGGGGGGGGGGGGGGGGGGGGGGGGGGGGGGGGGGGGGGGGGGGGGGGGGGGGGGGGGGGGGGGGGGGGGGGGGGGGGGGGGGGGGGGGGGGGGGGGGGGGGGGGGGGGGGGGGGGGGGGGGGGGGGGGGGGGGGGGGGGGGGGGGGGGGGGGGGGGGGGGGGGGGGGGGGGGGGGGGGGGGGGGGGGGGGGGGGGGGGGGGGGGGGGGGGGGGGGGGGGGGGGGGGGGGGGGGGGGGGGGGGGCCTTGCTGTTTTTTCCTCTATCATAGCATGCTACGACGAACCACTAGCTTGTTCTAGTTGGCACTATTTTCTAGCTTCGAAACTGCGCCCTCTAAACACCTTTCTAACGCATATCACCTAGACATAAAATGCTGAGTCACTGGGCTGGCTGGGGGGGGGGGGGGGGGGGCGCATCCGCGGCGTCTGATCATCCGCGGAAAGGAACAAGCGCGCACGCTCGCAGCGTGCAGTCCAGCAGACAAACATTGCAGCACGCAGAAGGAGATTATTGGAGTGGTCTATATCCAACATGCTACGGGGAAGAAAAGCCGAAGTCCACGAAACTAATGCCTTCCTGTGTCTTTCCAGGACATCTCCAAGCTGAAGTCCTTATCACCGCCTTTAACCAAGAGCATGACGGAACGTGAACTGATGAGCAACCCAATGTTTCTCGTGTGTTCCGTCCTATGCGTGAGCGCCTCTATCATCGTAATAATCGTGATCATCGGTGCGCTGAGGGGCCACAGGAGAAGAACAGAATACTGCGAGACGGAAGACTGCCGCACTCACGCTATCATCTTGAAGAAGGCCATGGACCCTGCGGTAAATCCTTGCGATAATTTTTACAAATTCGTCTGCGGCTCCTGGAACGGCACAAAAGCCATAGTGACGACTTCCACCGCGGATGACGTCACCCTCACAGTGTACGAATCTGTCATTCAAACGTTGCTTCGAGAAGACCCCCAGCCAAACGTGCCGAAGAAGCTCTTTCGGACATGCAACACCCCAACATCTTCGGACAGGAAAGACGTGGCGAGTTTCAAGGAGATAAAGGAGGACATCGGCATTTTGTGGCCAGAAAAACGTCAGACGTTCGTACATCCATTGGACCTTCTCTTAAAGCTGTCCATCAGGTGGAACTTTAACTTCCTCCTCAATGTTCGTGTCATCCCGGCGTCAAGGCGTCGGAACAGGACGCTGTTATTCAGCGAGGGCACCATCGCCGCCAGCTTCCAGAAACCGCTGGTTAACACCTTTTCCATCAAAGCTTTCCAAGGATACGTGCAGGAGCACTACAGGATACTCGGCGCATCTCCGGATACCAATCTGCGAGATCTTATGGCGGCTGAACGTGTTATCCTCGCTGCCGCACTACACGTTAGGCAAGGGGTGCCGGAGCAACTGGCCGTTCCACTCCAATCGATGCAAAACTTCACTCCTACGGTCGAACCGGAGCAATGGCTCCAGTTCCTCAACAACTATTCAGAGCCGGATCCTCCCTTCACGCTGGAGCAGATCGTCATTCTTGAAGACGCCAGGTTACTTCGCAAGATCGGAGAGCTGCTCAAGAAGCACCCCGCAGAGCAGCTCGTCATCGGCATCGCCTGGATCTTCATTCAGTCATACCTCTGGGCGGTCTCAAGCTCCCCCACAATTCGATTCGGGAAAGCCGATGCCGTCAACCGTTACAAACCAATCGTATGCTTGGAGTACATGAACGCTGCTTTGGGCTTGCTGGGGGCGACAGATTACCTGCAGGCTAAGTTTTCGAGAACTGCGCAGCTTTTTGTTCATGACATGGTTCGTAATCTCACAAAATCCGCCAAGTCCAAAATTCATTCCTCGCCGTGGATTAACAACAAAATCAAAATTCTGGCACAGGACAAGTTAGAGGACATGTACCTCGACGTCTGGCCGATCGACGACGACTTCGGCGGCGAGACGTCATCGTTGTTATACAGCCGTCTCGGAAATATGACGGACTCGTTCACCGAAAACCTCGTGACTGTCACAGAAAACATGCGCGCACTGATCAAGCGGGACCCCATCAAAGTCATTCATTCGAAACAGATAGCGCCGCCTTCGGGCTTTCTTTCTTACCTGTATTATCTCAATCAAATCAGCGTAGCCCCTGGAGGCGTTCACGCTCCCAGGTTCTACGAGAACGGCACGCTCGCTATGACATACGGTGGGATTGGGATCTCGCTAGCAAGGCAAGTGGTCAAAGCGTTCGATCCATTAGGAATAACAATTGACGACCGCAGTAACGCCGTGAAATGGGTAGACTCAGCCACCTTATCAGCGTACGCGGCCAGAGCGAATTGCAACAAGACTGGCGAGTCTGCTTTTCCCACCGTAGTGGCACTCGAGGTGTCTTTCTCGGCCCTCAAGCAGGCCATTGAGGACCAAGACGTGCCGTTTGCAGATTTCCGACTGCGGGACCTCAAGGAGTACACCGAAGACCAGGTACTTTTTATCACACATTGCAACGGACTGTGCTCTCTGAGTCGAGAGGATAGCGAGAACGAGTGCAACCTGCCCCTGAAGCAGTTTCCCCCTTTCGCAGAAACGTTCAAGTGTGCCATGGGTACACCGATGAATCCGTTACGCAAGTGTGTTTTCTTCAGCAATTCATCCGCATAATAGCTTTTTTTTTTCCTTCGTTCCTGTAATTTATTTGATCTCGTGTTATATAATTTAATTTGTATCTCAGTAGAATCCACAGAAAATGCTGAGTGATGATGGATTGCGCGGTGTGTTTTAGTCGCCTTATTAAAACGACTTCAGAATTTGCGTGAAATTTCTAACTTTGATCGAAGGATGCGTGCGCGTTAGCATGCCATTATTTCTGTTCGACCGCATAAAATACTCTACCAACGCAGACAAAGGAGCAGGACCGACAAAAGATGGCGTTTGTTTTAGGCGTTGCCGTTTTAAAAGTAGGATGAAACATTCAAAACAGAAAGTTACATTTCGGAATAATGCGGAAAAAATAATAATCATACCAATATGCGTATATCATAGCAAGTTTTAGTATTGTGTGCACGATCAAACCCAAGCCCTGTGCGTTTGAATTTGCTTCTATACGCAATACTAAAACTCTGATAGCCACTTAACCCGACTAAAACACATGCACGCTATTTAATTTTGTTCTCTTAATGCAGGCTTTTCCTAAGACATTTCACTAAAATGCGGTAGCGGATCGGTCAACCACTCCAATAGGGGATACTTTACGTTAGTTGAAGTATCCGTTAAAGTATCTGAACATCCAGTGATTCACCACAACCATGAGCTGCGTGTCATGCTTGACTCGTCAGCACACAAACTTAACTCGCTTGGAAGCGGAGTGACTTCAGAGGTCGGCGGTGGAAGATGTCTTCCGTCATTCCATTTCGGTGTTTTGGGCGACCTTCCTTGGACAGTGAAAAGGACTGCGTCATGATGGACGTTACATCAACAAACCTCGTCTTCAAGAACGAGCTAGTGCGCAAAGCGAGAGTTATTGCTTCGTCATTACCTTGCAAACAACAAGTTCGATGGTGTTTGTTATTAGCATGGTGGAAGCTTGAAATCATGGCGCTCTCAAAGGAACACTGCCAACACCGTCAAAATTAAAGTCTTTCATTCCTCTTATTTTCCGTCGAGATCAATCCCCTTTCCGACGTCATAGTGAGCTTCGGTCCAATCATGGAAGGCCGATCAAGGAGCTCGCGCTGGTAGCCTTTCCTGCGGTAACATCATAAGGTGAAACAGAGTATAGCTCGCGCTGAAGGCGGGACGGCTGAGATACCTACCTTCAGCTGTTATCCTCTCAATTACTAGGCAGAGTTATGTATAGAGAGAGTTTTGATCAATGGGAGGCGCCGACAGAGCCAGGGCGTGCAACCAAACGCAGAAAGAGGGCTTTTGCATTCTCTCTTGGCCAACCAGGAGCCGAAAAGAATCCCCAAGCGGTGGTAGCAAGAAACGGTTTTAATCACAGGTATATGGTTTTAATAAGCGCGTAAGAGTTAAATGTTGTAACTATTCGTGGTTGAAAATAGGGTGCACGTGATGTTTCGAATATGATCGTGCAAAAAGATGTAAGAAACGAATGTGCCGCTCGAACCCTGTTTTGCTCGGACAGAGTGTGACCGCTCGGACGGCAGATTCCCGGCCCTCAGCACCTGGCGTACGGATTATGTCGATCGGTGAGCTAGTCGCACTTTTCCACCATGATTTTGGATGACCGTGATTGAAACATCACGTGTACTATAATGCAGCGTGAGCTACACTGGCCGAGGTTGAGCAGTTTCGCGTGGCTCGCGTAATGAGCCGTGCCCCGTGCTGCGCAAGCGCGAGGAGCATTGACGTCACACGGCGCACAGCTGGCGTGCCGGAGCCGCCGCCGCCTTGGGCTCCGCCGCCACCGCGCGCCTCGCCGGTCTGCGCAAGCGCGAGGAGCATTGACGTCACACGGCGCACAGCTGGCGTGCCGGAGCCGCCGCCGCCTTGGGCAACGTTGCCTTGGGCTACGCCGCCACCGCGCGCGCCTCGCCGGTCTTCGCATTCCAGAGGAGTGACGTCATAGCCGCGGCAGACGCACTGGCGCCGCCACGTGCCCAGCTGTATGGCTCCGTTGCGGAGTAGCCAAGTCTGACGCTGCACCGGAGGTGCTTGATAGCGCCTCTCATATTGTGCGCATAAGCAAACGCTACGTATATCCTGGCATAGCCGAGCTAAGCCACCGCAATTTTTTTTCAATCACCGAGAGTTACTCCGACGAACTTATTAAGTTTGTTTCTCGCGACCACCACCAGGGTATTATTTCCGGCTTCTGGTTGGCCACATTCAAATTTGTGAAGACGCCCTGTAACACGCCCAACTCGATATGTATGAGCATCGCACCAATGTGCACTTGTAGCATCACCAGGCTAGCAGTCATAGTTCACTGGCTAAACTTCTCCTAAACACGAACACCTGATTTGCCTTGCTTTGGTAAACGAGTGTACAGAAGCCCGCAGCTCTGTGGTATAGAAGACTTCTAATGATGGAAAGTTATGATAATGACGAATATCACAGTAGAAGGGTATGCACTTGGGCTAGTTGGTGATCCATGTTTTTGAGGGTAAAAGTGCTAAAAACAACGGTCAAGTAAAAGAAACGAACAACACAGAGCGCTCTGTGTTGTTCGTTTCTTTTACTTGTCCGTTGTTTTTAGAGCTTTTACCCTCAAAAACACGAATATTACAAATCTTTACTGTTAAGCAGATGTGTTGCATCTGTGACTATTAAATACAACAGCTCCTTGCTCAGCCATTTTATTTAGGAATGCCATCATTGCTGCTGCCAGTGACTCGCATCTTCTGGGTGCTCTACCGAAGCATGTGGGGCTGCTTTAAAACCGAGCTGAAGCAGCTTCTGCGGCTATGTGGCCTCTTCCTTTTCACTCTTGTCAGCTGCACATTACTAGAAGGACGACGACGAAGTGATCTGAGCCGGACGAATCTCGCATCGGCTCCGTGAACTTTTCAAGTTTTCAGCGAACCTCTGCAGTATAGTTCCAAATCTTCACCACCAACATGCGGCGGAACGCGAAAGAAACCCCCGGACACCAAATTCTTGGGTGAGCGGGCCGTTTTTCTCTCACGTTTTCACCGTTTTTCTCGACGAAACGAGGCGCCGCCTTGCTCAGCCTCACGCGCCACTAAAAGACAAATGGACGGCGGCTGCAGCCGCCGTACCGACGACAAGATGGACACTCAAAGCTTCGGAATACCTCTTTTGACCCCCCGAAACGGAGTCGTCGAGGTAGAAGGAGAAGAAATCACTCCGGATGAGTTTCACACTGCCGGGGGATGTTGGACCCCAGTTGAAAGTCCCTGCAGTCAGTTATTCTGCGAGCGAAATTAGGCTTTTGTGCTTGAAGCGATACGGATTTCTCCGCCATTAGGCAGGGACGCTAGGTACTTCCTTGTCCCCATGGAGCTGATCACGTGACAGAAAAATCCCTCTTGGCCGCAGCCGCAGCCGCGTCCGCAAGGTGAGCAAACCGGCCCAGGCGCTGTGAACTTCGTTCGCTCTAGAAAGCTGGCGAATGAACCTGCCGCTACATCTTTCTGCTCTAGCAACTTAGTGGTGTCAATATCCCAGAAGTCGCCAATTACATTTGCATCCACCCACAGCTCGGCAGAACCATATATTGGCCTCCTGCGCTGAAGCTTTGAACAAACTGTAGCGCCCTCATTTTGGGTAGTACAAGCTCACTTGATTGAGCCTTGCACTACTTGAGCTTTTTTGCACTACTTGAGCTTTTTTTAATTCTGTCTGGTCCTGAAGAACGAAAAAAACACTTTTGGACGCCAGAAATCGGCCAGACTCAACGCCGCAAGACAACCAAAAGTGCCAAATTCATGACACCACCGCTAGGGTACGCGTCTCTTATCTCTGGGTGGTGACGTCAAAACACCTGTGAAGCGACGCTTTAATTTTTCTTTTTCTTCGTCTTGTCTACTTTGGAACGCGCGGAACGGCTGTTCTTGGCTCACGCGCTTAGCGTCTTAGCTTTGACGGCGTTCGAATTTTTGTTGTTTCTTTGTATTTTCATCTTGATCTCGCGCTCGGCACCAGAGCTGGCACGCTTCTGCATGCGTGACATTTTGAGACGCTAAAGTTTGTACTACCCAAAACAAGGCCTAACAAGTCCCTTTTCGCAGCACCCCCTGGGGAACGCAGGAGGCCCATTGCGAGAGTTTGGCCAATAGGCGGAGCAAAGGCCGCCGCCAGCGCCGAATATTCTCCCCGTGGTTAGAGCGTAAACAAAATATGCGACAACACGTCGGCAACTCAATAAACGCGACGTCACAATAGTGGAAACGACATTTAAATTGTGAAATAGAATCGTTCAATCTCGGCGTCTCGTTGACAATGGCGTCAATAGACCCGTTGCTCTGGGGCAGGGGGCGCGAGCGCATCCGCGAGACGCGACCATGTTATGATGGCTGAACCATCCAGGTGGCTCTGTAACGTTCGATTTTGCACGTGCCACGTTCGAATGCAAGCATCTGAAGATGCGCGATAACAAAACCTCTAAAAAAATAAAAATTAAAAAAAGAATTATGCAGCTCGCGGCCGCAGCGTCCCATTAAACATTCCTTTCATCTTTGCCTACTTCCATAGCTTCCGCGAGCACGTATGTTTCACTTTACGTGATAGCGAAGCCGAAGCTACTCGCAAAAGCACGTCCTCCTGAAAGATGCTCGCACTGCACGAGCTCGCGCGCTTGACAGGGACGCTGAAAGCTCGCAGCTCGCCCTTGTAGCCTCTGCTACGCTGGCACTTAGAATGGAACGGAGTAGAAAAAACTCTAGTGGGGAAGCGTATTGACGCATGTTCGAAACCCGAGCCAAATATTCTATTTTGCTCGTCTGGAGCGCTGCTCAAAACTTGAGAGTAGAGTTCCTGTATAGGCTCCCTACGGGAGCCAGAGTTGCGCGTTTGATTCCACGTGCCGCGTGCCGCCCTCGCCGCTATTCGCCGAGATCCGATCACGTGAGGAGCCGGATCAAGTGTCGTGCAGCAAAGTAGACGTTGCACGCGCCCCGGCGTACGTTAACCGGCTTTAGAGCGCGCCGCGCGCCTCGAACGCGCGGCGCTGCTATTCGCCGAATTCAGTCACGTGAGGAGCTGGATCCACATGCCATGCATGAACGCGCAACTCTGGCACCCGTAGGGAGCCTTTACAGGAACTCTACTTGAGAGCAACGGGCCTATTAGCCCGAGAGCGAACACAAGCGTCGCTGTGGTCCGCCTTCCACGATTGGCCGAACGCTCACTATGACGTCAGAAAAGGATTTATCCTTCGACGGAAATAAGAGGAATGAAAGAACGTTAATTTTGACGGTGTTGGCAGTGTTCCTTTGAGAGCGCAATGATTTCAAGCTTCCACCATGGTATTTACAAACACCTTCGAACTTGTTGTTTGCAAGGTAATGACGTCACGAAAGGTAACCAAACGAGGGCGCCACCGAAACATCTTGCCGCTAATAGCAGGCCAGAAAAAATGATCGTTAGGTGACCAAGGCGTTGACGCGTTGATTGCGGCTACCAAGGAACTATTTAAATCGAGCTAATAATCGAGACAGTAGTCCAGCTTCCGCGCTTCTTTCTTTACAAAAATATGACTGGTGAGTGAGCGCCAATCTGATCGAAGAGAGAAGACGTCGGGATCTCCACTGACACAGAACGGGTCTACGCTGACACCCGGTTTCGCAGAGCGCATTGAAAAGAAACATACAACTTTCAGAAGTCACGGGTGTAACGCTATCCTGCGAGCGTGAGCACCCCGCTTTTGTTCCCTGCTCCGCCGCTCGAGTGTTCGTACTGGGGAAGAAACTTTCAAAGCTACCGGCTCGCGCTTGTAGCCTCCGCGGTTAGCCCATGTTTTGTCGAAGTATAAATACCACTTCTACGTGTTGCGTGATTCTCTTGCTTGCAAAAGCGGCAAGCGAAGGAACAGCGAGCTAGGAACCGTGTGAACTGTTTGGCTTGTGTGTGTTGCTCACGAGGAGAACTACCACGGAACCTGTGACGCGCTAATGGGTGGTACCAGAAAAGGAGCAACACAAAGAGTCGGGCTCTAATTCGGGCTCCGCACCGCAACCGCGCAGTTTGCTCTGGTTTGAAACGCGCGTTCGTTTATTCTACCCTTGAATGTAGACGTGACGAAAACCTCACATGCACCAAGTTTTCAGTCACCAAGTGTTAAAGCTTTTCACTCTAGCGATGCTAAAACGGCTTAAATTAGTCGAGTCGCAATTTTAGAGCTCATGACAACCTTAGGTGCTGTTTCGCGGCCTGTGGTTGGCCACAACATGCTCCTCTATTGAATCCAATTAATGGACAAACTCTCCCAATAAACGGCTCTGGAGTTCGGCGCTCTGACAATACCGCATCGCTGCACGAGATGCACCGAGCTCTGATTGGAAGGATATTGGGAAGGCGCAAAAGGTAGCTGCTTTTCGTCTCTAACCACCTTCTCTCCTAATCAGAGCGAGCAAGACAGTCATCTGCCACTCACGCAAAAGGAGCAGTGTCGCCAGCGTCTGCGTTCTCAAGCCGAAAGCCGGCGACGCCCCGACGTCACTGAAAGTAATAAATCTGTCCGCCATATCTCTGTGTGCCCGCCTGCAAGCGCATAACGGAAAGCGTGATTACGCCATAGCAATATCACTCAAGATTACTGTACGTACTAGACAAGCTCCGTATAGTTTGCGTGCCTGCCAGTCTATGATCTATATGCTTCCAACGCCGCAACTAATCCCGCGGTCGGAAAGGCCGAAGTGGTCCGTCTCGAATCCAAAAGAAAAATGTATATATATATATATATATATATATATATATATATATATATATATATATATATATATATATATATATATCAGATTACTTTGCCTCTAAACATCCGCTGTCGAATCTCAGGGAGAAATATTTACTTAAAAAAACACGAGTTTTTTTTTTTTTTTTCCAATCTTTTTTTTAGACGACGGGTTTCGAAACCCGGCGGAATTCCTCTTAAACAGAGGATCGAACGCGATGACGCTCATTTGTCGCGACGTCCGCTACATCGTACCTCGAAACTGTCAGCGGGGGCGTCAACGTGCTCACCCACACACGACAAAAAAGAAGAAAATTCCGTCATACCTTTGAATGTCCTCGGGATCCGAGCGAGCGAGCAAACTATCCTTGACGACGCAACGGCTCCACGTCCAATCGCGTGTTGAATTTATCGCTCCCAAGTGCGACGACGACGGCGGCGTCACCGGCTCCCCTGGTAACGTCCATCATTAGCCCAGTTTCAACATCGCGCTTTCGAAAGCATGCACGACGCCAACATCCACGACAGGCGCGATGATAATGCCTCCATCCAAGGGGGCTACAGCCAGCCGCGCTACGGCGCTGTTCCCTTCAACACGGAGCTCGCACATAGCAGGGGCGTGTAATTGAAACCGATCCCGTACAATGTCGAGCTGCCAGCGCAGGCCGTTTGCGCCAGAACACGAGATCTCGCTCCCCGGAGACAATGCGACGCGCGCCCCCGTCTCGACAAAAAAAGCAGCAAGTTGAAGGACGAGCACAAAACAAACAAAAACAAAATCGCGAGCGAAAACGCGAGCGCGTGCGGGTGTCGTACAGGAGTACGCGCGGCTTCATTTAAGCCAGTACCCACCCTGATTCTTTACTTTATCTTCCCCGCGCGCGCTCGGGCGCTCGCGACGAATGATAACAAGAGCATTATGTACGCCTAATAACGCGCTGTGTTGTTCGCGCGGGACCGCCTTGAACTGGTCGTAATGAGGGGGTTTTAACTAATGAGTCAGTCCTCCGCTACTCTGCCTCATTACTGGTCTAGGTGTTCCGTCCTTCTCATTTTTGTCTAGGGTGAGCTTTTATCTTTTTGTTTTCTCGTTTTTTCAGTTAACTCAGTGACGGGACGGCTTTATCATCTCGCCAGAATGTCATCTTCGCTGACGCTATCACAGCAGCAACGTCCGCCTCGGAAGTGAAGAGACGCTTTAATCCCCGCCTGGTCAGCTTTTTCGCGCACATACGGTGCCAGCACCGCTTGATAACATCGAGGGGGAAGACCGGCCAATCAATTTTGATCCCCGGCGTTCTAATTACGCTTGGTTTGCCTATATGAGGGCGCGTCGCGCATACGAGGCTGCATCTAGAAGCAGGTAAAAGCGCCGGGGAGCGCTGCTGCCGCCTTTACCACCCTCTCTCTCTCTTTCTCAAGCAGAAAAGACGCGCATCGTGGTGCCTGGTTCCAAAAGACGCGGTCCGGTGTGCTCACGAAGTCGCATCCATCATCTTGGAGCGGCGATTAAGAAATTCATTTACGGGTCGTTACCGTCCGCAATCGAGCCCGAGATAGATTGTCTCTTCCTGCCCCGACGGCGCAAAACGTGTCCCGTAGCACGGGACATGATCATCCGGGATTAGCACGATCAAGCCTTCTTTGCCTCTTTTTTTTTTATTTCAGATCTCCTTTTTTTTTTTTAATGAAACGCACCTAACGAAATCCCCCGATGGAGCTTTATCAGAGCAGCGCAGCCGCCTCGAAACATCTCGACAAGAAGCGAGGCATTCACGCTCCAATGACGCTGAACTGGAAGGAACGGTCAGCCGAGACGGACCTCTCGGTGCCACCTTCGTGTGCACCCACCTCGGGGGCCTACGGTCGCCATTGGCCGCCGACCCTCGCTGGAACATTCCTACGGCCAGTTATTAGCATCTCATCGGGCAGTCCCTTCCTTCGGTAATGAAGACTGGCCTGTCTTCCCCTCCGGCACTCTTTGCAGATTCGGAACGCTGGTAAGAGTATATTCAAGGTCTCCGGAGAAGGAAACACAAACATACAGACGAGTACATTTAGAAAGGGTAAGCGAACTTGTAAGGAAACCTAGACGCAGTTGTGGCGTTGCACTGTCTCTTATTATGGAGTTTTACTAGATCGCTCCGGTATTTCAGATAACGATACTACGCCGACGCCTTTGCGTATGCATCGAATCGTTATCGGGTATTCGTATGGGAGGCATCGAAACGATATACTAAAACTCTCTAAGAAGATAAACCGAAGCAACGTCACGGTCTAGTTATGGCCCTTTTCTCGTCCCTTCTCTATGCGGAGAGCAAGTCGTCTGCTCCTTGCGGAGGAGTTGCGATGCAGAGTTCTGATTGGCTTTGATGGGAAGGATAGTGGGTAGACCTCAATGCTAGATGCCTCGATGTATACCCCTTATTTTTTTTTTCATTCAGCCAATAAGAGCTCGATGTTCTGACATCATCGCAACCCCTGAGCAAGAAGCAGACGAACTTGCACTGCGCATTGGTCCAAGTGCATTAGTATTAAAGGTATGTGACGCCTTCTCGCTTGCGGATTCGTTGATCTGGCAAAAGAACCAGATGGTACGGCGTGTTCACGACACGCCATTGGCTCGGCTTCCTCGCGTACTCTTCCTTCGGCCCTCCTACAGTAGAAAAGAAAGAATATAGCGGAAGATCAGCAACTCTGCAGTGGCACACGGCTGGAAAACTAATGGCGTTCCGCGCGATGCCAATCCGGCCATGGGCCTCGTCGAAACGATATCTTATTTACGGGAGCACCCCCCCCCCCCCCCCGGTTTCTCCTCGCCCCTTTTGTGGGCTTCCGAAGAAATATGACGAGTTGTCATAACCGGAGCCCAGTGACAGCTTCACTTGCTTAATCCGGCTGAAAAATCGGATAAGAACCCGCGGGAATGCGATTGAATCGGGCTAACGCCGGGGGGATTGCTGAAAAAAACTAAATCGTATTGATGTTCTTCGCTTTCTTTCTTCTTGGCAGCGTATTTCGCTACTCCGCGTGGCCATTACCAGCGACTGGCAGTTGTGATGTATGTGCGTTCGGCAGGGCTTCAGAGGTGTACGACCCTTCTTGGGCTCGCCGTCCTGTCGATGCGCACGAAAATGGAGACGCCGAGAAAGACTTCCAAATGTTATCATCTCGTTTCTGTACTCACTGACACGATGAGAACGGCAGGGAGTCTCTCTCAAATGGCTTGCCTTTAGAACGCTCTCGCTGCCTTCCGTCGAGCTCTGGCATGCACGTGCACGCTCGAGGTTCACGAGGCTCCGAAGCTTTCTTGAAAGTAGAATACTCGTGCTGGAGGCTGTACAATTCAAGGACTCCCCAGCCGTTCTAATCCTATTAGTGGTTATAGCAATTTTTCGCAGAGCGGCGTTCTCAGTGTGAGGTTATAAGCGCCGGGGCTGAAGTGATGAACCGAGAGAGCTGCGCTCGAGAATGTGTGGTCTTCTTTTTTCTTCAGTGTTTTCTCTGTCACGAGTTTGTTTCTAACATGATCACATGATCTGACAGTTAAACAACGAGAGGGCGTGTCGAGTTTCGATTTTATGCATCATAACTGTTCAATCAATGAAATCGCAGAATTACCTGACGATAGGAATCAGAAACGAATCATACAGTGATGAAAACCGTCATAATGTGTCGCGCGATGTCATTTTTAACGTGAAAAGTTCTTTGGCTAGGTATTTGGCATTTCGTGAAGCCCAGATAAATCGTGCCCGCGAGGCTCGACACTGATTGGCCGACGGGTGGGAGAGCGGGAGCGAGGCTCTCGACGCTGATGCTAACGGGGAGGTCATGTGACCAGAGCGGTGGACGAGGAGGAGCTCAACCACCTGTGCGCACTGAGGGGGAGGAGCTCGAGAGTATGGAAGGATATAAAAGATCGCCAGGTTTAACGGCCCGATTAGCGGCAGTATCGCTTCATTCTAGGAACAACTGTCGAGTGTACACATGGTACGCGTTAAACTATCTGATGAAGAGCGCCGTGAACGTCTGGCGTCTGGAAACTCAGAGTATCGCTAAATGTTTGGGATGCTAGCAATTTGCCATACAGTTTTATGTTATTGGGCTTGCGTGCGATAGTGAATTCTATAAACATGCTGTAGCTCTGTTATTTTTTTATAGGCCACGTAGTGATTCCGTTGCGCTCACAAAAAAGGGGAAGTCGAGTCATCCCGTATATGAAACACAGATCTGTGAGGTCTGAGAGCTGCTTCCATTTCACAGGCTTTGGTGGGTGTCCAAACCAAGGGCTCGTGACTTAATTTTAGCAATGAAAATCATAATTTATTGTAAATATGTTGGTATTATCATCAGTATAATGTGCACGCATTGAAATTTACTGTGAAACACAATATCCGACAAATGGCAACGCAACATCAGACAATCTGACAAATCACCCGGATTTAAACCTACAACTGGTTTCTCGCAAAAGGAAAATTCTGGCCTGCAAATATACGCGTGAATGAATAAAAATGTGTCTATTGTGAAAGAATACAACGAGAGTTTTGCTACTAAGCATCAAATTAAGGGGTTTGACTAATTGTTAATATCGGCGGTATTATATACGTAAGTGCTAATAAAGTAATTGGGCTGTGTGTGCCTCCATCACGCCCAATGAGAGTTAAGAAACACAAAGCGTCTGGTGCCAATCATGCGTGATATAACTGCCCACGTTACTGGATCGGCTAAGTTGACAAACTACGAGAAAAAAAGTGACGCGCTCCCATTCACTTCCGCGTAGTGGCGCTCGTATCGCAACTCGCCTGACTCGCTTGGTCTGACTGGCTCCAATACCCTTGAATACGCCGCAGTAAAACACATAGAACATGGTTAACATTGCGCACAAATAGAAAGGAACAGTAGAGAGAAAAGTTTCTGTTCCACTGTTGCTTTCTATTTGTGCGCAATCTTAACCATGTCCAATCATTACGAACTCGCCAAACTAACCACCTTACTATACAGTGTAAAACACATCGTTTTTGTGTGGGTTCACAAAGTGTATTTATTACCAACGACTGCTGCCAGTGTGATAATGTCCGGATTGAGACAACATTTCCTGGGACCTTTGAGGTAAATTCACGCCCACAGGGCCTTCGTAGTTTTGGCAGTCTTCGACATTCGGCACCAAGGCAAGCAAGCTCGGAGAAATGGCTGCGTCTGTCGTGCTTTCCGGCGCATGGACTGTTGTTTTTTGGTCGTTTGCGGACTGAAATACAGTAGGCTTATCTCTTCTGGTGTTCTGAGTTTGTGACAGAAGTTCAAGCCTAAACCACTGCATACATCTCAAAGCCACATTAGTAAATAATGCCAACTTGAAGACGTCTTTGAAATTTGAAGGAAGCGGACTGTTTTTGTGTTTGTATTCGGCTACGTCGAGGTCTACTACTAGAACATCTGAGTTGGTGAAAACGGCTGAGTTATTCCTCCCATATGTTCTTTGCGTGTGCGACAACCACGGTCTCTTGCGTGTGCGTGCCATTTCGATGCATCACTTCTGATCAGCTGATCAGCGCGCATTCGTGTGTGTATACATTAGAGATTCGCGTTTGAACGTGCGGTATAGATATTAGAGCCGTTATTTTTACGGTACTTGCTACAGCTTCGCGGCAACAGTGCACAAATCGTCAGACACTCTCGTCTATGTGAAACGAGTTCATTTGTGCAAGCGTATAAGCATGTTCCAGTGCGTGATACAGCAACGTGCTTGTTCACGTGTTTATATGACCGCGTCAATTTAAAATCGCTTTATGTTAACTACGTCTTCTTAACGTTTCAGTTGTGCTTAAAATAAATTCATGACAATGTTGTTTTATTGATCTCATGACGCTTCTGCGATCTATTTCAAGCAAAAAAAAAGTTACAGGAGGACACGACTGCTTTCGTGTAAGAATGCAAAAGCATTAAAGTTTTGCGCTGTCGCCTCACATTCCATCGCACGAAGCACACAACGAGCACAGATGAAGTCCGGAGCGCACCTTTTGCACACGGCGCTCCGGCGTTGACATCACGCTCCGCCACTGTGCAGGCGCTTCGCCGCCGCCGGCTTCACGGCTTCGGTGACGAAGCATCTGCGTTGGTATGCTTTTCTTTGTGTTTTATTTCTGAGGCGCGTCCGCTCTGACCTTGAGCGGTGCGTGCTTGATGACGTATTTTTATGGCCATCTTTCGGGCACAACGCTGACGCCTTTTCGCGTAATGGGACATGTAAGTCTTTCGCCTTAATAAAGACATTTTTAGCTATCTCACTAAGCCCCCGAGAATGCGACATAGGAAGGTTGGGGTGCAAAGACCACTGAAAACCTCACCGCCCAGCTACTCAGCTTCTTTGTTGTAACGCGAATGCACTTCTACGCGAGAGACCCCAATCGAAAGTTATAGGGATGACGGAGAACGTGGCAGTAGCAAACAAAAAATCCCGGCTCTTGTGATCGCTATTTTCAGCGTTGGTGTTTTGCATTGTGGTCGCGACTTGTTTGTGACAAAGAAACAAAAGTTGCACAGCATTCATCTACAATTTTAGCCTTGCCAAATATTCGCTGCTGCAGAAAATAAAAGGTAGGAAACGTATTTTGTTAGATTTCTTGTGGCAAATAAGTGGGGGCGTTTATCGACAACTGGATACGGCGCTGAGACTGCATGCGAGCTCCTGACTGTGGATGCTGGTCACAGACGAATATGAGGCATCATCTATGACAAAAATCCCGTTTTACTTTAACATTACGCGAGAAGAAAATTGCACTTGCAAGCTCGACCAAAGGTAGGCGCCTACGCTCCTATCCGTTGCCTTATACCGTTTAAAAATCGAAGAAGTCGTAAGCGTGCACGTTCACAGTCATGTGGATGCAGCAGAATCTACTTGCAGAGTCCATTTCTTATATCAAGAAGTGCGCAAGGGCAACCGACGTGCCGACGACGGTGTAATTTCGCAGTGAAAAGCGTCCCGAGCTCGCCCAGTGCTTGGCCGGTCTCGCAGTCTGGGTTGGCTGCGACAACAGCGCCATCACGCTTGCACCAACGGAGGGGGCCGGCTTTCCAAAGCGCGGCTGATGCGTAGCTCGTCAGTTGAGCCGATCTAGTAACGTTGATAACTCCTGCGCGAAAAAAAAACAACCTTCTAGGAAAAACGCCTTCGGGATCAAAATGATAAGGCGGGCAAGTGTTCAGAAATGCGTCTTTGCCGCATCAGAGCGCAAGGAGAGGCGCATCCATCGAAAAGCATCGTAGAGAATGCGCAGCGAACGAGCGGTGACGAAGCAGCCAAGCGTGCCCCCGTCATTGGTTGAGATCGGGGGCAAACAAAAAGCACATGGGCACATTTACAGGGGAAACAAACGCACGAGATCCGCAAAGAGCAGGCAAACTTGCGCACCGTATAGACCTTTCCAAAAACGAGCTTGTGGCCGGTGCCATTTTGAGCGTTCGTGCGTATGGCGCGTGCTTTGCTCGCTTTCCGAAGCGACGAACACGCACGTGCTGGGCTGTGAAGATCGCACGCTGGACTGTGATTTTGTAAACATTAGAAAGGTCTATAGACGATTGCAAACAGGGCATCTGGCGGCCGCCATGCTCTTCCTCGTGTGAGCAAGCACGTGGAATTCCAGGCCTGCCAAGGCTATCTTCACGTGCATGCTGCACGTGCTTGCACAAATGGGGCACCAGCCGGGACGCCATGCTGTTCCGGGCACGATTTTGGGAAGGGCCAGTCTGAGCGCGTGGCTTTAGGAACTTACTTTCATGGCGCTCACGCTTGCGCTCGTGCTCACATAAAGCGGTTGGCAGAACTAAACTCTCGCGCCTGGGCCTTTGCGCCGCTGCACAAACTTCGTGAGATAAAAGATGCATAATAGTGGTGGTTTTTTGTCAATACTTACCTTTATTATACGTATACGTTTTCAGCGTTTCTGTCAATCTATCCAAGTGTTACCCTCTCTAGTCCGGTCTTTAGTCCGGTCTTACCTACAGGATTATTTCACTTAGTGAAACTTGGACATCTCAGTCTTTATCGTAAAGATTCCCGTTCGGCTCGAACCCTGAAGCCGCTTGGAACTGTCGCTGCCGTATTTGACATCGACAGAGTTAAACAACCACGAACACACAACATCAACAACAACCATAAACCGCGGTTTCTTGAAGTCATCACGATAGAGTCGACATCCTCCGAACAAATGCGCGTGTTGAAATTTGAAGTGTACACCTGCGCTTTCTTCTCAAGTGTAGGCTGTAGTATGAACGCGCGACAACATTTGTTACACTCTAGTACAAATCTTTCTTTCATACAGAGGAGTTGCCGCCCATACGCGAGCTTATGAAGAGTTGGTCAGAATTTGCATCCATGCGGCGACCTGAACTGAGGACCGAGGCTTTGCCGACGCATGGTTCTTGACCTCGAATTCACAGCAGGGACCAGACTAAGAGCTCTTACTTCATAGAAGGCAAGAAAACAAGAATAAGAAAAAAAGAAACACGGGGCAATAATGGTTTCGAGGGCTGCCAGAGCATTTCACCAACCCGCACAGCGGGCGGTGGTAATAAACTAATGAAACCCGTTCTTCGCTCGTCGTTCTGTTGGACGTAATGTAGTTTAGGTTTTATTTCCGACCGAAATCGGGGGATGACCCGGAGAGTGAAAGGAAGTATTGCCTTTTGGCCTGGGAGGCTAGAGCATCATCCGGTTATCGGTTTCATTTTCTTTCTTTCTTTTTTTTTATTTTTTACGTTGGAAATGCAGGCTTTGAACTTGGTGTTTTAATGCCCCGCGTCAAAAATACTTTTTTTTTTTTTTGTGGCGTGTGACTACCGCGATGATGCACGGAGATAATAAGCCAGAGTTTGGGCAATGCACTAGTTGGATTGTTTTATTTCTCCGTGGAATGAATTAAGAAAACAAAACCAACGAAATAATTGTGGTAGGTATGAGCACCCCCAGAGCCCACACTCTTCAGTACGCTATTTTGGTTGGCAATATGAAACGTTCAGTAAAAGGCACCGATTAACGCTGGAATGGAAAAGACAATGAATGAATATCGCAGGCTACAAGCTCCAGGCAAGCGAGAGAGAGATGGAGAAAGGAAAGGGTAAACAAAAACAGATGCGCATTATACGATATCCTTTTAGAGCGCAGCTCTCGGCGCCCGTTTCCGGCTTGAGCGGCGTCGGCGTCGGCGTCGGCGTAACTGCGCGTTGCATTATGGGACGTTTCCCATACGGACGACACACGTGACGTCACGAGGGTCACGAGTGACGTCACCGCGCGTTGCATTATGGCTAAATTTCCCCACTAAATTTAGCGAAAAAAAATTCCCCGCTAAATTTAGAGGGGAAATTTTCCCGCCCCACTAAATTTAGCGGAAAAATTCCCCGCTAAACTTGGAGGAAACGTTTCCCGCTATTCGCGTCTCCAGTTTGTTGCTCGCCCTCCCGCGGCGGAAACGGGAAGCGCTCTAGTGAGGGTCCCCCGATTCCCCCGCTCAGCGGGCACGGCGGAACTGTGCGCGATCATGGCTCGCGAAATGCCATTTCCGAACGCAAACAACACTCTTCACTGTCCCAACGTAGTGCTGCAGCCGGCATGGGATTGTAGCTTACGTATAGAAGCAAACAAAAGCGCCGTGAGTTTGCGTTAGAGTTGCGTGCCCCACGTTGTGCGTGCGCCTCATCGCCATGCGCCAATACAAGACCGATATATTTTGGGCTCCGCGCACGCGCTAACGCAAACACACAAAACTTGCGTTTTCTCGTACGCAATAATAAAACTCACAACTGTTTCACCGGCTTCCAACGCCAACGCAACGTGCTGCAGTGAGCAGACGTGCAAGCAGGTAGGCGTTCCTTCGAACTGGAAAGGCTGAGATCGGCAAAACGACGGCGCGTAAAAATAAAAGTAACTGAATGTTATGATAATATTGGTAATTGAAAAAAAAATATATATATGCATATCGTTTTTTATTTCTTATTATTTTATTTTGGGGCATTTGGTCTGGAAGGATTTTGGCGGCGACTTTGTAACTCTTGCCGATTGTTAAAAGTCGCGACTTTGATAGCAAAATATGCTCTACCCACAATTAATGTAATTTTACATGGATTTCTCACATTAGCGAGAATGTTTTGATTGATTTTAGACCATTTTTATTTTATAACTTGGCAATTAGCAATGCTGCATTTGGCACCAGTGCTGATAATTAGCACACTTTTGATTGTCATACTTGTTCGCGCGTTTGAAATTAGATCATAAGCAACAAATTATATTAGAGTTCGAAAAATTGCGTATTAAAATATCTGAATTTTATTTTTATTGTTATTAATACAAATCACAGCCATGTATGCCCTCAATTAACGCCACGATCACAAAAATACGCGATTTAACCATAATAGTATTTCCAGTACGGTATCATATTTTGGTTTTTCTTTTTAGCATATGAAAAACTCCGACATCGTTATCCAGATAGACACACTCAAACACTGGATGCAATATAAAGTCCTATGCGTCACGCGTTGCTATAAAAAACACACATTTCAGCTGTCTGACTCGGATTCCGCCTTTGGATTGTTGTAGTGAGAACAGCGTTTATTAATTTATACGTTTTGTGGACATATTGTAAAATATGATTTATTCTGTTATTCTTGCGCTAGAAATAATGTTAAAGCAATTAATCACCTAAATAATCAAAACCCATTAAAGGGCCCGCAGTTCATTATTTCACATGACAATTATCTGAGCGAAAAAGGCAGCGAGAACGCACAAATATCAGCACTGATTTTTTCAACAACTACAACATTCTATGTTACCTTTAAAGGAGCTGTGCAACGATTTTAACGTGGAAAGAATTGGCATCTTCTACTTTTGACATTGTTCATCTTGTCACAAAGGACAGAAAACACACCTCCTTCCTTCGAAATGTTGCGATTCCGCCGCGTAATCGCGAGGCAAAAATTAGAATATTCCCCGACCTGCAGCCGCGAGCGGCGGCCATGAGAAACACGCGGCGTGACGTCAATGGGGGTCTTGTAGAAAGATAGCAAGTTGTGCGAATACCGGCTCGATAAAAGGTAACTTTTCTATAAATCTTGTCGTCCCAACATAAATATAAATGCGTCAAAAACCTGGTATCATCGACAAAACTTTTATTAAACGGAGGTTTACTGGCACCATCTATCCGAGGTACACAAAACCGTCAGCTCTATCTGCTACCGCGAACAGCCGCCAGAAGCCGGAGGGGGAGGGGGACAGAGCCGGACGGGGATGGCCGGACCCGGATGAGACTTTCTTCCTTTCACCATATTGTTCGCGCTGCGCCCGCCAGCACGTGGTGACGCTCACCGATGGCTCTAGAGAGAGAGAGCTTCATCGGAACCCCGCTATACCCCCATTGACGTCACAGCGCACGTGACTCGGAAGCTGGTGAAGGAGTTTAGAGGTGCCGAAAACCTCAATCTTTGTCCATTTTTAAGATAAAAACTAGGACATGCAGGCAAAAGCGGTTTTTTGTTCTTTACTTCAGAAAGGTCGAGACACCAACTCCCAAATTATTTAAGCAAAGCACTGAAACTGTTGCACAGCTCCTTTAAAGGACACATGAAAAGAAAAAAAAAATTTTAAACGGCTTAGATGAAAGAAGGATTTCATAAAACGATTTTACAACGAAGAAAAAAATTTTTAGAGCTATATTTACGGCGCAATACGGATTTGTAGTTGGCGCCCGCAGGCCCCGCGGAAAAGTGGCCCATATTTATCACGTGACTGGCCCTTATTTATCACGTGGTGCCTGCGCTCTTTCGAAAGCTTTCTATGGTCTTTGAAAAATACTTATTTTCTTCATTTTTTTGTTGCACTTATTTTGTAACAGAATATTTTTACTTTTGAGAAACTTCAAGTATAAGAAAATCATCACTTCCGTTTTGACGCATACGAAACCAAACAAAGTCAGCCATTTTTTCTGCGAAGGGGCGCGGAGCTGACGGAGCGCGGTCGGCGCGGTGTTGTTTTTGACATGCCGGTTCAACGAAAGCGACGCCGCTGCTCGACGAAAGGCTGCAGTTCTCGTGATCGTGACCAGGAGGATTTCAGTAAACATGCGGTACCGGCGGACGAGCATTTGAGAGCGATCTGGCTAGAGGCGATCGGGCGTACGCCTGGCACGTCTGGCGAGAAGAATGTCCAGGTGTGCTCTCGTCACTTCGCCCCGGAGGCCTTCGAGCCACGCAGCGAGCGAACCCAACGCGTGACTTTAAAGCCAAATCGCATCTCGTCACTGGACAAATCTAAACGATTTGTCGAGTGACGAGACGGGCGACGAGAACCCGCTGTCGTGCGTCGAGGCAAACCGCACGAGAAGCGTATCGCTGGCCTCGGAGGTTTCCGCGAGGGGGTTCGCTGGTCTGCGAGGCGTGTCCTCGTAGGGGCAAAGCCCGAGCTGCCTGCTCCGGTCGACGAGTCTGCGCTTCAACTCGGGATCTATCGTAAAAGACGCGGAGCAGACTACCACCGCTTCCACGACCAGCACACAAACCCAACAACCAACGTTGCCAACAACACAGCGCGCGCCGAAGTTGAACGGAAGTGGCACCTTGTTTAGCCGAGCAGCCAAGCCAATCCAAGCGGCTTACCTCTCCTCCCCGCGGAGCGCACCGGCGCGAGAGAGAAAAGTGGAAAGGAGGAGCGTTACACCGCGCTTGACAAAAAATCATCTCGCGCCGTAAATATAGCTCTAAAATTTTTTTTTTCTTCGTTGTAAAATCGTTTTATGACATCCTTTTTCTATCTAAGCCGTTTAAAAAAAATTTTTTTTCTTTGCATGTGTCCTTTAAGGTGCATGAAAGGCCCTGTCTTTAAAGGGGCCCACCAACAATATTTTGACTGGTTTGAAGTTCGCGCTGATACGGAGCTCCATGAAAGCAGGAACACCGAGGGAAAAAAAATATTACAGAAATTCGCAATATTTTGTGAGTTATTAGCAAATTAAATATTGCAGAAAACAACTTTAAATAAGCAAAACATTGCGCTTCATGACGTAAAATGAAACAGTTTAGCGATTGGAGCAAAGCGGTTGGCCAATGGGACGCGAGTTTGGTTGATAGCCCGTCGGCCTGGTCGGCCATTAGGCCTCGCTGCAACCATCGTAGCTTTGGAATCGGGTTGCCATCATCGATGAATTTACCGGGCTTATCGGATTTTGAGCGCCGAATTCTTAAAAAGGAGTGCGGAGCTGGGCGTCGCGCCGTACGAGGACACACCACGCAAGCGCCGCGACGCGTCTCTGCCTCAGTCCGCTTCGACAGCCGCGGAAGGCTCGTCTCCCGCAACTCCGTTTCCCCCACTCACCCTACCCCCAGAGTCAGTGACAAATGCACCTAGTGTGCGTACACGATTGACTCTATTTTCCCCCCCAATTTCACTTCAACACCACACACACACACACTGCAACTCCGCCAACTCCGCCACCTCGGCGAGTAGGAGGTACTCCGCCGCTTGGAGGCGCGAGGCGCGCATGAGCGACGAGGCGTTGTTTTCGCCCTTTTTGAACTTTAATTTGCAACTTTATTAGCTCTATAAAAACGACTTGTTAGAGAAATAATGACGGTTAACGTGTGATATACTTTATTCCGCTTCAAAATTTCTGGGACGGCTCTCGCCAATCACGAAACCCAGTGAATGTGACGTATAGTGAAAGGGAGCGCCGTTATGCGCGCGCATTCGGCACCTCGCGGCGCCACCGTGTGTTTCCGAGTTGTCAAATTAAAATATGATGCGCTAATATTTTTAAACTCTTTCGTTGTCCACTGGGGTTCCCGGACCACTAGCGTGGAGAAACCGCAAGAAAAAGTAGACGCTCAAATACTGTTGGAGGGCCCCTTTAAGGGGACACTAAAATCTCCAAAATATTTTGAAGTGCCTGAATCGAACATGTGTATCACAAAATAAAGTTTCCGCAAAATAACTTCTTTAACTAAATAATTACGATGTGAGACACAACTTGAGTTATGAGAGAATTCAAAATTAAAACCTATAGACCGGCACGCGGCCCTGACGTCACGCAGCTGCGGTGGCGCTGTCGACGGCACTGCGCAGGCGCAGACGCTTCACTTCACGCGAATTCTGTTTCTGCGCACGCGCAGTGCCCACACCTGGTGTGGGCAAACGCGGGCTTGTTTGTAAACAGCGTGTCGGTCTATATCGAGAAATTAAATCTAAAATAGAGGTTAGTTTCGGTTTCGCTCCAAAATTAAAACGTACCTCCTGGAGTAAGTATTACGCTAAACACTGTTTTTGTTTTCAGGATAAAGAGGTGACCTGCGCTCATAACACCCAGCTTCCTCGTATTACCAGAAATAATTTGTGTCGCTCAGTGAAGCCAGCACACTAGACAGGCTTAGCAGCGGCACGCATCTCCGACCCTCACTATAGCCACCATTTGGAAAACTAGTGGCGCCACCTAGAGTTAAAATGTAGTTGGAGTCGCGAATATTTAGCGGAAAAAGATTTCCCGCTAAATTGAGCGGGGAACTTTTTCCGCTAGATCTAGCGAGCGAAAACTTCCCGCTAAATGGGAGGGGAGCAGGAGAGAAGGAGGGGAGTGTACGGATGGGGAGGAAGGGCCTACCCTCCTCTCCATACCTTCCCCTCCTCCTCCTTAAGAGCTGCGCCCTAATTCGGCGTTACAGTGGGTTGTAAACGTCTTTCATTTTATAATTTCCAGCTAGAACAAATTCTAAGTAAAATGCTGCGTAGGACGAGATATAATGAGTAGAGCTGGGATTTCCGGGACATGTCCTGATTTTGAAAAGTGTCCCGATAAGTGTCAGGTACCAGCACACATCTATCGAGCAATTTCCATTTGGTTTTCATCAACTTTGTTATCCCGAATTGTCCAGAGTTTACGCCGAGAGTCCCGAAAAATTCAATATTGTCCGGATTGTCCGGATTTTTCATTAAGTGTCCAGTTAATTAACTGAAATGCCTGCATATACCGACACGCGGGATTGATACGACGGCGCTGCGATCGCGCCGGATCTAGCCGGATCGGCCAGGTGGGCGAGGTGTGGGCAAAACAGCGGGCGCTTTGCCCGTGCGACGCAGCGGTTCGGCATGCCGCAAAGCTTTGTGGCCTTTGGTTGCGCCGAAAGGTACTGCAAAGGTACTGGAATAAGCTTCCACAAGTTCCATGAGGAAGCTGACAGACAAAGAAAATGGATAACTTGCGTGGATCGAAAAAAAACAAAAAAAAACGTTCGCCTCGCACGAACATCTGCTTGTGTGGTAGGCCTTCAATGAATATAAGTGCGTAGCTTCCACTGCAATCATTGTTCGCAGCACTGGGACACTCCTATGCGTAAGGACGTCATCTGATCCAGACCACCCGGACTTCGTTGCTACAGTGTTTGCAGACAAGTTGCCGCTCAAACGTTCCTCGGTTGCTCGCTACACCCAGGCATCGTAAGGTGTAGCAGCTGCCCGCTGCGACGGCATCATTTTGACTCGGATGACGCAGAACGCGGCGCCTTGAAAGTCCACTGAGAGGAAAAAAAATATGTTTTTTTTTTAAGCAGTCTGGTTGGGACACGTGTGTCAAAAATTAATTTTTAGAGAAATAAAAAAACTTTAGAGCAATATTGACGGCGCGAGATTTATTTTAAATTCTGCGCGCAAAGTCTATTACGTCACGGAATGGTCATACACTCTTTCCACCTCAACGAGATGTTCACACACTCTCTCCACCGCGACGTGATAGCCAAGCCGATCCACCTCTCCTCCAAGCGCCCGCAATGTCGATAGAGAAAACAAGTGGAAAGGATATAAAAATTAAATAGCGCAAAAATTAGACAAAGGACAAGGGACAGAAGACGTAGACAAGGACAAGCGCTAACTCACAACTGGCGTTTTAATAGAAAAGAAGAGAAGGAAGCAGCATATAAATACTCCGAAAAAAGGAAAGAAGAAGATCTATAATAAAAGGAGAAAGGAGAAAATTGAAAGGTATGAACAAAAAGGAAAAGAAAAGAAAAGGAACAGCGTAACTAAATTAATTCCGGGAATATACTGAAATGAAGAAAAATACTATAGCTTAAAGGAAGAAGTTGAAAATACTAGAAATTCCCGTTGAATCAATCTCAAGTTGGCCACCGAAGGTATAATAATTCTTTGTCAGTTAATTCCACGGATGGTGCACTCACACAAGCGTCTTCCTTTTCCTTGATGGTGAAGGCCTCGTAAATTTCTCGTGAAGTTTTATCTCGGAACCGTCGTAGGATTTTGTTTTTTGTCAGGATCGGTTGGCATTTACAGTCTCTAACGTGCACTGCTAGATGCCCCGCTGGAGTGGACTTGAGTGAGGTGGCGTGTTCCCGCAACCTGGTGTTGACGCAGCGGCCTGTCTGACCGACGTATATCTTGCCACAGGTGAATGGTATTTCATAAATTACCTGGCTTTGGCAAGGTACATACTTTTTCTTGTGTTTGATGGTGCACTGAACTTGTCGATCTTGAGGAGTATTTATCTTTGGACACAGCTTCTTTAGCTTGTTTGGTGCAGAAAATACAACAGGAATGTTATATCTAGATGCCACCTTTTTCATGTTATGTGACACCTGGTGAATGTAGGGTATCACTGCAAGGCGCTGTCTAGGGGGTTTAGTTTTTTTCTTTTCCCTTTCGAGAGCTGATCATTCACCTGTGGCAAGATATACGTCGGTCAGACAGGCCGCTGCGTCAACACCAGGTTGCGGGAACACGCCACCTCACTCAAGTCCACTCCAGCGGGGCATCTAGCAGTGCACGTTAGAGACTGTAAATGCCAACCGATCCTGACAAAAAACAAAATCCTACGACGGTTCCGAGATAAAACTTCACGAGAAATTTACGAGGCCTTCACCATCAAGGAAAAGGAAGACGCTTGTGTGAGTGCACCATCCGTGGAATTAACTGACAAAGAATTATTATACCTTCGGTGGCCAACTTGAGATTGATTCAACGGGAATTTCTAGTATTTTCAACTTCTTCTTCCTTTAAGCTATAGTATTTTTCTTCATTTCAGTATATTCCCGGAATTAATTTAGTTACGCTGTTCCTTTTCTTTTCTTTTCCTTTTTGTTCATACCTTTCAATTTTCTCCTTTCTCCTTTTATTATAGATCTTCTTCTTTCCTTTTTTCGGAGTATTTATATGCTGCTTCCTTCTCTTCTTTTCTATTAAAACGCCAGTTGTGAGTTAGCGCTTGTCCTTGTCTACGTCTTCTGTCCCTTGTCCTTTGTCTAATTTTTGCGCTATTTAATTTTTATATCATGCATATCCAACTAGCCCACCTCAATATCTAAGTGGAAAGGAGTTGACTACCAACTACATCGCGTCTCGCGCCGTCAATATTGCTATAAAATGTTGTTGTTTTTTTCGCGTAAACTTTTTTTTTTTATTTTGACACGCGTGTCCCACCTCGACTGTTTAAAAAAAAAAATCTTTTTTTTTTCATTGGCCTTTAAAGGCGTTTAGTGCTTGCAGTCTCGTACGGAGACTGCAAGCTCTCTTGTAGCGTAAAAAAGTGCAGTTAAATTTCCGACACGAACGACTCCCGATATATTCGCACGCATAGCGCTCAGCCAGTTGTTACCAGACTCAAAGTAGTTGTATGCCTCGGGAGACTATTACGCTTGCACCGTGTCAGCCGTACATTAGCTCGGCGAAAAGACCAGGCAGACGACAACGTGCGCCACCTAGGTTGGCGACCGCAACTTGGCCGATTTGGCGTCGGAGCGCCAGCGCTCCTTGCTCACGGCATTGGGATCCTCGAAGGCA
Organism: Ixodes persulcatus; assembly: GCA_013358835.2. Classification (NCBI taxonomy): domain Eukaryota; kingdom Metazoa; phylum Arthropoda; class Arachnida; order Ixodida; family Ixodidae; genus Ixodes; species Ixodes persulcatus. The sequence goes on from JABSTQ010009573.1 coordinate 1,158,010, forward strand.
AAGCCGTCAACGCACAGTGTCTGGCTTTATCGCTGCTGCTCAGGCTCTGGCAGCGAGCGCCAGTAGTCAGACATAACGAATAACAGAACACGACACAGTAAAACAAAAAATTGGAAACGCCGCAGCAGCTTCGGTTAGCGAACGTACTACAGCTCGCTTCTCAATGGGGAAAACAAGGCGAGAGCGGTCTCTTTTGCCCACACCCCTCCTGAGCATGCGCAGCTCTCCTGTCGTGTTTGTAAACAGAGCGCGCCGCGCGTCGATATATACGAGTGCAGACACGTTTGCAAAAAAGGCTCCTGTGCGCTGCCACTGTGAGCGACGCTGGGACCGCGTAACGTTTCCGCCATGTTGAGGTGGGCTAGGGGCACGTCATTGACGTAGGCGAGGACGAGAAGGCGGCGTCTGCTGCATCGCCGACGACCAGCGTTAGCGACGGACTTACTGTTTCGGAACGCGGGAGGAGGTATTCACACAGAGTCGTAGCTTCAAATATTGTAGGAGGGGGCATGTTTAAGGGTTGAAGCTGACTTTATAACGATCGCAGCCTCTTTTCCAGCACGTCGTGGAAGCCTGGGGTGCTATGTTGCGCTTTTTGGACTCCCAGGAGACTTGGAAGAGGGAAGTGACGTCAACGACTAGAGAAACGCAGATTGGATGTTGACAGAAGAAAACAAAATCAACATCCAATCTGCATTTGCTGCGTTGTTGACGTCACTTCCCTCTCCCTAGTCTCCTGGGAGTCCAGAAAGCGCAACATAGCCCCCCTGAGTTGCCGCGAGCGCAGCGGTGCAGCCAAGGAGGTTCTAATGGGCAGGACGTGGCGTCCCTATCCCCAATGCATGGAGCGAAGTGTAACGGAAGTAGGCGTGGCCACGAGCCGCGACGAGCATTTCTTGACCAATGGGAAGCCTAGTGAGTGGGCGCCGCCATTAATTTCGGTGCAAACAACCGCGTTGCGATGACATTTCCGTGGCAACGCGATTGTGTGCACCGAAAGTAATGGCGGCACCCACTGTTATTTGAAACAGCGCTTAACGGGACACTTTTAAACCGGTATGGTCGGAATTTGATGAGATTATTATAAACGAACGCCTGGTTGCCCAGCAGAAAGTAAGTGACTAGAGTTGAGACGCTCTAGACGACGCACCGACTGAATCGGTGTCGAACAGGCGAGATTTCGAGCCCAACACTTGCCTGACCAGTAGGACTAGGAAGTCGGCGTGTAGCGGACGCTCTCGACACCGCGCGACCGTCTCGAACGAGTCGTCGTAGCGCGGCTTTGGAAAGCGATCGCGAGTCAGTTATCGTAGGCACGAACGCTGAGAAGGGCATCGCGGGTTGAGAAAGCCGTACAAATTCTGCTTCGAGAAGATGTTGGTTTCACTCCGCCGTGATGAGTATTCGGGTTCGCATCGAAGCATCTTTTGGTGCGCCGATCGAATCGAAAGCCAGCCGCGACAGCGAGCAGACGAAGCAGACCGCAGGCACGGAGCAGACGTAGCCTAAGCCTAACGACCGAGCGGAGAGCAGACGATGGGAGCATGGTTGAATTTAGTTTGGATGAGAGAGCGTCGGTGCGCGGGGCAGTCTGGGATTGGGTTGTTCTTCCGGCGTCGCTGGGTATGACGTCATGCCGGGTCCTGCCCTATTTAAACGTCCTTGGGTGCAGCCAACGTTATTAGATTAACTCAGTTACGGAACTGTTCATAGACGCTGCATGCACGAACAGTACCCCCCCTCACTCACCACGACTCGCCCAGATTCGCTCGACGCGCCGCCGGACGGCTGCTTTGGTAACTGAATCGGGATACCTTCGTTTTAACGTCACTAGAAACGTAAAAACCAACGAAAAAAACTCTTTTTGTAGTAACTTTTATTGGAGATTAGTACAAAATGGGGGCGGGTGATGTTTTCTAAAATTTTTAGTTTTCAAGGTTTTGCAGCACAATTAATATTGTTTTTATACAACCATGCCTCATCGGGGATTTCAGGTAGCGCGTCCCGACATAGGCGCATTTTAACTGTGGGGGTATTTCGCGGCGCGTCCGCAAGGGAGACGGGGGAGGAACCCCTGTAACCCGATTGAAGCCAAAACTAGATGTCACGTGCAGTTCCTCGAGTGACCGCTGCGGGAGAAATGGCGGCGTTGTGATCGCCATTTGGCGCTTCAGCTTTGCTCTTCAGAAGTGCACAGTTATGAAACGAAAATATGGATGGCGCTTCGAACGACTCTAGGCGGATTGAGGTGAGTGAGGGGGGGTACCCTCCTCCGCGGGAGTTCCACAACTGAGGTAATCTAGTAACGATGGGTGCAGCCGTCATTGACGCGATGGCCATGCGGCTTCTGGTGCGTTCTGATAAGCGCCTTGAGACTTTAGATATTTTTATAACTTTTTTTTTATTCGTTACTGGTCTAGGTATTTTATTTCATTGTTGGTGCCTTATCCCGGCCGAAAGCAACACCTGTATGTTTTAGAAATAATTTTTAGTCTGTGCGCTAAGTGGTGAGTGCTTCAGCGATAGACGCTTAGCAACATTGCACGACAAGCAGCGAACGTCCTGGCTGGAGAGTAAGTACGCCTCACTTCGGCGCGCGTTTGGAGGTTAAGCCGAGATCCCACTTGCAAAGGTGTATACAATGTGCCTTTTACCCATTGATAATATTTTTGCATCGGCAAGGAGCCAGCTTGGCATTCTTTCACCAACGGCCCCAGCGGTGTTCAGACCGCATGCGCTGCCTTATATGAGACGGGTGCCTTTCCTGCCTTCTAGAGTTTGGTTCACAGTTGCGTGAGTTCGACCGACTGCGAACGCAAAGGCTTTCGGGTTGCTATGGCAACAGCTGCGTCGGCTTCTGAAACGGGGTAAAAAACCGGTTTTGTTGGAGCCGACGCAGCTGTTGTCAGAGCAACCCTCGCACTCGGTCGAACTCAACGCAAGTGTATAAATCGCCCTTTAGCGCAGTCCAACGCAGTACAACGCAGTCAAACGCAGGTGTCTGAACCAACCTTAAAGCGCTGGATATACTACCGCACGCTTCTAATGGTTGCTGCCGACGAGTCTGCCCCAGAAAGAGCAGCGCGCGCTGCAATCGGTCTGCGATGGCTCTGCGACGGCTCTGCGAAAAAAAAACTTCGTCACTTTAGAAAAAAAAAAATCCTTACTGGTTACGTTAAGAAAGAAACTCCAAATGGCGTTTATGACTTGGATGCCAAGGGTTTTTGCCGCTTGTCTCTGTGGAGGTGGAGCGGTCGTTCTCCGACTTTAAGAAGTTGTTAACAGAGGAAAGGCACAGCCTAAGCAAACAAACACTTGGGATGTTCCTGACCTTTTGCTTTAACGCACGAGAGTAGAACGTGTGTTTTTTGGAATAATAAGAAGAAGAGTTTATATTTCAACGCTAATAAACACTATGAGCGTACACACAGGAGCGTACGTTGCCCCGGAAAGTGCCTCGATGTTTTAGCATTTCCGATTCCTATTGTGTGCCGATTTTACCACTAATTTTGTCCCAGAAATCTCAGCTCTTGTAATGAGCTATCCCCAAGTGCACGGAGACGAGCATTTCGGTCTGATTTGCCCTCAATCTTTCTACAACACCCTTTATTTTCGTTATCTCCTCCCTCCTCCTCCTCCTCCTCCAAGACGTTTGTAGTGGGAAGCTAGTTGGAGTTGCGCCCATGCAAAGAGTTAATAATTGCAGATCGGATCCGACCTCCTGTGTTGATTCTATTTTAACTCGGAAAACCGCAAAATCTAAACATTGTTATTTTTTTTTTTACGAGAGAAACTCGAAGTTATGAGTACGTCATTGAACTGACCTAGTATTCAACAAATTGTTCCCATCGTAGCATTTGAAATGAGCCTTGAGGTCGGACGCGAAACTTCAGGGTGGCAGAGCACACGTAACACTCTACATGATGGTGCTTTCAGGGTCCAAGTTATAATATGGTTCGGAATACAGAAACTAAAGTTTATTTATTTAATATATCTGTGCCTTGCGTGTTTCGGTAGGACAAACAAATGAACCAACCAACCAACAAAGAAGCAAACACAAACACGATGATTAAAATGTACATTGCACAACGACAGGACGGAGGAAAAAGGACACACACTCGCTCTTCCTTCTGTCTTGTCTTTGTGCGCTTACGTCTTAACCATCGTCCTTTTTAGCACGCACAAGTTTCCAATTTGAACACAAAGACAAACACAAACGCACGCACACGCACACGCGCACACACAATAAGCACGCACGCACGCGCGTCGCTCACACACACACACAAACAAACGAAGGAAACGAGTGAGGCGACACTGGCGATACGCTTCACCAAAATTCAACAACTCTATGAAATTAAGTCTTCGTATTATAACTTTGAAGTCGCGTCTCGGCAGTCAGCGTGTCACTGATCCCTCTATATTGCAACGATTTCGGCCCCAGGCTCCATATATTAAATTATGAAAATTTTCCCATTCACGTCCATCAACTACGTTTTCTTTTTATTAATATTTTTTTTTATTTTTGTTTTGTTGCGAGGTTTCTATAATAAAGGGGGAAGCCAGAAGAGATGACAATCTCCTATAGAACAATGAAGCTTGGATTGACAGGAGGCGCCATCTTATGCGGAAACTTTCGCAGCCCTCAGTGGACCCAATCTCGAGCTCGAATTTCCGTGTGCTCTGCCGAACTCCGACGCAGGGATCGCGCCCAATCGTTGGGTGGTCAGCAGTGGCGTCACAAGGGGGGTGCGGGGGGGGGGGGGGGGGGGGGGGCGGACCGGCCCGGGTGCAGCGCTCCGGGGGGTGTCGCGACGGGCCGGGGGGGGGGGGGGGGGTAGAGGCGAACGACGATCCGGGGGAGGGGGGGGGTGTCGCCGCGGGCCACCGTGCCGCTAACCCTAGTGACGCCACTGGTGGTCAGACCTTATACCGATGTTGTTCCTTGTTGGTCACCAGCGCTGCTGACCGGCATCCGACCGAGGCGCCTCCTCTTCACAGCGCTGGAGCTATACATGGACTCGCCCATAACGTCACGCCGCTGGGATGGTTCTGCTGTCGGTATGGCGAACGCGCAGGCGCTTCACCTCATGGGAATCTAGTTTCTTCCCACGCGCAGTATTTGCACCTGGTGTGGCAAACCGCGGCTCGTTTGTAAACAGCGCGTTGGCCTATACGGTGTTAGTAAGTAACTGACTAGATAAAGTTAGCACGTCAAAATATATGTAACACATCACCAAACCTTTCAGACCCGTGAAAAAAAAATTGCGGTGGCTCAGCTCGGCTATGCCAGGATATATGTAGCGTGAGCTGCATGCGCACAAAATGAGAGGCGCTATCAAGCGGCTCCGGTACAGCGTCAGACTTGGCTACTGCCCAACGGAGGCGCACAGCTCGGCACGCGGCGGTGCCAGCGCGTCTGCCGCGGCTATATGACGTCACTCCTCTGGAATGCGCAGACCGGCCAGGCGCGCGCGGCGGCGGCTCCGGCGCGCCAGCTGTGCGCCGTGTGACGTCACTGCTCCTCGCGCATGCGCAGCACGGCTCTTTGGGAGCCACGCAAAACTGCTCAACCTCGGCCAGTGTAGCTCACAGTTCACACTATGAAACAAAAAAACAAGTGAAAATATTAATTTTATGACTTTCGCAGCAGCCACTTCCAAAGTCAGAACCGCAATTTTCCGTGCTCTACCACCGAGTCCTCGACTCGGCTGAAGATCTCATAACCTCTTTTTTTGGAAAAGAAAACAAACAAAAAGGAAGGAGTCCCGTCCCACTCCGGCCGTTTTGCAACACGCGAACGATAACTTCCCTTCCTCGCGGTCCGGCCCACTTATGAGCCCAGCCAATGTGTGTGCTTGGTGCTCAAAGTGGTCCTCAACACGCAAAACGTCGAGTATACAACAATGGCGGAGCAATGGGCTATTCGCACAGTATAAGCGAATGGCGTGTGGTCGGCTGCTCCCATCGCCAGCAGTACGCCTCGCTCGCCCAGGGCGCCCCCATATTTTGTCACTGTCGACCCTTCGTCTCCAAACACCCTTCACCGAGATAACGCAATGAATAACGGCATGCCCCGCGTAAAAGAGGCGCGTTGAGTGCTGTAACGACGACACGAACAAAATTCTGAGAAAAAAAAAAAAAAAAAACCTAAATGCGCGCGTGTACAGCTTTTCGGTCCTCCTCAAAAGGCCAATGATCTACAAGCTGTTCCGATCCCGATTCTCCGCGTGAAAAATCTCCGCCTGTTAAGAACACACACACACACGCACAAACACCAATACAAAAAGGGGGGAAAGGGAACATACGAAGTCACGACGCGAAATTCATCCCCTCCACTTTCTCCATCCCCCCGTTCTTTCCCTCTCTTTTAAATGAATAAATTGTCGGAGAGATAAGATTAATTTGTTTCTTTTGACCATCCCATACTTGTTGATTGCTTTTTTCTTTCTTGCCTTTTCTACAAGTTTTTTTTACTACCCGCAACAGCTTCGGGCCGCTACATTTATTGCGTTGTACTATCTTCTCCGGCGTAATAGCCTCATTGCGTGGGTTCCAGTGTTGCACAGCACGATCTTGCTCGGTCATACTTCAAAAACGGCGCGGTGCTTCCTGGGGCTGGCGGCGATGGCGCGACTCTTTTTAAGGGCGACCGTGGGATGTATGTGGTGGCAATTTATGCGCTGGGCGCTTCGTGAACGATAAATGACACCGAATACTTGAGAAAGTTCGGGCACTCGTATACACAAACCAAAATAAACCAAATTCGACGTTCGTGTTTATACGGTGTCTATACTGCCTTTGAGGTGTCGCGACACCGGTTTACGTTGTAGATGAGAAATTTAGCCGGGGCAGTATTAAAGGCACTGGATCCTGGGAAAGTAGCGTCATTGCCTTCCCTACCTGTTAGCCGGACACAAACAGATACTAACATACGGACGATCAAAACCTCGCAAAGCGATTACGTTGCCATGGAAATCGCCATCTCGGTCCATTCAAATCTTCGAAGCATAAGGAGGGTCGTTCTAAACCAGTCGCGCCAAGATCACCATGGAGCATCATGGTACTGGAAGCGTTCCTCGCCAATATAAGCGTCTTTGGCACTATGTATGCAATCAACTTATCAATCATGCCCATCTCCATGGATCTCTTACAACTATATTGTTGTTCTTACTTATTTCAAGACAGTGAACTTATTTTTCAGTGCCTCCAAGCACGGACACAGCATGTGGTGGTGATACGAAGATGTACGCTTGTTTCGCCGGTGTGTGGATAGCAAAATCTCGGCAGACAAGAAACGTCTCCATAAAGCTACCCGTCACCAGCAAATTCAGATCGGCTCACCAAGAACAGAAGGGTCAAGGAGAAATCGCTCATTTCACGGACCAACATGGCGACCATACGGTGAGTTTGGCGCTCCTTTCCCAGGATCCAGTGACTTTAGGCAGTATGACTGCTAGCTTTGAAGTCTTTAACGTGCATCACGCAGTAGTGATACACGATCGCATGCCGGTTCGATGCTCATCCAGATCGAAACGGGCAAGGGTGGGGATTTAACCTACAGACGTTTGGAAGCGCTCGTACTTCGAGAGTTAGTCTGGCCACCGTGGATGGAAAACGTTTTGTTTGGGCACCGGTCTGGCAACCTTGGGTACGCCTCAGCGCGGCCTAGGCAATGCTCGACTATCAGACGATCTACCCACACCAGCAGCAAGACGTCTCTAGGGTCCCTGGATTCTGCAGTGCGAGCTTTCGCTATACTAACTCCTAGCTGCGGTGCGTTAATTCGACCAGATAATTGACTTCTCGAGTCTCGTCTGCAGGCTAATAACATCGGAAATCAATACTGCTTTATGATATCGGTTCTTTCATCGAAGAAAGTTCCAAGAACCGGTATTGATTCTAGCGTTTTGATTATATCTTGAAGAGCGATCACGAGTTTCACTCTATTGACCATGATTCTGCCTTCATTCAAGATTAGATGAGCAGACCACTAAAAAAATAAAAAAAAGAGTCCACATAGCACTAAAGTTACGGTGCCCAGAAGATAACTTGAAGATTGAGGGCCCATACTTGAATCGCATTTAGTGACTCTAGATGGAGCCAAAAACCTGCTCGGTCTGCTCGGTCCGGGATCCAGCGATGGGCGCTCGGTAGAAGCGCCTAACGTACGAGCAGCAAGCGTTGTGCAGACGCCTCTTCCTCTCCATGCACCTTCCTTCCCAAACCCTCCCTCTTCCTGGCAGGAGTGGCTGGCCCCTCCGCCCGATCGGGTAGAACAGTTCTTCGAAGCGCTCGTTGCCCATGTTAAACGGGTAATCGAAGCCGAAGGACTAGATAAGTCATCTACCCCACCACTTTCCTTATTCCTTTCAAAAGAATGCCCTGGACATAGGGCAATACTCTTTTCAATAAAGATGTTCTCTCTCTCTCTCTCCTCTCCACGCGCACTGCACGTCCTGACCGTCACGCTGCGTCACATTGCGCTCGTAAGACCGGGTACGCAGGTACGCAGGGCACAGCCACGGGTTTTAAGTCGACTCCCCCGTCTCTTGCCGCCAAATGTCAGCGGAGTGACCTGTATCGATAGATGGAGATATGTACAGGGCTGAACCCATGAAATCAGGCGGCGGCTTGCGCAGCCTTGCGAGTGCTTTTAATAACTAGAAACATACCATTTTGTTAAAAAAAAAGCACCTTAGGCTGGGTGAAGGTACGAGAAGAAACCAGAGTAGAAGAAACTGAGACAGAACGACAAAAGGCAGATCGCGCAACATCAAAGCCATAGCGAAAAAAAAAAGTACGACAGAACTTTTTACGAAGGTCTGAATATATTTCGGTAAACGTTGCCAGCACGACCTTCTCCATTTTTCCAGCAGGTCTATTAAAGGGACCATGAAATGACCTTTTTACTTTTGCCAGATAACTTTTACATTAAACCTTCAACGTTCACTGAATGCCGAACAGGCACCCGTTTTCGTCTTGGTTTATTAACTTCTACACAAAAAATTAATGAAATATCGACTTTTTCTTTCTCTCCAACTGACCGCAAAACAAGTTGCGGCGTAATTTTTACGGTCGTGACGTACTCTGGCACAGGAACCGGAAGTTCTCTTGGCAGTAGGAAAATGAGAGCGTTAGCGGCGGCGAGTTGGGGGTGCGCCGGTAGATTTTACTGCGCTGATGGCGCTGATGTCACCGACGTATTTTCTGAATCGGCGCCTCTCATCGCCGCGATAGCCATGGTCACATCGCAGCTGAGCGAAAGTCAATGAGATATGTTGCGCTACAGCGACAGCATGGGACTAGTCCCATACGCCGGTATGCCTGTTGGAAAGTGCGGCGAGTCTTCCGGTGTTTTCCGGCGCTTTTCGCGGCCTCGGAGATGCAGGAGCAAGCCGACGTTAAAAAAGATACGTTTGAACTACGACAGTGTCAGCGAGAGCCACGTAAATACCTGTTCACATTCCGAGCGGACGCGCGCGCGTTTGATGGAAGTGCTGTATTCGCGCTGTTGGAAGCGCTTCGGGACCGATCTTTTACGATTGCAACTCGATACTGACGTGACACTCGGCAAAAGGAAGGTTGGACCGGCATTGCACGTAGCTCCCACGAACTGTTATAGCTTGACAGTGGCGTGTAGTCGTGTCAGAATAGAAATGGCATACTAATAACAAAGTGTACATACCGTGTTACGAAGGTAATCTATACGGCGTTTATTTGAGCTCTATATCGCACAAAACAAGAAGATAGAAACGACGAGAGTCCCCTTTCGACGACAGTGTTCGTCACCACTTCCTCGGAAATAAGATGACAAGGGGAAGTGATTGACCTCACCTCTTACTCTAAAATTAAGGTCAGCGATCAAACTATAATACGGGAAGGGTCCACAAGGGTCGCGCGGGCATATTCCATTCTGCACGCCAGCCGGTCGTGGGCAGACGGTCTTGGCCAAGTACCGTTGAAGCAACGCTGCGCCGCCGAATCGGAGTGCCTGCTAGGCCTAGCTGCCGAGCTGGCTTGGTCGGGGTCGGTGGGTTCGTGGCCGTTGTAGCTTTTCTCGGGTGTTTGTGGATCCAGCGTTCTTGTTCGTCGTGGTCTGTTTCAAGTACTTTTTACTTTTTTCTTGCTGCTTGAAGTCGGGACGCGCGAGAAGAACACGTAGAAAAATAAACGTTTGTTAGTCGTCGCGACCAAGTAACTGAGCGACGCTTGCGCAGTAGGGTCTTTTTCTTGCTTCGTTTACCACATGATAGATGGCGCTTGGCTCTCAGCATTATCAAATTTGGCAATTTTCGTCACATCTCTAATTATGCTACAAAATGTGGATCTGAATATTATTTAACAAAACTTTTAGGAAACATTCGCCGGCTATTTATTGTTTATGATCGCGGTGCTGGTGAGGTAGGCCCTTACCCAATAGCCGACGTGGATTCGGCTGACGTGCTGCGGTTCCGCGGACGCATCGCAGTGAAAAGGCAGAGAGCTTTCGAAGGAAAGAAGGCGCAAAAGAGTCCAGTTTTCTTTTAAAAGTTTTATAGCGAAGAATTTTTTTGGCACCCTATTTTTCTGTTTTTGTGTTTCTTTTCACACCTTTTACGACGATCGGTGGATGAAATTCGATTTCAGAATCATTACATGGTCCCTTTAAAGCGGCGGTTCCACGGCGGCCATCTTGAACAAGCCATTAGTTCAACCACTAGATGGCGGCACTCATCCGTGTGGCCTAGAGTTCCTGTATAGGCTCCCTACGGGAGCCAGAGTTGAGCTACAGTGTACTAGAATACTTGGGTAGTGTTGGGACCGGAGCGGCTCGGCAACGGGAGCTCGTGAGGGCGCGTGTATTGACAGTTCGTGGCGGCGCTGTAGTCGAGTTATCCGGAAAAAATTGCGCAGCCCGCCTTTTTCTTTTTTTACTTTGAGCGGTGCACGTGTCGGTACCACGATTTTATACACTTCGTTTCACCTTATGTTGTACTGCAGCGAAAGCTAGAAGCGCGAGCTCATAGCGTTGGCAGCTGCCCTTGGTGCACGAGAGCTTGTGCCGCCGAGATGTGCCGTAGAGCAAGGAGCTCGCGCTTTTAGCCTTTCCTGCGGTACAACACAAGGTGAAACAGTGTGTTCGTGTGTTTTTCACTTCGAGCGGTGCGCGTGTTCATAGTTCCGTGTATTCGATCGTAATATGCTTTGAATCTTGAGTTTTGATTTTGCGGATGGTGAACGCGAGGGTAGTGCCGAAATGCCGTCGGCGAAACAGCGACAGAGCTCTTGCTCTGCACCTGGATGCAAAACGGGCCTCATCTGAGTAAAAGGAGTGAAGGCGGCGTCACATTTCGGCGCTCCAAAGGACAGAGCCAAAAGAGATCTTTGGGAGAAGAATCTGCAGCGATCGAACAAGCGTCTTGAAGAAACAAGCGCTGTCTGCGAGCTGCACTTCGAGCCCCGCTTCACCTTCGAGACTACGTCCACATCATCGGCGGAAAGGAAGTGAGGATTGCTTGCGGACACCCCCACTTACGCCAGACGCGGTGCCGACTCTGCTGCCAAGTGTACCCCAGGACCTGAGTGGAGACCCTCCCGCATGAAGGACGAGAGGAAATGTTGTGTTGTCTCGTTCCTACTCTTCGTCCCTGCCGTGAAGCGCTATTATCTTATTCTTCTCCAAGAGAGGAAAAGAAGCGGAAGGCAAGTCCACCAGCGCCCATCGTTGCAAAGCGTTCGGGGCTCGCTCGGGAAACTGACCCGTTGTCACCATTGGTGAACAGCAAAGCTCCTGCCGTGATCCCACAAGGCATCGATCGCGACGCACATAGGCTCCCTGAATATGCCAACTCCCCACTGGGCTGTTCACAAGTTCAGCAAATTCGACGGTGTTGCTTATTTGGAGACTGCTCTTGAGCCGAAGTCTAACAAGATCAGCATCGAAAAGGCAGTGCTGTTTTGTTTCTTCAACTTACCTGATGTGGTATGCCAAGTATACCTTCAGGGCTGCAAATTGTAACCATGTATGTGCTGCACATTGTAACCATGTATTTCAATGCCGTGCTATAAACTATTAGACTAAGAACGTTTACCTTGCCTTATTCACGTGTGCTGTTGTTTCCTGGTCTAAATGATGTGAAATAGTTGCTTGTTTTCTTCTTTGAATAATCTTCAGCCCACGTTGTCTCAGTTTTTGAACTTAAGTTCAATGTTAAAACCCGTGATAAAAATTGTCACGGTTTATAAGCCATTTCTTACAAGTGAACGTCGGGTGGTCCTCGGATGGTCGTGGCAGCCATGAAGAAATATAAGATTCTCATCTCTTTGCGATCGTCGCTTGGGTGATTTGTCGCATAAATTAACGTAAAAATGAGGGACAGGTGAAGTGAGCTGACTAAGGTCAAGAAGAGAAAGACGGGAAGAAAAAAAAGAAAGAGAAGTTAACCTGGGGTACTTAAAAGCAAACTAAAAGAAGCTCGGGCTTTAGTATGTGCTGTTTCATTGCACCATAAAATAAAATAAAAAACTGCTTCTGAGTTTTAGATATCCCCGCCAAATATCTAATGTTTGGCCTTTTGTAACAAAGGCAATGGGCATTTAGCTTAAAATGCTCACCATCCCACGAACCGAAAGTCGCAGCTAATTCTCCGCTGAAACAACTTGCAATCCCCTTCTTTAAAGTTGCAATTGTTTTTATGTGAAGGTAGAGTAATGCAGCTTATACCGTCCAATACATTGAAGCATCATGTTGCCAACGATCATGCCGTAGCGTAATAGGTGACCGGCGTTTGAGCCGGAAGTTTCGTCATCCGAAGCGAGGCACCACGTGACTTCACGCTTCCGGTTCGTCCGGTGCCGGTCGTGGTTCGTCCAGCTGCATCGAAAGCCCTTCTAGGCGTTGTAGCCGTGCTGTATTCGCGGTGAAAATGGTTCACAGCTCCGCGGTACGTTGTTCTAACGCAAGCCATAGAGGGCATAAGATGTTCCAGAGCCGTTTATTGAGAGAGTTTGGCCATACATTGGTTTGAATAGGCGAGCATCTCGGGGCCAACCACAGGCCGCGAAACAGCCCCTAGCGGTGGTCGTGTGCGAAGGCAAAACTGGAAGCGCGAGCACGGAATCTCCGTGCGTTCAGGCTTTGCTCGAGCGCGCGAGCTGGGGAGAAATGCAAAAAGTGCTGGTCTCGCGCTTCTAGCTTTGGCTTCGCTCGCAGATAAAGTGAGCCGTGCCGAGCGGAACTCCGCGTCTCAAGACGCTCGCGCACCCCACCCTTTGCACTGCTTTCTTTCAGCCAGTCTCAGTACGCGGTTCTAGCAGTGCAGACAAAGGCATGGGCACGAGCGCGTGGCTTTCGAAAGTGCCTCCGATGCACGAGGTCTCGTACAAGCAAAAGCGTTTCGCTGAGCTAGGCTCACGCGCCTGTTCCTTTGTCTTCACTGCAGACATTTGTGAGATGGAGTAGAAGTCTCCTGATTGGTCGACGCTGTGTCACAAATTTAGTTTACGCTCTAAGGGCTCATTCACACTGGAAGCGGATCCGCGTTCGCAAAGCGGTTGCGAACGCGGTTGTATAGAAAGTATTCACTGGCGGCCATAGCTGTGTGCACGACTGCTGAGCGCGTGCTGATGGCGAGCTTTCATAGTTCTTTTGTAACGTGCATTCCGCACCCTCAAGATTGCCGGTCTTAGTAGCCTATTAATGTGGGCTCGTTCAGAGCATGCGCTCTAGACATCACCCACAAATATGGCGCCCAGTGAATACTCCTTATAAGGATTCAGTACATTTGCACGCGCATTTGATGACATCAAAAGTACTAGATCTTTATACAACCGCGTTCGCAACCGCTTCGCTAACGCGGATCCGCTTCCAGTGTGAATGGGGGGTAAGCGTGGGGGGAATATTCGGCGCTCAGGCGGCCTTTGCTCCGCCTATTGGCCAAACTCTCCCAATACACGGCTCTGAGATGTTCCAGTTCCCGAGAAACAAAGCATGGAAGCAACGATGGGCCGTCGCTGTTAAGCGAGTGATGGAGCGAGGTGACCTGTGAGAGACAAACGTCGGTGACCGTTTATGCGCGGCCAATATTGTTACAGGCCAGTACAACGTGTTCTCTCTTTCTTCGGGTAGGGGCCGCGGGAAAAAAACAACTCTAACGGTCTTTTCACACCCACCAAAAAGGTCTCGATTAATCCGCGAAGGGTGTGAGCACTACTTGTCGTACAAGGGCATCCGCGAGAACTCGGGATGCGATTTCGTAGGCAATCAGTTCATGGCACGACGTTTCGTCGACATACAGTGCCATCGCCAGGCCGTTTAATCGTTACATTGACAGCTCGGATTAACTTTTTCTATTATGAGCCGCCGCAGGCTGTTCCCGCGAAGTGGCGTGAATGGGTGGCTTGCTATGATATAGATAAACAAAAGGACAGGTCAGCTTGCTGTAATATAAAGAAACAAAAGCAAATGGGCAGCGCCTTCATATTGACTGATAATAAAGCGGTAATACGACGCTGCGTAGCTCATATCAAAATCGGTGCTCGTTTATGCACGCTTTCTTACTCGACATCATTAAAAAAACGTGCAGGGGGGGGGGGGGGGAGGGTTATGGTAGTTCACGGGGTACAACTTAGTTGAAATACCAAAAACGCGTGAGTGTTAACAAGCAAGGATTGTCACGTAGTCAGGTGTCGTCTAAACTAACTTTTGTACGGAAGTGGCGTTTCGATCGCGCGAGAAAACATATTAGCTGAGTTTGAAACGCCGTCTGACCGACTTCTTACCCTGTCTTCAACTTTTGGTTGCTTCAAGATTTTCTTACCCAGTCTCAGGTGTTCTAACAAAATGAGAAAAGTACGCCAGACCTCAGATCGGGCATTTCAGCTGGCCACGTCCCACGGCTTGCATTCGCGCCTATTTCAGTCGGTGATGTGATCTAACGTAACCATCAAAAATAAACAGAACCCAAATAAAAAAAAACGCTGGCTCAAAGGGAAAACGAAACATCTAACCCGAGCTTTCACGCGAAGATCCGGAAAGCGCGGTGCGAGTGCAGCTTGCCGCCGGCCGCACTCGCTCTGCGCTTTAGGGCCGTTCTCGATGCTTCTGCGAACCGATTACTACTTAACATATCCGTAGAAGTAACTTGAGACGTTCAGAAGTGCGTAAGTCACCCAGCAGCAGAGGAAGGTGGCCCGGATTGATCGGGTTTCAACACCCGCACACGCTTCCATAGCCGTCATGGGGCTGCGTCGGCTGCTAGCTACGAACCGGAAGTGGATAATACCCAGAGTGCTTTGCGGCTGCTGCCAAACGCCGGTCACCTATTGATGCGCGGTACGACCGCTGGCAGGTCGTAGCTGTATCAGAAATCCTATGTGCACTCTACCAAAGCGGCACCAAAGATTCATATTTTCGCGCGTGCAGCCGCGCATGCGCGCACCTTCTGGATAAGGTGCCGGTGTCGACACCTGTCGCGATCAATACCACGCGCTTCAGGCGAGCCCCTCCGGTCCCAACACTACCCAAGTATTCTAGTACACTGTAGTTGCGCGTTTGATTCAACGTGCCGCGTGCCGCCCTCGCCGCTATTCGCCGAGATCCGATCACGTGAGGAGCCGTATCAAGTGTCGTGCGGCAAAGTAGACGTTGCACGCGCCCCGGCGTACGTACCCCTGCTTTTGAGCGCTCCGCGCTTCGAACGCGCGGCGCTGCTATTCGCCGAATTCAGTCACGTGAGGAGCTGAATCCACATGCCATGCATGAACGCGCAACTCTGGCTGCCGTAGGGAGCCTATACAGGAACTCTAGTGTGGCCTAGGGTGCCTACATGTCTGTCTGTCTCAGGGTGAAGACATCCATTGTTGCACTGAATGTGCCAGCGCGTGACGCTCTCGCGCACTCGGTGCGTGACTTGGGCGATAAAATGGCCTCTACGCATTAGCCAAAGCTGAGCGCTCGAGCTGAGTGACACCGTATAGGAAGTATTCACTGGCGGCCATAGCTGTGTGCATGACGGCTGAGCGCGTGCTGAAGCCGAGCTTCCACAGTTCTTTTGTAACGTGCATTCTGCACCCTCAAGATTGGCGGTCTTAGCAACCTATTATTGTGGGCTCGTTCAGAGCATGCGCTCTAGACATCACCCACAGATATGGCGCCCAGTGAATACTCCTTATTGCGCGCACTTCAAAACGCATAAAAATAAGATTGGGCGTGAAAATGGCTGAGATGTCACCACTCAAGCAAAAGCGCGCGTGTGTATGAAGGCACTCTATAGACCTTTCCAATGTTTACAAAATCACAGTCCAGCGTGCGATCTTCACAGCCCAGCACGTGCGTGTTCGTCGCTTCGGAAAGCGAGCAAAGCACGCGCCATACGCACGAACGCTCAAAATGGCACCGGCCACAAGCTCGTTTTTGGAAAGGTCTATAGTGTGGCCAGAAAACTGACTCGTGCCACTGATGTTCCTCCTCTGCTCTTAAATTCCTAGTTTCTGCTGCTCGCCCGTGCACGTTTAGTGCTCAGCGCGTGCTCTCGCTGACACATCTGCCAAAAAATGTGCCAGTGGCTCCGTTTACATGGATGCGACCGCTGCGCATTGAATCGAGATTTGACTATTTTGATTGGTACCAGATAGGTAGAAGAGGAAGAAGTAGGAAGACAGGCTGCGTGCGATTGGTCCCTGCTCGATTCGAGGCGCTACGATCGCATTCATGTAAACGTAGCCAATGATGCTAGCAGTGCCCAGTTCGCCCAGAGCGGAGCCCAGCTAGCTCATCTACCCGAGCGAGAGTGCCAAGTTGGGTAGATTTTGTTTTTTGATACTAGCTCTGTTCTGCGCTGGAGGGTTGGCGAAGCGATTTCGTTAGAGGCTCACGAGCCTGTAGCTAGCTTTATAACTATACTCTGTTTCACCTTATGGTATACTGCAGGAAAGGCTGCAAGCGCGAGCTCCTTGCTCTAGGACACATCTCGGCGGCACAAGCTCTCGTGCATTAAAGGCTGCTGCCGAATTCTATGAGCTCGCGCTTCTAGCCTTCGCTGCGGTACAACAGAAGGTGAAACAAAGTATTAGACCCGTGCGCGACCGAAAGCGTCGCTGTGGTCGGCCTTCCACGATTGGCCGAACGCTGACTATGACGTCGGAACGGGATTTATTATCGACGGAAATAAGAGGAATGAAAGAACTTTAATTTTGACGGTGTTGGCAGTGTTCCTTTGAGAGCACGATGATTTCAAGCTTCCACCATGCTAATAACAAACACCATCGAACTTGATGTTTGCAAGGTAATGACGTCACAAGGGGGAACCACAGGAGCGCGCCACCAAAACATCTCGCCGCTAATAGCCAAGAATGAAAAACATGTTCAATCAATCAGTGAAGAATGTTATCAAACGGTAAAGCACATATATAAGACATGTCTTGTCAGCATTTCGTAAACGAAAGAGGTTTTGCTCGACATAAACTTTTAAATTCAATTTCCCTGTAAGTCAGAGCGCAGCCGACATAACAGGTCAATGTGGCCAATCAAGCAGAGCCAAAAAAATACTACGTCACAGAGCTCGACGTCTTTTAGTGCGTTTGTTGTCACCGATTAAATCAATCGAGTGACAACCATGCACCGTGGCCATGAGCTTTTAGTATGCGTGTTTGTGCTTGTGTATCTTGTAGTCTTTGACTGCATTTTGATTTATGATGAAGCAAACAATAACGTAATCTTTTTTCAAGACGGGTGTCCACAGAGGCGCTCTATAGAACTCATCATTTTGATGATAATTTGGAGAAAGTTGATTACAAATTATCTGACCATATAAATAACCACCCCAATATTGTTGAAATAGTACGCCAAAGTCGAAGAATCCGCATGTTCAAGAAAAGAGTAAAATCATAATTTTTAGCCCCAGTGTCCTAAACTTCAAAATTTTTCCTCAAGTGGGTAGCAGATTTCGAAGTGTTTGTTTATATAGTGCTTTTGATACTTTTTTATTAATAATTAATATTATTGATAATTTGATGTTGAACAAAAAATATACCAATGTCTTTCGTGTATCTTGATATATATGTTCTGTTTGAATGCAACAGAAATTAAGTATTTTACATTAACGCTGACATTTTATGGTAATGAATGTGATCTGAGTAATGTCAATGTGAATGATTTATATCTAAAACTGTTGATGACGTTGATATTAATTATTGTGATTACGAAGCTTAGCTAATAAAACTTTGAATATTCTTTTTTTGCATAATTGCTTTTTTTAATTACACTGGTCCTGCACACCGTTGACTGCTGTAAAAAGGGGCTGATGGCCTCGTCAGAAGACTTTTTAATGAGAAAAGATTATTTGCCCAATTACGCCAAAGTTCGACGTAGTCAGCGGCGTGACCGTGTGATGGTACCAAGACGGCCGACGGCGCAAAGAGCAAAATACGTAAAAAAATGTTCGCATTTAGGTAAAATTTCTTAGGGAGGTTCCTGTAAACAAAATAAATGAATGGCTTTGAAAAGAAATCTTGGTACATTTCGGTCTGGGTGGGAACCGAGCCCGGGCCTCCGGGGTGCCAAACGGGCACGCTTCCCCAAAGCCACGGCGGCTCCACGGTTCGGGATGACTGAAGGTTGTTAAGAATGGAACCTTCGGCAACCTTCTTCCGAGTTTCAACGCTGCGGAAACGAGTCCCAAAACGAGTCCCGACGTGTTCAGGACTGACGCCCACCTGTCGAAGGCGGCCCAAAACGTGTCTCAACGCGTCCGTGACGTCAACGGGACGTGTGTGTGTGTGCGTGTGGGTTCGTGCGCTCCGGAAGGGGAGAGAGGCCTGGCCTAACTGCGGAGAACCTTGGCTATGACTCATTTCTGACTGCGACGCGGCGGACCCAGCTGCAAAGCACGTGGCTGTCGCACCTGCTGCCCTGGCGGAGAGAGAGGGAGAAAACGGACCCCTATATAAGGCGGGGCGTGAGAGCTCCATTTGTTCTCTTGGATTTGACGACTGTATCGCTACCATGTAATTAAACCGTTCGTTACGTTACCAATTCTCCCACCTCCACTGGACCCCTGGGTTCTTCACTTCGGGGAATGGTCGTCGTCACGAGCCAGGAAGCTCCCGGACGTGCGGCCTAAGCCCCGCCTCGAACAACTGGTTGGCAGCGGTTGGGATCGGACCATGCGACATCGTGCTACATCTGCGGGTGAGCGTTTGGACTTTGCTTTGAGATTCGCCAGGCTTCAGATTATGGGTAATTAATTTTGAACTGCTGGGAATCCTTAGTGTTTGACTCGTGCGCTAGGTTTGTGTACAACCTCGCGACAAGTTTTAGAACAAAGCCAAAGCTAAAGAGCAGCGATCATGGATCTGATGAGGTTACTGAGAACAGATTTACTCTGTTTATGTGAAGAATTGGGTGTGGAGGTGGAGCAAAAGATGAAGAAATCTGAGATCAGTAAAGCGATTTCAGAGAGCGCGGAAGCAGAGGAAATTAAAAATACGTGGGAACTGCTTCAGAACGCTAAGAGTGAAGCTGCAGCAAAAGAGGAACGGGAGCGAGAACAGGCTGCAGCGAAAGAGGAACGAGAGCGGGAACAGGCTGCAGCGAAAGAGGAACGAGAGCAAGCTGCAGCTAGAGAGGAACGAGCACAGACTGCAGCGAAAGAGGAACGAGACCAGGAGCGAGCGCTGAAAAGGCTAGAGCTCGAAATTGAACAACAGCGATTAAACTCGCAGAACAGTAGAGTTGGGGCTCCGGTACGAGCAAGTGAGACCGAGTCGTATCAAATGAAGAAGCTCATGCAGCCGTTTAAAGTTGGGGAAGACGTGGGCCTATTCTTAGTTAACTTTGAGAGGACATGTGAGAAGTTGAGCTTCGCCCCAGAAACGTGGCCGCAACGGCTTTTGACTCTGTTGCCCTGTGAGGCTGCAGAGGTTGTCGCGCGCCTTAGTGCTGGAGACGCGGACGACTACGACAAGGTGAAGTCCAGCCTTTTGAAGCGGTACCGCCTTTCTGCCGAGGCGTTCCGTCAAAGGTTTAGAAACGCATCCAAAAAGAGCAGCGAGGGCTACTCGGAATTCGCGTACGGGCTTAAAACCAACCTGATAGAATGGTTGAAGAGCGAGGAAGTGTACGAAAGCCGAGACAAGGTAGTCGAGTGTGTGTGCCTCGAACAGTTCTTTCGTAGCATTCCGCAGTCAGTCAAGCTCTGGGTGCAGGACAGGGTGGGAGTCGACTCTGTCGAAAGGGCCGCTGAGCTAGCCGAAGAGTACGCAACGCGTAGAAAGTTGAGCGGAGAGGAAAGCGAATCCGGCCGGAGCGATCAGCGCAAGACCTTCCGACACGGAAATGACTCGCGAGAAAACGGGCCCGAGAAGCCCGAAGCAGAAAAAAAGGTCCCAGACAAGAGCGCAGAACACTCGAACGGAGACGAGGCGCGGAAAAGCCCAACAGGGCAGTTCGAGGCACGGAAGCCGTTCCTGTGCTACAACTGTCAGGAGCCGGGACACACAGCGGCCAGATGTAAGAAACCGCGGGTGGTGTTCTCGTACGTGAACGTTAGTGACAAGGACCTGAAGCTTCTTCGTCCCTATCTTCACGAGCTCCAGGTAAACGGAAAGCCGTGCAGGGTGCTTCGGGACAGTGCAGCGACGATGGACGTTGTCCATCCGTCGTATGTAACGCCATCCGATTTTACGGGAAAGGTCGTTTGGATCAAGCAGCTGCTCGAAAAGCACAGTATCTGTCTGCCTATGGCGAGAGTAAGGATAACTGGCCCGTTCGGAGAGCTAGTGACGGAGGCGGCTGTCTCGCAAACAGTCCCGTTGGAGTATCCTTATTTGTTTTCTAACCGGTCAGATTTCCTGCTGCGCGAAAGGGGTCAACAACTGGGAGAAGGGCTAGTTCAGTCATGTACGAGGTCCAAATCGCGTCAGGTCGCCCCTTTGTTGACGAGGTATCCAGAGCCAGAGGCAGCTGACGGGGAGCAAGCACTCCCAGAGTTGGAGGCAGAAAACCGGGATGAGAGGAACCAGGTTGTAGAACAGCCTGACCTCGTAGCACTAGAAAGCGTACGCCGTCCCAACGCGCCGGCGGAAAAGGCGGAGGAAGAGGGGATCAGTGAAAGATCTCTCGTAGCTCCGGCGTCGCGTAACTTTGGTCCTCTGCTACGAGTAGACAGAGTGTCTTCGACAGTCGAGCAGAAGAGCGACCCTAGTGTGTCAGGGTTTCGCGCTACAGCTCAGGAGATTGCTAGGACCAATGTGACGGGGCATGAAAAAGGCGGATTGTTTTATCGGCGCTATAAGGACCGCATTTTCACGTCTAGAAATCACGTGAAAATCGATCACTATGACTTCAGCGTAAGAAAAAGGAAAGGCAAATTTAACGGCAATGCCGATGGGTTGAGCAGATTTTTCTGACATCACGAAAAATAGTAGGGATGATCTCAGAGGTCTTCGTCATCCACGGGAATGAGGATCTAAGTGGGGGCACTTCGTTGAAACCCCAAATTGACCTCACAAATTGCGAAGAGTTTTTGTCTTTTGTATTTTGTTCTTAGTGACCTCGTTGGAAAAGTGAGTTTTTTTGGCGACAGGGGGTCTCGATACCCGGAATTGTACCAAATTTTGGTAATCCGTAATCCAGTCTGGCGGGTCTTTGGCGAATTTCGAGCGTTTGACTGCGGTGTGGCGTGGTGTTGTGGGGGACGCTTCCGCTGATGCCTCCGTTGTGAGAGGTTTGGGAGTTTGTTTGGTGCTTGCAGCGTCTTCTCAAGGCCTACTCCAAGCCCACCTCTTCAGGCCAGCGATTGTACCACCGGCCATTCGAGGTTTCCCTGGCCCCGGAGGGGCTGTTAAGAATGGAACCTTCGGCAACCTTCTTCCGAGTTTCAACGCTGCGGAAACGAGTCCCAAAACGAGTCCCGACGTGTTCAGGACTGACGCCCACCTGTCGAAGGCTGCCCAAAACGTGTCTCAACGCGTCCGTGACGTCAACGGGACGTGTGTGTGTGTGCGTGTGGGTTCGTGCGCTCCGGAAGGGGAGAGAGGCCTGGCCTAACTGCGGAGAACCTTGGCTATGACTCATTTCTGACTGCGACGCGGCGGACCCAGCTGCAAAGCACGTGGCTGTCGCACCTGCTGCCCTGGCGGAGAGAGAGGGAGAAAACGGACCCCTATATAAGGCGGGGCGTGAGAGCTCCATTTGTTCTCTTGGATTTGACGACTGTATCGCTACCATGTAATTAAACCGTTCGTTACGTTACCAATTCTCCCACCTCCACTGGACCCCTGGGTTCTTCACTTCGGGGAATGGTCGTCGTCACGAGCCAGGAAGCTCCCGGACGTGCGGCCTAAGCCCCGCCTCGAACAAGGTGTACCTAGTGCGTGCGTCATTGCACACGAGACGTCGCAGCCATTTGGCTGACTGAAGGTGTTGCCTTGTGCGTGAGTCATTGGGCACGTGACGGCGCAGCCAATGGGGAGGAGGTAGCGCCACATCATGAGTGTATAAATTGAGCGCGCTGCCACCAGCGCGTCTCACATCGAATCAGCACAAATAACTTTAATGCATGTCTAAAACATAAATCAAAAACATTTACCAATGGGACTACAATGCTTTCGCATTCCCACACGTAAGCATGTCTAATCTGCCCATGCCGATTTTACAGCGAAGCTGTATACCTCTACCCAGAGCCGTTTATACTGAGAGATTTTGGCCTTCTTAAGGAGATTTTGACAGCCTGGCAACCACATCAGCGTAGTCTGACAACCGGGGGATGACTACATCCGTCCGCCATTTTGTGACTCTGGAACTCTATGCGATTTCTCAGGAATAAACAAGACAAAGAAGTAACGCCATTTTGTGTTATCGCGAAATCCGTTGGTTCTAGCGGGCAACAAGCTCCGCCCATAGGCCAAACTCTCTCAGTTTAAACGGCTCTGCCTCTACCAGCCAAAGAAATTTCCGTGTCGTTGGCGTTGTAAGCAAAAAAACTCCCATCGAACAATTTAAGGAAAAACAGCATATCTCCTTTGAAATCAGGCATACAGCATACAGCTCAGTATCCGTTTCAATTAAGAAAACCACATAACAAGCATCAAAACCACATGATGGATGATAAGGCGCGTGTGAACAATAGGAGCACCCTCCCACGCGCTCCGGTAATGCTTAGGTTTGCAGCTGCTTCGAAAGGGGTTGACGTCATTCAAAGCCCTCGTGTGAAGTGCAACCCGCATAATGGATGATAACGGCGCCTGCGAACAATGCGAAGCGCTTAGTGACGCCACTAGGTTTTCATATATAAAAGAACCCGCCTATACCCCGTTTCATCTTACGTCAGGACGCAGCGGATGCTACGAGCTATCTTAGCCAATCCCGTTCTGTGGACGTGGCCCGTGATACGCTCTCCGCGCGTCGCTGTGCCCCCTCTCTAACGTCACGTAACACTCACACGGTCTCCGATTGGCTCCGATGGCTCGTAACATCCGCTGCGCTTAAACGTAAGACGAAACGGAGTATAGCAACTGATTTCATTGTTGCTGCAGCACCGCGATGAATAGGCCACGCATAGTTAGGACTCTCGAGGAGCAGCGTGGATACTAGGAGCGGGAAAGTGAAGAGAAACGGCAATACGACCAGCGGCGGCGTGCTGCGACCGGCGGCGGCATTTCGTATAGTGCAGAAGGTAATCGTTGCATGTGATACCACAGCTTCGCTGACCAACCACCTTCACAGCGTATCTTGGAGCCCCAATTTTTTATTTTGTGTTTTTTTTTGCCGCATCCCCTCAGACACATTGATGTCTGGAAATAAAGATTATTATCATTATTAACTCACGCACACTTGTTGTTGTAATATTTATTTGTATTTTCACAACATGTACCCGGGGGAACTGCGAAGCGGTCCGGATCATCGAAAGTTCAGTATCTTCATGTCCCCATGGCCGTCTGCACGTTCACGTTCAAATGGCAAAACACCGTAGACGGTCTTCTCTTTTCAAATGACAACGAACCGTAGACCACATGAAGGTGTATGCACGCTGTTGTCACGATAATTGCCATATAAAATAATAATAAGCCTCTAAAAACTTATAAACTTAATGGGTGTTCAGGGTCAATTGACTCAGTGTAAACAGGAGATACAAGATGATGTTGAACATTGTAACCGGTAGAAAACGCCAACTTGTTATGTCTGATTTACATAATCCAATTCTGCTTGAAATGATCAGTTTCGATGTTGAGCACCGCAGTTTCCGTCTACAATTATTTTGCAGCACGAGAGAGTTCGCAACTGATAATAGCGAGCAGAATCAACATTAGGAATCTTTAGGCCATTCACAAAAGCTATGCGATGCTAGCGGGAACCAGTTGGAGCTCGTGCCATAACATTGAGTGCAGATTGAGCACACGTTCGCTAGGCCCCCATGCCGCAGCTTAGGATCTGCGGGAAGGCCCTATTAGGGCCTTTTCGTAGATCGCGCAGTGCGGATTGGGGGCAGACTCTTTCGCAACGCGTTACAAGTTACTTGTATACTCAAGTATATTTTATAGACATTTTTGTAACGCCTCCATTACATTTCTTGAGCTGTAACGATTTTGTAATTCAAACAATATTTTGAGTAATGAGTTACTAGTAATCCCTTACTTTTTTCACTTCAGGTGAGGTTTCTGAACTCAAAGAAACATTGTTCTACTACAGCCACCAAACCGGCATGCTTCTGAGGTTCAGTTTCAGAAAACATTTACTGAATTAGTCACCCAGGCATACAGCGAGAAATTTCTTTTTAATTGAATTTTAGAAAGCACCAAGACCTAGAGGGTCAATTTGCCACGAAGCAATTGCTGTTATAAAAGCGATACTGCGGTTATTCAAATCAAAGAAACAAACATTAACCAGCAGGAAAACGACACAATGAGTGTTTGGCGTATCTTTAGCGCACATTGCGGGAAAGCGGTTTATTCTACCCCCCCCCCCCCCTTTCTTTTTTGAGTGCCAAATATGAGCCACGATGACTGGCTTTTTTGCCTCACCGTGACGCCCAGTCACTGCATTTTAGACATAACACTCTCCGCGAGGTGTCTACGAGTAGAGTAAGGTTGAAAACTGAAGAATCCCGGCACGATGGCGGACAGAACAGAACCGGCGCGGTTGGGAAGCTGGAACCTTAAAAAAATGCCTGTTTATTTAGCTTGAAGTGAAGGGAATCAAATTCCACTTCGTCGTTGCTATCATATGTAGTTCAAGGTTTGCACCATTCGTGGTTTCGAAACATGGCGGCAGCATGTTCCGAAACATGGCGGCGGCATGTAAAGGAAGATGGCGTCGAACGATGCGTTGGATTAGTTTGTTGATGTTTGTGAAAAGCATGGTGGATGCTTGAAGTCGCTGCATTATCAATAAACAACGTCGAAGTTGACAGTTCGACGGTGCGCCTATTTACGTCATTGAAAGAAAAATTAATCCCCAATATCAGACTGTCAACCTTGTCGCTGTTGGTGCAAGAAGGCGACGACTTCAAACTTCCACCATTCTTTTTATACACAACATCGAATTTTCGTTCGACGCCATATTATTTTCTCACCAGAACGGTGTTACAATCCCCAGCTCTCGGCGAAGTGGCGTATTACGGGGATTAGTGAGCATTCGTGATCTGGCGCACAAACGTGAGAAAACGTTTGTGCAAATACGCCGTAAGTAATTTGCTGTTAGATGTTTAGGCAGTGGAAAGTTAAACTATCCTAAGAGGCACCTAGTTTCTTCGACGTGGGTGAGAAATTTAGCACGCCTGTACACTGCTCATCCAGATCGAAATGGGCGGCGGCGTGGTTTCAGCCGATGATTCCTGGGTTCTGTAGCGCAAGTTTTCACTCCGCATTATTTTCCTGACGTTGTTTAGGTTTGAAGCCGAATGCGCTAATGAACATGCGCTTGCCTCGTTCAGCAGTTGGAAGAACAATGGCCGGGTTAGAGTGAACAGGCGCGATATCTTACGGCCTTTGCACGGGGAGTGCTCCCTGCGACGGGAGCTCGAAGGGGTCGCGGTAACCCTACTGCACCAACAGCGCTTTAATGCCTTCCGAGGCGCACCTCCTCCTCACCGTGTTGTCCTCTTTTCTCCGGTGTTGAGTTGGAAAAGTTTCTAGAGTAATTAGACCCACAGTTTATGGGGACGTCTGCCTGCAGGGACTTATGCGGAACATCTCCTTCTCTCGTTTCCTGGAGAAGCGAGTTTGTATTGACAAGCAGTTAATTATCATAAGCCAAAACTTATTTCAATCGCCTCACTACAGTTATTTCAAGCAAGTATAATTGCACACACTTTTAATTGCAGTGGTCGGGGAACAGTTGTTCAGGATGGTTCAGGCGGTGTTGGGCGTGGTAAGGGCATGGTATATACGGTCGCACCCCCACGCGGCTAAAGACGTCCCATTGCTTCTAGGCGAGAGTAAAGGCCGTGAAAAAAACCGCTCTCTAGCCCGGTCATGGAAGAACATGGCACGGCAGCACTGAGCATTTCGCTTGATTTTATTTCGCAACGCTGACTCCCAAAAACGAAAGGGAAGCGCGAGGAAACTTCACGAGTTGTGATTGTGGACCGGCTTACTAGAACAGCGTCTCAGCTGACACTGAGTAAAAGAAAGCACTGCAAAAAAAAGGGGTGGGGGGTGCGAATGTCTTGAGACGCGGCTTGTGTTCTGCTCAGTTTGTGCGCTGGCTTTGGCAGTGCTTTCTTCCCCCAGTCTCAGCTGAGACGCTTTTTCTAGCAAGGCGGCCCTGGCTGCTTATCATTAGTTTCAAAGGGCAAGAGTCATGGTTGGTGTATAAAGTGCAAAGTGGAAGCTTCGAGTCGTTTCATTATTGAACCAACACCATGAAAGTTGATTGTCTGATATTATTCTTATTTCAATAAATAAAATAAAAATTAATCCAAAGAAAGATGACCTAAGGATGGTTTCGCCCATGTGCAACGCTTTTGACAGTGCACTTCACGGGAAAGGAGTTTATTGGACGCTTTTCCTGAGCCTCAGATTTGAGTCACGATGGCCAGCTGTTTGTTGCCTTACCGTGAGGCCCATTCACTGCGGTTTGGACATAACACTCTACCTAAGTTGTCTACGAGTAGTGTAACGTTAAAACTGAAAATCTCAAATCCCTGCACGATGGCAAACAAAATTGAACCGGCGCGGTTGGAAAGCTGGAACCTTAAAAAAAATGCCTGTTTGTTTATCTCAAAGCAAAGGAAAAAAATTCCCCTACGTCGTCGCTATTATATCTAGTTCAATATTTGCACCTATTGTGGTATCGGAACATGGCGGGCAGCATTGAAAAGCTTATATATAGCCACTAGATGTTTTCGAGAACTTGCTCGTGACTTTTGTGACGCGCTTCTAATTTTTTTCTTTCTCACAAGACACTGCAAGAACGAGGAAGAAGCGTGAGGAAATATTTGAGACCAGAATCCTCTGCGTCAGGGACAGAATCAGCGCCACGTTTCCTGAACTTCCCAATCTCGAATTTCAGTCACCTTTCAAAAGATGGCGCAAGTGCGCGCCGTCTGCTACAACATAAGTTCTTCTTAATATTTAAGACAATCAGTATGCTTTAAAATAATTACAATCATAGAAAGTGATTTTAATTACAAAGAGAAAAGCTCTAATTAAAGAATCGTTGCTTAACTAGCTGTCTTCTTCTCTGTAACAGGTTTCTTGCGTACAGAGTCGAGCTTGAAAATAGTCCCACGATTTAAATTTTTTAAAAACAAATCTGAATATAAATACAATAAAATCAACCTTACAGTGAACCAGCCCAGTTCCTCTAGCATACAATTTAAAAACAATGAGATCAGATGCCAGAACGATATCTGAGAAATCCAAGAACGCGTTCAGAGAATTCTTGGAAATTTTATCATAATCAAGTTGTGTTTACAAAAAAAAAAAAAAAAATAACTGCTGGAGATGCACTTCTAATTTATTTTTTATGCTGAGTTCCCATGTTTACTAAGAGCATTCCTTTAAATGTCATTGCTACCTTATGACGTAAAACTGAGTTACGACACTTCAAAATACCATAAAAAAGGCTCTTTTCCAATAAATATTTAAAAAAAATGTGAAAGTGCTAATTAGGAAAAACATGCATTCACAAAACTAGACGAGTCCTTCCTCTATTCAATAAAAAAATAAAAACGCGTTTTGGATGCATTACAAGTCTACAAACTTGGAATGCAAAGAGGTATGTCTTCGAAAATATCGAAACTTGCACATTTTGTTTTCTTATTTTACGTTAAGTTTTGAAAAAGGCATATCACATTCTACAGTAAAAGAGCGATGATAAATTGGCAATTTATTTGCAAGAAGAACGAAATACGTGGCACGCGCACAGACGCGACATTTGCGCCGCAAACACGAGCGTTAGCACAGCTGCCACCGGCATTATGGTTGGGGCCGTGGGACCGCCGCCTTAAAGGAGCGGTGCAACGACATTCAATTGGAATGTTTTTTCACTTTACACGCGCTTACTAGCACTAGTGGGACTCAAGGATACTCGCACGCAACGCCACTGGCCAAGAAACTCCTTTGTTGCGGTGTAATTTCAAGGACAAAAGCGATCATTTTCACTCAAACTCTTCTTTGCAAAATGTGATGACGTAACGTGGGGATAGCAGAACACCCCAATGACGATATTTGAATGCGATTCATGGATTGGACCCGAGCATTGCGTGAGCACTCGATTTGGGCTCGTGATAATTACTAGCTCGAGAAGCATTCGGGTAGTGGCCCGCGTGTCCAATCGCTGCAACGACGACAATAGCCGAGCCATAACAATATCTGGAACTCAGCGCGTGTCCTGTGCTTTGGCAACCCCAGCGCGTGGCTATGATCGACATTGGCGGCATATAATCGGCTCCAGATCACGTGGCCGCTTGTTCTGGCTGCGAGTTGAGGGGGTGAACGCTGCTCGTTTTTCTTCAATTTTTTTCTGGGACTTCTATTGCGTGGGGTGAAAAGCGAACGCGTGTTTTATAGGTCATTAACGTCAGTGATCCGTTCTAAGCGGTGTTTGCACAAAGTACAAAAATTGTTGCATCGCCCCTTTAAGCTAAAAGTGGGTCATTCAAAGCCCACCTGAAATCGACCTGTGATTGGGTCGCTTTTATCGTTCGTCGTTCATTTATTTATCTGACTATCTATATCTAAGGTATGTGTCCTGGGAATAAATAGAAACATAGGTTAGAAGAACAGCGAGGCCAGCTGTGCTTGGTGTTGCTCAACGGTACCCAGCTGTTGGCGGTGTGTTCCTACTCTTCGCTGTCGTTTTTGTTGGTGAGGGCTATCATTATATCGAGCCCGCCATAACATCAATCGCGCGAAAGTTGCTGGGCGTTAGGTGTTTTTCGTCGATATCGTCCTGAGTGTGTCAACCTCGATTTACAATCTAAAGGTTCGCAATCTATGCAAAAACAAAAAGTGGTCAGCAGAACTTGTGCAAAGCAGAGAAAAAAGAAAGAAAGAGCATTCATTTGCGCAAAAGCGTGTCATGCACACGCACAATGGAAAAAAAGTGTCCTTTATTAGTAATAAGAGTAATTTCGAAATGTGTCTCAGCATTCTGTCGCTTAATAACTTGTTTATAGTCGGGAACCGCTGGTGCTTCCTGGGGAAAACGTCTTTAGTGACTGAGTTCAACTCCCCAGATGTCGTTGTTTTTAGGGTTTTTTTCAAAAATATTTCAGATAACGCAGACCTGTTCTTTTTTTGGAAGGGGGGAGGGGGGCACAGGCGTTTAAGAGATATGGGTAAAAGAGGGTGGGGTGAAAGCCCTGGTAACGCATCTGGTGCTGACGACACGTAAACATGCAGACTTTCAGTAAAGCGCACTTGCCAGATTGATGTTATGCCGGCTGGTTCAAAGACAGAGATTGATATGTTTATTTTGAAGGGGAAAAAGAAAAGCAGGGCTACATACACCTTAGCTCTCGGTACGACGTACTGAGCGGAAGCTCTCAGCCGAATCAGTTTGTTTTATTGACGTAAACTTCAAAACTGCCATGGTGTCAGCCAAATATTACTGGAATGCCTCGTTTCATCATCTAACGTGCATTCCTGACCGACCGTGTAAATCCAGTATACGACGGAACCAAACTCTACGTGTCACTGCGGGCCGAACAACAGAAACTGTGCAAGGGCCTGTTTCCACCAGCCGAACACGCGACCAACATTACACGCTAACGCAACAAAGGCGGCGTTTTGGCAAACGAGCACTCTTCCACGCAGCATGTTCACGATCATGCTCTTTAATTATTTATTTACCGATTGATTGACTGATTTAACTGAATTACTGAGTGATTTTTGTTGAACTGATCGTTCGCTCAAGGGTTACAGAATAAAAAAGGGGTGGGGCTCAATATACACAAACATGTATGAACATAAGCACAGGTTTTCGCATTTTCTTGCCGCCGAGGTTTTTAAAGGGCAAGAATAACTCACTAGGAGTATCCGGCATGTCTACGAAGATGCAGCGTTTGTTGTATGTCTGTCTAGTGGGGTAAGGTCATTACCAGAAGTGGCTGTTGTCACCATAAACTCACTGAGATTTGCCGTGTCGACTCAGGTTTCCAGTCTCATCACTGTATAATACCATCTTCAGGGAGGCATCGGATGGCCCCTTCCGCTATACCAAACTTCTTTTTTTTTTTTTTTTCGGTCGTCCATGCGAGTTGTCCACTGAAATTTCGTATGCGGCTTCAACTGGGGCCATCCCCGGTAACGCGATCCACAAATGACCCAAGCTTCAGGGAAAATATTAGGCATGGCGAATGCATGACAGCGAGCGAAACTTCCTAACCAACGACTCAAGCAAAACAACGAATAGAGAATCGTAATCAGGACCGTTTCGGTTGTTTTCGTTTCACCTTGTTTTTGGTAATATCGTATTTCGGTTTTTACGTTGAGACGTCTCGGGTTTCATAAATTTGCAAATGCTCCGAAGAACTTCCATTTGAGAACATTTTGGTAATTGCAAGGGACATGTCAGTATTGAACAGGGCTATGCGACTAATAGGAAAAACGCGGATATTGTATTTTTTTTCTTAAAAATAACTGTTAACATAAAAAGTCCTTATCATACCCCAAAACCAAGGACAATATGATGAAGAGGGGAAATTGCCTAACAATAACGCAAAATTATAATTATGAATACGAGTAGCTCGAAAATGTCTGAAGTTCGGTGGCACCCTGGTTGTCCTGCGGAGAAAAGAAAAAAAAAAAAAAAAAAAAAAACATCATCATCATTGTTACGAAGTATAAGACGAAACCAATTGAACGTAAAAACTATATTAGTGTTTTATTTGAGAAGTCCTGCGGCACGATGTATAATCGTGAAGTGCAATCATCCGCTAAAGCAACTTTATTAATGATTTGTTTAGTATGCCAGAAGAAACCGCAATAAAACAAAATTCACTTTGCTTTTGGAGCTCTGACTGTGACTGCTTCTTTGGGAATATCCCCAGAACGGGCATTCATTCATTCATTCATTTAGTCATTTACCCTTAAAGGCCCCGAGGTGCATTACATAAGGGGCGGGGGAGGGGGCAGTACAGAAAAATATGGAACATTACACAAAACTGAACAGGCAAAAAAACATTCCTGGCCAAACAGTGGCCATACAAAAAATTGATCTTAGTTACCTATTTATTATGAATAACACTGCATCTCTAAAAAAGATCTGGGTTACTGATGTGAACCGTGTGGTCCGGCAGATCGTTCCATTCTTTTATGGCAAATGAAAGTAATGAGTATTTAAAAGTGACGATGGAACGATGCAACGTATACTAAGAAAGCTAAAATGGCTTCGAGATGAACGCTGGGGTGGACAGACAATCCCTGTCTATCAACAGAGATTGTCTGAGTTGAGGGCGGTTAGAAAAACGTTTACGGAAGAGACAAATGGGTGATAGTCTGCGGCCAGTATTGAAAGCGGGGAGGTCGAGAGAGGCTTTCATTGCTGACACACTAGCGATACGATCACAGTTATATAGGATGAAACGGGAAGGTGTAAGCTAGGTAACTTTGATGAGAAACCAGATGGCAGCGGCATGCTCCATTTTCGAACGTACAAAGGTTTCGTACGCCAGCTGCCGCAGACCAGGGGGAGCGGAGTTCAGGCAGCGTCGCATATACCCGAGGGTGTTAGAAGCTTCGGTACATACAGGATGTTTCACGTAAGTGTTACGAAAATCCCTACAATTAGTGTATTCGAGTAAAAGGATAATTTCTCGGGACGGCATTACTCGTGGTGGCGGACGTCAGAAAATGCGCGATACTTACTGATTAGTTTGCTAAATAACTGAAAATGACTCATTACCTTTTTTAATTTGTGAAAATAGACATAGAGTTCCAAATATAAACTTACTGTCCGTCATCGAAACCACTAAATTAGTCATTTTCAGGAAGACTTTTAGCGCGTGAGAAGCGTAGTCGTGCACTAAAGTTACCAGTTGTGGCACTGGCGTATGAACTATTCAGGAGATGGGGGGGGGGGGGGGGGGGGGGGAAGGGGGGCGGCGATTTTGCGCTTCCTCTTCCGTGTTGTTTCCATTAAATTTCTGAACTGTCTGGGGGAGGGGGGGGGGCAATCGCACCCAGTGCCCCCCCCCCCCCCCCCCCCCCCCCCCCCTGTTTCGACGCTACTGAGTCTCGTGGAGCAGGTACAAGGCTAGCGGCTGCGGTAAGGCGCGCGACATTTCCGTCTCTTATGAGAGCCCCAGCCTTGTACCTGCTCCACGAGTGTTAACTTTAGCGCACTAATACGCTTCTCACGCGCTCAAAGTATTTCTGAAAATTACTGATTTAGTGTTTTTTTTTATGACGCTCAGCAAGTTTCTAATTGGAACCATGTGTTTATTTTCACTAATTTAAAAGTTGATGCGTCACTTTTAGTTAATTAGCAAACTAATTAGTAAGTATCTAACATTTTCTGACGTCCACCACCACGAGTAATGCGGTCTCGTGAAAATTATCCTTTTACCTCGAATACACTACTTTTAGGAATGTTTGGCACCCTTAGGTGAAACGCCCTGTTTATTATCAATGTGGTTAGTTCAAGACATGTAAACCAGAAAATGTACGCCGAGGTATTTATATGATTGAACACGACCGATAGTTTCTGTGCCTAGAGAATATTAAAAAAAAAAAAAAAGGACGGGGAAAGTTTACGAGAAAAACAAACGAACTTACACTTCGAGTGGCTTAGTAACATTAGCCAATAATCCCACCATTTGCTTGCACTTTCAATATAATTCAGGAGAATGAGACGATCGTTATTTTACTTTATTTGGCAATAGATTACACAATCAACGGCGAACAGGCGTATGTTAGAGGACACAAAATTTGGGAGATTCTTACTTAAAATCAAGAACAGAAACGGACCCAGTACACTGCCTTGTGGGACACGGTACACCCTATGAGACATTGGTGAGGTTATATTTTAATGCTATTATGACCGTGCATGGAACTCTCGATGAAAGAAGCTGAAACTTAAAGATTCAATATTTATTTGGGACAGCTTAAAGAGGAGGCGGTGGTGAGGAATACGGTCGAACGTTTTAGAAAAGTCTAGGAAAATGACATTCGTTTGGGACTGCGAATCAATGTTAGTGTGCAGGTTGTGCGAAAATTCAAATAGTTGAGTGTCAGAGGATCAGCCCTGACGAAAACCATGATTTCTGAAAAAAAAAAAAAGAGCTTCTACGGATTAAGTGATTCGTGATGTAGGAAAGACGATGTGCTCAATGCTATGCATGTGAGCGATATTGGAGCAAAATCGCCGGGGTTAGATCGATCACCGTTTTTGTTTTGTTTTTTTTTGACAGGAATGACGCGGCCTATTTTCTACTCCCCTGGAGCGCAACCTTCAGTTAATGACTATTAGAGGAAGAAATGAGCTGGAGATATCCTCAGCATTTTTTTAGTATTTTCGAGCAAATAGTATCTGGCGATGACTCAGTTCTGAAGACAGAGGCACAGAAATCATTCGTTATTGCTGGAGCAAGTTCATCCGGTGAAACGGCACCATCATCGTTTTTCAAAACTGAGTGTGGTTAAGACGAAGAATATTAGGTAAATCTAGATGAAAGTATTTTTTAAATCTTTAGGTAATGCGGTAATCTCTTTCAGGTAAGCAAAGTACTTTACCAACACTGAAGGGGACACTCAAGTCTTCGCTTTTCGATAAAGACTTTTTTTTTTTCGTTATCGAGAGTTTTTAGTTTTTTTATCGTAGCACGGTTGACCAGCGTCCCCATGAATACGCAATAGAAGAACATATAAATTGACCAGGTCAAGTAGCTTTCGTTTCAATAATACCCAGTTTTCCTCAGCAGACCGTGATAAAAAATGAAAGAGAGGCGTCGAAAAATATAGTAGGCTCGTTATGAATAACGACATAATTGGCTTTGTTGAAATCCCGAATAACCTTTGAGAAGGGCGACTTAACAGTTACAGGCAAATATGTCAATATACTTATTATTCTATGATCCCTAAGACCGGGCAAGTACACAGCAGAATTAACGAGACCAGGGGATAAGACAAGTACCAGGTCATGGATATTATCGTCGCGGGTAGGCATATCGATCCCTCGAACGAGATTGAACATCATGCACACGTCAAGAAAGTGCTTTGAATCACGTGACGTAGACGTTAATAGCTGCCAGTTAACTTCTGGAGAGTTCGAATCCCCAAACAATAAAAGATTCACTTTGGGAAAGCGGCTGGTGATTTCATTTAGAGCAGTATGCAATTTATTAATAAGCGAACAGTCACTACCTGGGGGTCGATAAGACACCGTGAGAAGCTCTTTACTGAATTGTGAAGATACACAAACACAACTAAAGGTTTAAATTCAGCTGGACATAAAAGGAAGACAATTTGTTTTTCATTGCCATCGCTGAACGAATGAAGGTTGGATAACTTATCTGCGAATTTCGAGGGCGCTTTCATCATTTATCATTTGCACTCAACATTGGAGTGCAAACTGCGCATGCGCTACCACAGAAGACTCGCACATGCGCACTTGGTACCGGAGAGCCCATTGTATTGTATCGGATGTGCAAAAACGGTTCCCTAAAACTCCCTGTTATCTACTTACCGCCCAAAAGACCATTCCAAGAATCGGCTCCTACGCGACGCTGTCTTTCTTTGTCTTCTGGGCTATGGAATGCGCTCTGAGCATGCGCAGTGGCTCTCTTCTATGGAAAATGAGGCCCTCGTTTACGCGTGCGTCCAGAACCCAGTGACTCGGCATTTTCCCCCTCAGTATTTAGCAGTGTTGGCGGTAACGCGTTACAAGTAACGGCGTTACCGGTAACGCGTTACTTTTTTTGGTAACGTAGTAACGTACTCGTTACTTTTCCAAAGAAGTAACGGGTAACGTACTTACGTTACTTATTTTGAGTAACGTGTAACGAAATTACGTTACGTTACTTTACTTCCTAGAACTTAAAAAAAAATTAAATTTCGAAATTCAGCTGTTGCTGAAGTACAACAGCGGAGTGTGCTTCGGGTAACGGAGGAACTTGTTTACAGCAACTATCTGTACTTGGATATGTTGTGAATAAAATATATTCAAAGTTTCAATATCGGCTGGTCTTAATTTCTGTGCTAATGAGGGAGGCCGGTTCTTCTGTTAAGTTCCGTGCCAACATGTTATAAATCAGCTTCATATATAGTTCCGCGTTTTTTCTTGTAACTATTCGGGTGAAACCCTAAAAAGAAGAGGGTAATTAAGTTTCCGCATGGACATGTTTTAGCTATGGCGCTTACGCACATATCAAACGTCGAAACAGCAAATGTTTTAGTTCGTGAATAAAAAGTAACGCAACAGTAACGTGCGTTACTTTTTATCAGTAACGGTAACGGTAACGCGTTCCTTTTATTTTGAGGTAACGTAGGTCGGTAACGCGTTACTTTTATTTGCAAGTAACGAGTAACGTATTTAGTTACTTTTTTTCGGTAACGCCTACAACACTGGTATTTAGGCGTTGGAAAGATGTATTTTCTGTTTGTCGTCCATTTTCTCCTTTATCGTACACCGCACAGCGTGGCAGGGTTTGATAGCGCTCAGCGTGTTCTTCTTTTTCTAAAAATGATACAATACACACTTACACAGTCACAAATTCAAAGGGCGTGGTAGTTTTTTTGCTTCTTTTTTAGCTAAATGGTGTTCAGGCGGGCGGACCATAATGATCAGATGTGGATTCTTCGTTTTATCTTTTCTCGCGCACACAAGTGTTACCTCCTCCTTATAGTTTGTCAATGCCTCGCCCCCCCCCCCCCCCCCTCAAGTGCGAAGTAGCCATCCACGTACGCACTCGTCCGCCCCAATCTCCCGAGCAACTCAAAAGAGCTCCAAGGATACCACGCTCAACACACATCGCTCCCCCGGAACTCCGACACGCCCACATTTCCTTAATCAAAAGCCTCCATTGACCGCAACGTCAATCACGCCACACGAGGACACTATCGCACCCAAGAAAACCGTCAATGGTCACGATCGTCCCCCCCCCCCCCCCCCCCCCCCCCGCGACTGACCGCTCCGAATCAAAACGTTCGTCGTCGGCCCGTCGCCGTCTCCGAAATGCGCGAACCCCGCCCTCCCGCTATCGAGTGGTGGTTCCGTCTCGCTTATACTTCGGCTCACCGTAACTCGGCAAAGAGAAAACGCAGCGGCTTCCTGGAGCGGATCAGAGCTACGGAGGCAAAGCACGTGATAGCGCACAAGTATTAAAATAGAGCTTAGTCACGTGCGTCCCTCCAACCCGCTGATTGGCTCCCTGGGACCGTAGTTTTCGTCGTTTGCCAAGTTACGGTGAGTCCAAGTGTAGAAGGCCCCGTTTACTCATCTCGCCATTCCTCGCTCATCCCTCGAGGCAGCGAGTCTGGGACTGTCCTTCGACTCTCTCACGCGGTGACCCCGGGAGGGCGGGAAGAGCGCGGGCCTTATCAGGTCCCCGGTCCTCGACTCGATTCCCTCTGCAGAGCATCCGTCGCGCAGCCTGCGGCCGGAAGCGGATCTGTCAGCGGCTATCTGCAGACCCGCGATCGCCTCTAGCAACCGCGCGAGCCTCCGACTGGCTACACGCGGCCCTGGCGGGCTCTCTGACAATGCAGTGCGGCGTGCGATAAGCCTCGACGCTTGACCACCCCTCGACGCTTGGACTTCCTCGCTGCTGGTTCGTCTGTGCGTACGGGACCGCGGTGGTTTTGGGGGGGACGGAGGGAGCGTGCCGACTCTGAATTGCTTCCTTCGGTCTGTTTCGGGGGAATCGGGTAGCTTCCAGGTGGACCCGACGCTCTTCGGTATGAATTCGTTATCGGGGGAAAAAAGGAAGAAAGAGAAGCGGCTCATCACGTTTGCGGTCCTGCTTATCGGCTCCTCTATCTCGGACGGGTCTATAGATCGACTGGCGAAAATGTCATTTACGAAAGACGTCATCTTTCCTATGTTATCACATTTATTACACGTGGAGGATAAATAGAGGGAGGCAGGAGAGGGCGGGTAAAGTTCTGCAGACTATAATGCGGTGGGGTTTCTAGGAGATCAAAATAATAAACTAGCGACTATCACGACGCAACACCTTGTTTGAAGTTTAAAGTTTCGACCATTTCACTTACGCAACAAATGTTATACCCAGGATACTGGGTTCAATCCCCGCCCCTGCCCGTTTCGATCTGGATGAGCATCGTACCGGCGTGCGGTCGTGTATCACTACTGCGTGATGCACGTTAAAGACCCCAGGCTAGCGGTTGTACTGCACTGGCTAAATTGCTCATCTACAGCTGGGAGACTCGTCGCCCTTGGAGGCAGACCAAGTTCTAGGCTGTATAAACATACACACAACCCAATTGTTTTTTTTTCAAATGTTATACTTTTGAAATCACGGAGATGTACTTGCGATTCACTTGTATCTACAAAACAGAATGAAATATATGCACCCACGAACAACTTAGAAGCGTACGGCATTGATGCCAAAGGAAATCAAATAAATATAGTTATCCCGATCCCTCCACCACTCTTATCTCTATATCCCTATTCCAGTGACTTTGGAGAAGCTTTCCAATAATCTAGTCATGGCTAAGAGATCTTGGGAAATATGCATGACATGTTATACACTAGATGTAACATAGTCACAAGCAGCCGTTCAATAATGAAAGCGAATTCTATTGCTCCAAAACTCCGGAACAATTTGATCGACGGCTCGCCGTGCGCTATTCGGCTCTCCCAGTCCCCCCTATGAAGAAAAAACGAAAAAACAGAACGTCCAGAGGAGACTGTATGCCTTTAGGCACATGGCCAGAGGGTCGTCGACGGCCCGCTCCACACACTGCGCACAACAAGAGCACGCTGTAAGCGGTATAAAACGAAGGGCACGACCAACTGTCAGCCAACCAACCGACATCTAAATCTTTCCCATGAGACTGGGGGAAGATGGGGGGGGGGGGGGAGGGGGGGGGGGAGGAGGCAGGCTTCGACGAACCCTCGATAACTGAACGCTAGGATACACGCTATGGAACGCAAGCATAATATAGCAAAGCTACGTGCGGAAAAAAGCATTTGCATATGACATGCACCTAGAGACATCGGCGTCACGGTCCCTCGGCCCCGGAGCGCGGCGTGCCGACCGCAAGCTCCCCCTCCTCCTCCGACCACGACTCCATCGGCACATGTTACTCCCGTTGACATCTCCGATGGAAGGCTCGAGCGCTTGGGAGGAACACGTGCGCCGAAACAAAGCAGTAAAATAAAACAAGAAAAAAATAAACAGCGGAGACGGGTGACGTTCGGCGTTTTCCTAGCGCCGTTCGTTAGCGACGAATTGTCCGAAGAGCCCCGTCACTTTTGGGAACCTCCCCTGCTTCCGAACGTTTTTTCAACACTAAAATTAACAACAAAAAAGCGGTTTGTGCTATCCGGTTGTGAATGAACGACGGGACGCGGTTGAAAGAGTCTGTCGGGAACAAACCGAAGTCAAGTGGTCCGCTGATGCCCGGTTACGCCCACTAACTGTGAGTTGCTCGGGTGAGGGGAAAAAGAAAAAAAAAAAAAGCAACAAAGAGTGTGTTGGGCATGCTCTAAAGCCTCGGATCTCTTAAAGTGGGCTTGAGCGCGGCGGAACGTCTCTGTAGAAATAGACGACAAAGGCGACATTGAGAGCATAGAATACCCGTGAAAAAAAAAAAAAAATAAATAAAGAACCCGCCCTTCCAAGTCAAAATGGAGACGTCTGTGCCCGAGGAGATGGGCGGGATCAGAGGGTACAGAAGAGGTCGCTTGGCCCAGCCTCACGCTCCCTCACGGCACATGATTCCCAACCCGAGTCCCATCCAATGTAGTTTTTCCTGTCCATCTGAGAGGAATCGTTCGTGATGGCGAGGTCCGCTAGGATGGCTCTCCCGCTTGCCAAGTCGAGCGCGACGGACCTCTTTTGCCGCCGGCCTTTTTGAACCGGACGGAAAGAAAGACGATGAACGATACGAGCACGAGCCGACCTCGAAAACCGCATCCCCAGGTTTCAACAAACAGCACCTGTCCCACTTTTTTCGGGCAATTTCGGTGGAACGGCTGCTCAGCAGAAAGACGCGTCTCCTTTAAGCCTCTCTCTCGGTCCCCCCGAATTTCGCCCATTCCGACAACGATCGACTTGTTTGCGGGCGCCGACGGTTGTTTAGGTCGCCCTTGTCCGGCCACTCGAACCCTTGTTCGGCTTTACTCGAACCGCGGCTCTGTTCAATTCGTGCCGCTCCCGATGGGGAGTGAGATAGGACGGCGGAAGAGCTCGTAACTTTTTAGAGACGCTACGTGTATGGGCACGCGCAGAGAGAGCGAGAGCACTCCGCTTCTGTCGTCGACTTTTAGAGAGAGCTGTCCTGTCGACAGCCCGGCCGAATCTGTTGTTGTGCCCGCCGCTGGGCCGCTTGTTTGGAGGGGATGACCGATGGCCCTGGCACTGCGCGCACGGTTCGGCTGAGGCTTCCCGTTTACTGCGGATGCCCCCTTCTTACAGACAGACGCACACACTCGTTCTACGCGTCTCGTTTTTCTTCATCTTGCAACGTATACTCTAAAAACTGTTTTGTTTTGTTTTGTTTTGTTTTTGGAGGGGGGGAGGCGACTCTACGCGTCGTTTGGTGTGCGGCGTGTTCTCGACACGGGCGGTAGGATTTGGTTGACCGGTGCGCGGATTCTCATTCCTGTTCGCTGCCCCCTTGCGAAGGAGTTACGCAAGGATTTCCCAGAGCGCTTGTTTTTGTCCGCGTGCATATACGGCAGCGCAGCGCTTCTTCCGCATGAAGAGACGGCGTAATTGGTTCGTTAATTG
This sequence comes from Ixodes persulcatus, assembly GCA_013358835.2. Taxonomy (NCBI): domain Eukaryota; kingdom Metazoa; phylum Arthropoda; class Arachnida; order Ixodida; family Ixodidae; genus Ixodes; species Ixodes persulcatus. The sequence goes on from JABSTQ010009573.1 coordinate 1,198,350, forward strand.
AACCGGCGTGTTTTTATCTTTGTTTTTTTTACTTTTGGGTAACCGATCGTTTCATTATCGCCGTACATTTTATTAGGGTCCTTTTCCTGTTGTATCGAAGCTACCACGATTTTCTTTTCTTTTTTTGTCGTGGTATACATTAAAAAAATATATCAGCAGCATTCTTTAAATACAAATAGTGTATATACTTTATACTAATTCGTGGGTTTAAAGTGAGAAAGTATAGCCATCGATTCTGCACGCCGTAATAATTAGATCGATGATATAGTACACTGCACCGTGACAAACTCGGTATGTGATAAGGTCACCGCTCTTAATCAATTCAGCTAAAGAACAGGAGTGACAAGCATCGGGCTTCAAGGGGCATCCGCTTTCAAGGGTCCCCTTTTGCCAATGGCCTAGGCGCGTGATTTCAGGCGCGCTGACACCAGGGCAAAATCACGCGCGTGTGCTACTTTTCTGCGGGATTACTAGATCAAGGTCTGTCGACAAGCTTCCTAGAGCGCCTGGCGCCTTTTCGTGCAGCGTTCGCTCGGTGGCGCTCGCTACGCTATCAGCCCGCCCTATGGACAGAACCGTCGGAACCAGTGGAACGTTGGATGCACGTTGCCTATGGGGGAAAGTGATTCTACTGCGGCTTTTTATGCTAAACATAAAGCTTGCGCAAGAACTTGCGCAAGAGCGTCGTTGGAAAACAATATTTTTTTTTCCCCGATGCCCGCGGCGGCGTTGCCGCTGGTGGCGTTAGGAACGCTATCGGGCAACGAAGAAGCACCGTTTTCAAACGGCGCTTTTCCGCTCAGCTTGTTGACTGATATATCTAAGAACGATGACTCTTTGGATCGTCCTCGTTCACGCAACGCCACGAGTCGTAACGGTTCCGCCGAACCGTTTACGCGTCCCCAGACGATCTGCACGCCAACATGCCGGGGGAAATACTATCCTGTCGCATCATGCGGCGTGGTGTTTCCTTGACTCGTACGCGAGCAAAACTACGCTACATAGACTGTTGTGTTGCACATGTTCGCGTGGTAAATCAACCTAAATAAACACACAAAAAAGTGTTTGTGTGTTTACTTTTCAGCAAGACACTCAAAGAAGCAACCATTGGAATCCACGGAGGAGGCAGGGTCGAATGGCGAGACCGAAAAGATGTTCATACATAGTATTAAAGTTTGCGATATGACACTGAGCGTGCCATTTCACACGCTCACGCCTTGCTGAATGTAGCATCATAGGCTCCCTTGCTACCTACACGTATTTTCGGCTTCGTCAGTCATCGAGCTCACTTCAGAAAACACAGTGATTTGTTCTTTGAATGCTCTGCCGAAGAGGGGGGGGGGGGACATTTTTAATCCAGTATCACTTGTTTTCACCCGTGGAACCTTACAAAGAACTGCCATGTGCTCCGCTGTTCCCTTGAGATTCCAGCTTCCTTAGCTTAGAGTAATCTACAAGAAACTCAGCGCTACAGGAATCTTCTACCTATAGGTAGAATTCACTGGCAGCCATACTTGAGTATTGCTGCTCAGTGCTACCTTACGATACAACGCTTCAGCAACCTACATTGCACACTACCAAGCTTGTAGTTGTTCTTAGGAGATAAATGAGGGCTCGTTCTGCGCATGCGAGCTCAAGACCGTGCTTAATGATGCCGTCTCATTCTTAAAAACCCTCTTGTTTTTGTTGTTTTGCAAGAGTCAACAAAAAGAATTTTGTTACTGATCTCCAAAACAAAATCTCTTGAGCGGAAAAGTTATTTTTCCCGTGCTCTAGCATGAGCAAACTGGCATGTTCCTATAGCATTTGTCAATGCCAAAAGAGTCCTGGTGAGTCAGTAACACGGTCGTAAGACGTTATATGTACTTCTTCCGGCTCAGCGACAACCTGAACTCTCTTCGTTTGTATTTCACAGCAACGTGTGTGCGTGACAGCATTCGCGCCCACGGCAAGCATCGTTCGAGAAGTACGCCTGGTTTTATAACCGAAACGTTGTGCTCAATGAGAACTCGGACTACCTTGTCAACGTGAAATGTCGTGGAGCATTGACTTCATATATGACATGGCCAGTTTACAAACTTCGACAGAACTGAGCCTGGATGTCGACGCACACAAAACAGTGGTTAACTCAAAACATGTTTCATTGAAATTGTTGGACTGCTTCAGCTTCATTTATTCTTTGATCCATGCTTACCTCCGGTGGTTTCTTGTAAAAATGAAGCTAAACAAAAAACTAGAAAATGACCTTGAAAGAGATATCTTACCGATCGATTCTTCGCGTTTATTAAAATGTCCCCATCAATCTCGGCTCACTAGCTGCACCTATGCTCCACCGTTCCAAGGAAGTCAAATTTCAAACATTGTTTTCTCTTACATGGACTCCATGGCATTACGACGGCCCATATTTAAAGACCACGTTGTTGTTGTTGTTGTATTTTTGTTCACGCTAAACATTGGCGAATCACTCAGGGAACAACCGATTGCTTCAAAACTAAACCACAGCATTTTTTTTTATTTTTTTTTCTTCTTCTTTGGGGCGGTTCGAGTTACCAGCTTGACTCCCCTCCCTGCTCTATCCGCCATGTTCAAAATCTCACAACCGTCCCCGTTTGTTGAAGTCCACATATGCGAACGGTAAAGCCGGGGTCACACTGCTCATAGATCATACAAACGACAGTCTACAAACAGGAGTCACCGCAATATCCGTGGTTGGAAAGCCGCGCGCCAAGTTTCCTCCCTGAACTCATTATCACGCGGCATTCGAAGCACGGATCTCGCAGTGCCTCGCGTTCGAATCTGTAAGCAGACTGTTTTTTGTAAGATGTATAAGCAGTGTGACCTCGGCTTAACGATTCAACCGAACCGGTCTCGCGCTCTCCGAGCGATTCATGCGCATGCCTCGGTTGAACCGAACAAACCGTTGGCTTCGAAGCAAAGCACTAAAGCTCCTGATCGTCACCAGTGGTTCGCAAAGGCAACGACTCATTTATTTTTGTTGTGCGTCAATTGTTTTTCCACGCCGCTGCAAATTAACGTTTCGATCGATCCCAAGACCCTCAAAATTGCCGTAATTATCAGCGTGGTTACTATCTCCAGGGGCCGAACCTCACGAATGATATTTTTCCTTTTTTTTTTTTGTTTACGCATCGTACAATTTTCACTGTTTCATGTCTCAGCAAGCTCCGCTTCAGGGCGTCACGTTCCATAAACGTCAGTGTGCTATCTGATGAAAAGGGACAGCCGACGCGTGAGAGACACAGGGACCGGGACGAACAACATGGCGCCATTCTGTAAAAAAGAAATAAAAAAAAAAAACGTTCACAGGAGGATGCGCGTCGAGGTAGAAAGATGATAAAAGAGTGACTCATAAACGAAAGAGGCTTATAGAAAATAAAAAAAAGAAACTTGATGAGAGAAAGAAAAAAAAAAGATTTAGAAACCTGAAATTAATGAGAGCTTCCGAGCGCGAATCCGTCGGAATGGTGGCCGTCAATGTCAAGCACGCGGTCAAGCTCGCAGGGCCCATGCAGGAGAGTCGACGCCGGCACGCGGGCCCCGGCAAAAACACACGCAATGACAGTTGTTTGCCCGATTCTCACCGCAGATAGAGACACATGCTTTCGGGCTCAGCCCTAAATGAAAACAGACGATGCGAGACGCTGCCCTTTGAACTGGTAGACCTCTCAAAAAGAACCTTATCGAAATGAATTATCTATCATTCCGAAAATCCCGGCAGTCCAAGCAAGCATGGTAATTCTTAAGAGACGAGAAAAAAAAAAGGGAGGCTGACAGGAAAATTACGGGGAGGATAGTACGATATTGCGTACGAACGCGCTTGGTTGTTATAGGGTCGATGCGGCGGTTGCTGCGACGGCGGTCCGCTTGCTGTGTTTATGTGTCTGCGGCGGGAGCGATGAAGCAGTCAGCGAACGACATCGAAATGACGTTCGAAATTATGTGCAGTCAGTTTCTCCCGGGGAAGCGTTTGATGACGTTCTGATGGGAGAGAGAAAGAAGCTCTCCGGCTAGCGGCGCGCTGGAGAAGGCTGAGAGCAAAAGAGAGCTGCATTCAGGCCTGCACTACTTCACCGATTCGCCACCTAATGTCCAGAAGCAAGAAAAAAGAAAAAAAAAAACTTTCTTCGTAATGTTTCTGTTTATGTTTCGCATACCATTCGATGCTTCTGTGTAAGCTAACGCCAAGGGAAGAATAATGGAAGCGGTCGAGAACCGGTCGCAGCATGGCCATTTGCGTTCAGCCTCAAGGCTCTTCACATACTTGCGACCGCTTACAATCGTGGGTCTTAAAGGGGTACTCCGGTGATTTTTTGAGCTACCCCAACTAATTATCTTTTCGAAATCACTGGCCTTTACCCTTTCCGGTATGCTGTTTAGTATCACAAAATTCAAAAATGTTATTGCGAAATCGACAAGTGTAAATGATGCCAAAACCAAGATTCAAATATACCTGCGTTTTTCAGTACCGTGACGTCAGTGGAAGGCGACCTTGCAGGTCGAGCGGGCAGTCTAATGGTGAATTCCACTCGTAGATCCGGAGCGCTTTCCAAAATCCGCGAGGGAGGCGAAATTGCGCTCCGTGGGACCCCCTCCGAATCGACGAAGGGAAGATAAACTTGCATTTTTGGAGCGACCTCCCCCACACCCCTCCCTACCGCTTCCCCCTCCGCCGTTCAAAATGGCCGCTGCTTGAACTTGACAAGCCCACCAACGCCTCAGCCAACTGATCTTTCCGACGACCAGTGACAACTGTCACTGCTTAGCTGCAGAAATAACACGCGACACAGGCCGGTCGAAATTACACGTACCACGGTGCCCATGTCACAAATAACGAAGACGTCCGCGTTCGGCACCGTCACATACCTTTCGGCCGCCTCGAAGCGGCGGGGCACGGACAGCGATTGCCAGCGGTGGAGTTCAGATTTCTAGTACGACTTTAATAAGCACATAGGTAACAAACTATCACTTGCACGGTCGTTGCCTAATCTCTTCTTGCTTTATTGCACGGGAAAACGCCGGTGGAATGTAGTGTAAAAAGTTAAACAATCATTGGCTGCAGAATGAACAGGCCTAACCTTGCGTCTGCCTCCGGCTTTTCTGTCGTTCTTTTTCCCGTTCTTCCTCTCACGATCACAGATGTCAGCGCTTACGATTTACCACGCTCCACAGTCCCGACTTTGTAGCCCTGATCCACGCGAGGTAGAAGCGTTCGATTCGTCACAATCCCGCGTAAACAACCGACGCACCCGAACAGATCCAACTCGACAACCCGACCGGCCTGCCGACCTCTCCAACTTCACCGCGCATGCGCACTACCGATTTAGAAGGAAATCACGTGAGCCGCTCTGTCAACTTCCGGAAAGATCTGTGAAATCCCGCAGAGCAAGCTCGGCGGGGTTTGAGGCGCTCCGTGGAGCGGGCGTTGCCAGAGATCTACGAGGCGAAGATGACCAACACGAGCCAGATCTGCGAGCGGAATATGCGCGATCCAAATGGAGAGCTCTTGGAGCGCTCGAGATCTGCCGCGGAATTCACCATAAGAATGGACTATGCCGAGCGTTTGTTTCGTGCTGCTGCGCGGGTGCTGGAGCGAGTTCCAAAGTATTCATTTTACACCATGAAATAGCTTGTAATTAGTTGGGAACAAAGTCTACAGTCCGCTGCCTTCCGCTGACGTCATTTTTTCATTGTTGCCAGTAGAGACTTTCACTTTGAAAAGCAGGGTGAGGACCAAAACTGTAAATTCAATAACTTCCCAAAAAAAAAATTCATTCTGGCCCTATATTTCGGGGGACTATTTCAGCGATGTTTGTTGGACTGTTTAGCAAATTTTTAGGCGAATCGACGACTGTAAAGAAAACGCCGCAATATTTACGCCGTTAAACGCTATTTAGGTGGAGGTCATGGCCCGCTCTAGACCTGTCCACAGATCAGTGGCCCCGCCCATTAATAATAGATTGACTTGGTTGCTTGGCCGAACACGCTAACAAGCCTAGTGTCTACCTCCCGTGACATTCGGTGCGTCTAGTCCGGCGTCTGACATCGCCTGCTAGTTCTGTGAGCAGACGCGCGGCAGCCTCCGGCATCGTCTGCTATTGTACCACCGCTTATCGTCGTCTGCAATGCCCGTAGGACGCGGACGTGAAAGCTTCGCGTCGGCATCCGTTTTCGCCCTCGTTCGTCTGCTATTCTGCCCCCGTTTAAAAACCGTCGGCAACGCTTGCAAGACGTGACTTTAAACGGGGCCTTTTAGCGTTTCATTACGCACGAGCCACGGTCCAATACAAGCGTCTGTCAGCGTCTGTCAACTGTGGTGATAAGCAACTGTGAGGATTAAAAAAAGATCAACAAAATAAATATGCAGTCTTTCCCAGGTCCTTCCAGCTTTACGGTTTGTTTGTTTTTTGCCCGAGTTGCTTTTTCGAGAAAGGTGGTTGAGCTGAGCGTCATAATTCATAATTAAAACACGAAGTAAAGATCTTTGCTTTGGTAGGCCAGGTGCGCTGCAAAGCTTCAGCTACTTGCCTTTTGAAGCTTAATGACGGGAACATACCTAGACAAAGTTGATGCGAGCCGAACGCCCGATTGCCTCCAGCCAATGGCTCGCAAATTCTTACCTCTGTAGGTAAACCATGGTTGTAATCACAGCGGTTACACAATTAAGATCAGCGGGGCCGCTCTTACGGGAATCAACATCATTGTTCCGCGTCTACAAGCGCAAAGGAATAAATCAAGCTATATCAAGCAACATCGATGTGTCCCCCAAAACAATTTTATAGTTTTTTTTTTTTTTTTCATTCCAAAAATAAATTACGCCCCGCCGAACGCTCACTCTCCGCCCAAAGGTAGCGCTAGAGTTCCGAACGAAATGCCAAAGTTTGAGCCCGGGCCGATATTTCATTAAAACGTTATAAGTGATTTCCTAAACATTTCAATGGGAAAATGGCGGCCGACGGAGCACTCGAATACATGAAGCTCTGTGGCGCCAGAAACCGAAAACGGGCGAAAATGGACCCCATTTTCCCATTGAACTTTTTAGAAAATCACTTATAACTTTTGAATAAGAAATCTTTTCGGTGAAACTTTGGCATTCAGTTTGCTTCCTTTGGGTGGAGAATGAGCATTTGGCGATGCGTAGTTCATTTTTGCGGTAAAAAAAGAAACCCTGTAAATTGTTTGGGGGGACACCCTGTAGTTGACGTGGGATGCTAGACTTAGGACAGTCCCTCCACGAACCCAGAACCTGTAGAGCTCTTCCGAAGGCGCGTACTTGCGACAATTGTTTGCTGAAAACTAGGTGTGTTGAAGAGACGTTCCTTTAAACACCTCGGTGAACAACGACTCGCACTCATAAAAATAAACGAGCTGAACGAGCTACGATCGTTGAGCTAGTCGCAAACGCCGGCAGTCATGTTTGTTATCGTTTGAAACCGAAGCGGAAAGGCAGTCTCCCAATATTTTTTGAAAAACAGTAATGACTCTATCGAGATTATTTGTTTCTCAAACATAAAAAAGATTGTCGATAGAAATACTTTTACGGCACGGAGAAACAATTTTAGACCGAACATTTCGTACGTCAATCATCACTCCAATCATTGAAAGCCGAGAAATGTTGCTTAGTTATCTAAGTTCCTGAGGCGGTGAGCAGCCCCCCCCCCCCCCCCCCCCCGGCGTAAATATTACAAAAAAAATTGTATTTTTCGTAAACAAAATTGCAACAAAAAACAAAAGCGTGTGCCATCTAAGCATTTTAAAAGTAAAACTTTTTTTTTTCATTTTAGTGTTTTTTATATTTTTAAAACCTCTTACTACGAGAGAGAACACATTGGGGACTTTTAGCAAACCGTTACCGTGTTCCTCGTACCGCACTACCGGAGCCTTCGAAGCATGCTTTTAAGCGCGCACTTAAAAGCATGCTTCAAAGGCTCCGGTAGTGCGGTACGCAGAACTCGGTAACTGTTCGCTAGAGGGCACCACTGGCGTCATTTCTCGGGATGGCATTAACACTTCCAGCTTCTGTATATTTTCTTTATTTTTTTTTTTATCACGCATCATTTTTTTTTTTTTAAAGAGGGGGGGGGGGGGGGGCTGAAAAAAAAAAACACTATTTAACATAGATAGTACGAGCATTTAACCTCGCAAACGCCGCAGAACTTTCGCTTTAGCGAAATTAAGTTCCAGGGTCAACTCATAGATGGCTCCAGCGTGCCAGTGTGTTCTTTCGTCCTGAGAGATCACAACAGCTCGGTCCTAAGCAAACGCAAGTCTGTTAACGGGCCTTTAAGGTCAGTAACAGGACCCGGTTTTCTGAACGATAAACAGGCGGGCTCCACAGAAGATACCGCTTTTGGCAAGTATATAAGGTCTCATAGGTATCACCGCCGTGTGAGTGCCTGTTGAGCGGCGCACGCGTGCGCACATGGGTTACACATGACGGCTAGTTGGTCTGTAGACGTAGCATCCAAGTTTACGCCTATCGAAACGCATTCGGGTTTTGAAGACACACTAATCTGGTAAAAGTTTGTAGAGTCCTACTAGTTTGACCAGCACTGCATTTGTAAGGGCCACCGTGAATGAGCATGGTTTAATGGTTACAAGCTAAAGTGGAAAAGAACGCATGCTTGTGTTTCAATGGCAGTCACTGCAGACATGACAAACGAAATAGCCTGCAGAATCAAGGCATTCTGACAGGGCAGCTCATTTACAGCCTGAAAGCCGCAGCTGTAGAAGACGGATAACCGTCACTGAACACACGATGGCGCAATCGCGCCAACATGTGTTCAATCGCTCGTTTACCTTTATTTTTTCTTTCGCATTTTTTTGGTGTATTCAGGTTTTTTTTTTTCCCATTTGTGATTGAAATATTTAAGCGAAAGGTTACCTCGAAGCTCGGTTCAAAATTTCACGTCGCCTCTGAATACTATGTATGTCTCTCTATAAATGAGAGCGATACAAAAAGCATATGCAGACCAGGGCATACACTTAGAAATGCAAACAATTTAATCGTTTCTGGGAATAAATTGAAAACTCTTAATAGACTCAATAAGATAAATGCCTTTAGATTCTGCACCTTCGTGCATAGGCAAACTATAAAAACAAAGATAGTAGGAACATCACGTCAATGAATATACTATTCAATAAACAGCAGCGATAGAGTGAAATTAAAAAAAAAAATGATAACAACAGAGAACTGGGAACACAGAGACAGACACTAAAATAGCCACAAAAACGTAAATCCTGATCTGTAACTTCAAATTTAGAAAACCCGTCATGCAACCCCCCGTTTTCTGGATTGGCCTTTTTCCCCATTATTTTCGCTTCTTGCCAATCCCAGTCCTCCCTATCCTGTCAATCCCACTCTCCGTTTATTTCTCTTCTATGTCGAAGCCTCTTCGTCGTTTCTTGTTCGTTTAACTCCCAGCCATCCTGCCGGCAGCAAACCAACGAACCAGCCGCGCCGGCAGCGCCAGCCGAGCGCGCACTGAGCAGCAGAAAGGGAGCGCGGGAGGCGAAGCCTTTCTGCCCCGTTCCCTCCGCAGTCTTGCCGCCAACAGCGTGCCGGGATATCGAACAGCGATTTATCTTTCTCAACTTCAAAGTCTCCCCAGAAGCGGGTCCTGCCAAGCCGGGCATTACCCGAATCCCGAAAGGCGGGCGGCGAGGCGAGAAACCTCACACCAACGGTCCGCAAAGAAAGGACCGAAATACATATATATATATATATATATATATATATATATATATATATATATATATATATATATATATCAAAAACGCGCGGTTATAAAATACAAAAAAAAAAAAAAACGAAAAATAAAAGGGACACGTAGAAGCAAGATGAAGGGTGTTCGGGAGCTTTGCATACACTTTCCGGGGTAAGTCGGGTGTCATAGATGCCTTATCGGAGAAGAATCGTGCAGCACTCCTTGAGTGGGTGCTGCCCGGCGTAGGATTACTCGCTGAACGTAACTTCTCAGGTCGAAGCGCGCAGAAAATGGGAACTTAGCAAAATGTCTAAATTCAACCGTATTTTTTTTTTTTTTACGTAGAATTACGTCGTTTTTTGCGCTTGGAACAGGGTGCAAAGTTGGGAAGTCGATGTCACGAAAACTTGGTCACCAAAGTGACGTCACGAACGTCACAATAAATGTGAAGTTATTTTCAACGCGGAAATAAGAAAACAAAAAAAGCCTGCGAGCTCTCATGCGGGACGACGCATTCCTCGCACCGCGGTATACCAATGACGCGGCGAACGTGCTATCGCGTCCGCCACGGAGGCGCCGTCGGCTTCTTTCATCCGTGTATGCTTCTACACTTCGTATCGTGGGTTTGAAATGGCCCAATGGCGCAGCGCGCCCAGGTTTTCTCCGTCAACTTACTTCGCACGCGATTCCGCATATGCAGATCGGAGACGACGGCGGGGGGGGGGGGGGGGGGGGGGGGGGGGGGGGGCGGGCCTTTAAATGATTCTACGAGACTCCGGTCCGAGCCACGCGCATTCACTTCTTGCGCACCAGCCATCGTCATGCGGCGAGAGTCCGTGGACGTATCTCCAGCTGCCGCGAACTAAAGTACTAGATCGTGGGAAAGCATAGTGCCAAGCTCCTCGTATGGTCGCCATTTTGGCCCTTAAAATGAACAATTTCTCCTTGACCTCTCCATTCTTGGGGAGCCGATCTAAATTCTTTGGTGACGGGTAGCTTTATAGACCCTTTTCATGGCAAACGCCACCAGGAGTTGTTCTAGTCTTTGACGTCCCAGAGAACTTCCGGTTCCTAAAAAGTATGAACAGAGCTCACCCTAACACCGCTGTTTGAAATGTTGATGAAACGTTTAACCACCAATTCTCCAGGTGAACGCCAAAAGAACGCAGAACCCCCAGATATGATAAATATTTTCGAATACTCTTGTAAACCAACTTGCCTCCTCAAGACGTTAAATTGACCAGCGAGGGCCCTCGTTAATCTCCAACTTTGATGTGCGTGTAGCGTTTATGCTTTCTAGCACTGGCGACATAGGCAAGCTCGACATACTTTCAAAGACGGAGCGACCGGAAGTTGCTTGGGACGCAGGAGGCAGTTCATGTTTGTAAACATGAAAAGGGTCTATAGACACGTTTCTTGTATACCGAGATTTTGCTATCCACACACCGGTGAAACAAGCGTACATCTTCGTACCACCACCACGTGCTGTGTCGGTGCTTGGAAGCATTGAAAAATAATTTTCCCTTTTTAAATACGCAAGAAGAAAAATACGATTCTAAAAGATCCGTGGAGATGGGCATGATTGACAAGTTGATTGCAATAAACAGAGCCGAAAACGCTTCTCTTGGCGAGGAACGCCTTCAGTGCGATGATGCTACATGGTGATCTTGGCGCGACTAGATTAGAACGACCCTCTCCAAGCATCCAAGATTTGAAGGGGCTGAACTGGCGATTTCCATAACAATGGAGACCTATTAGCCAATCGCCTTGCGTGGTTTGGTCGTATGTATGTTAGTATTTGTTTGGGTTCGGCTGGCAGTCAGGGAAGGCCATGGCGCTACTTTCCCGGGATCCAGTGACTTTACCGCGAACAACACATATGTGACGAGTGGACGAGGCACGACCTCTCTTATAAATCCCCCTCCCCCTCTTGTTTCTTGCGCCACCCATACGTAGTTCTCCGAGAATGTATGCAGCATAGTACACCTATGCAGTATGCACCGACCAATTTTTCCCAACGTTTTGCGGTGTGTAACGATATCTGGTCCACGACAAGTAAAATAGAACACAGTTTGATGCAATTCATGGTAGCGATTATAGTTACCGATAAGAACCATCGGGTGTCGCCAGTCCCGCTTATCTTATCATCGCTCCGCAGCCAATCAGATTACGTCGTCAACCGAAAAGAACGCAGGAGGACCAAACACGATGCAGTGCAGGTAAGAAACCACGCCCTGCGTTTCTTAACCTATTTGTGATACTTAAGCCAACAACGCACGCATAAAAAGTCTCCATATCATCCTCTAGAGACGTAGAGGGCCTGGACACAAAGTATGCTTTAATAATCGATCGGGGAGAGTACACGTTTAGGAAACATTGTGCCTTCTCAATCACCGATTATAAATAAAATAGTTTCGTGATGTGTTCAAAGCGTAAACGAATTTTCACGTAGAAAAAATAATAATAAGAGCGTAAATAAAAGCATGGGTACGCGAAACTTGTATTGAATGTGAGTTAATTTTTATCCCCATGTTTTAAGACTTTACTTTGTCCAACTTTGTTCGGGAACGCCGAACCACTTTGTTCGGCACAAAATAGATATATTTTTTAAGTACATTGGCGTTTAGTATATTTATGTTCTTCTACAACACCAATTCTACCACAAAACCTAGTTTCTGCAACTAACCAGTCTGATATGTGTAGCTCTCCTTTAGTCCAGCTAAGCATTTGTGTAAATGAACTAGAAAGTTGAATGTCACAAATTCTCACATACCACGCGTGCGCACACTATGGTGTATCTTCAGTCGATCGCGTATGCCAATCAAATCAATACTCAACAACGTGCAGTCTTCCGGCCTTCAAAGTATAAAAAAAGAAAGCAAAAAAGCACCAATTAAGCTGGCCGGCGCCAGTTGGCGTAAGATTAAAGTGCCGAATAATATATTTAAACACGAAGATGTAAAATACAGAAACTGATGAAGCTATACTTTGTCTCACCCTACGATGGACTAAAGGAAGAAGCTACGAACCGCCAGATCCAATCACGAGCCACTTAGACATTGTGTGGTATTTCGCTTCGAAGCACGTATCGGTGCCCGCGTCTCGGATCACTGATAGGAATGGGCCGACAGTGGTTCGGATCGAGCAATGAGTGACTCAACAATTTTACATTGCGAAGAAAGCCACGGCTTACTGGCTCATTGCAGTGTCGAAGCTATAAAAATGACGCAGCGTTTTTGGATTCGGAGCATTATTCGTCCAAACCTAACCAATGCTAAGCGCGTCATAGTTTAGCGTGGAACGTGATTGGACCTGACGGCCCGTGGCTTTGGCCTTTAGTCCATCGTAGGATGAGACGAAGTATAGCTTTCTCCTCGTGAAAGAACTAAGTGACGTGGGGCCCGACCACCGTGGGGCCCGACCCCTGCATCGGGAAAAATATTTCGTGTTCATTCAGTGGAAAGTTTTGGGAAGGGAGACCGGTAGCTTGTAGGCAAGCATCCAAGTTTGCACATTCGAATATAAATCGCCCTATTTCTATTGAACTAAAACTGCAGAGCGAAAACATCAAATGGAGAGAGGATTCAATAAAAACACACGATCACATAAAACATTATTAACAAAAAGAAAACGATAAATATACTAGGTTAGTAACGGGATGACGCAATTGATATTTTTTTTATAAAGAATTTTAAGTATAATATTTTTATTTTGGTTTTTGTAGTAAAGCTGCTTTGGATCTGCTCTCTTTAAATGGGCGTCTTTTTTTTTTTTACGTATCAATTTTTTGGCGTATTGTGCGCATATTTGGCGTTGTGCGCGGCCTCGTTAATCCACCGCAATTGGCGCCCTCCACTTTAAATAAGTAGCCGTAGGAAACCGTCAAACCCAGTTTATTTATTTAGGAATAAAAGAAAGTCAGTGAGGGGACAAAAATGACTTACCAAAGGTAGCAAAAGTGCACCTAACAAACATGAATGGAAATCTCGTAGGAAGGTGACCCGAGATCGACAAACGCTTTATTGTTGCAGTGACTAGTAATGGTATTATAAACCTTATTTTTTTCACGTTGTCTAGTTGTTGTCTAGGAATAATGAACTCTTCACGTTAACAAAGCAAGTAAGACATGTAAATATTCTACCGTGCGCTTCTTTTCGTGTTCCAGATGCAAGTTTATTTTATCACCTTAAGCACGTTTTTCTCCCACGAACCACGCGCAGCGTCGAATGCCAGTAAAAAAAAAGAAAACTATACATTTTTCGCAACATCGATAAAAAAATATAAATTTCTTGGAACAAAATAAAGGGCCGAGGATACGCGGTCATACTGGTATAACAGAAAAAAAGAAAATAAAACACAACAACCTTGAGAGATTGCCTATTGGGTGACGCATGCGGCAATATCCACTTTCGAGACTTGGGACGCAAGGAGGGAAATGATCATTAGGTTTTGTACCGTCATATATTGTTGAAAGAGTAACTGGCTATGCATAATATTTTTTTTTGTCTTTTTTTCGTCTGAGAAAATTAAAGCTTTATTTATGGTCTGTTATCGACCTTCAAAAGAAGACTTAGGTTCTGATTAAACATACAAATGATATTATATAAAAACACTGATTTGGTATTTCTATTTTGTGTATTTCATTTAGCGAGTAAATGCTGCGCCTGTAGTAACTGGAAACATGTCATGAGTGCTTACTACTAGCAGCTTTGATTCCTGTGACAAGACCTTGCTAAAGTGAGTTATTTACTATTTTAGCAACAGGCTAAAAACGTTTAGGAAAATATTTAAAAAGAAATTCCCTCGTTTGTGGGGGTGAGGTAGTTTTACTCGCTTTAGTTTACCGTATTAATATGTAGAGTAACTCTCGTGGATATACGAGCATGTCTTGATATAAGAATTAACAGAGGAGTTTGAATCATTTCGTAAATTTTTTACTTAAATTCAAACAAAAATACAAAAAAAAACACGAGTTACTAACATTCCTCAGCCCTCTCCATGAGATCAAGAAATCCCCAACCCTGAGGTTAAAACTATCGACAGCGTATCACGACGTAAACATAATGTGCAAGACAAAAAAAAAAAAAAAAAAAACCTACAGTACGTCAAGTAGATACCAAAGCAGTAAAACAATAACACCAGCGTGCATGAAACAAACTCCGTCAGTACAACTATATCGATCATTTCAGCCTTCTCAACAAGGGCCAGGCGCCGAAACTTTCGGGCGTGGGGAGACTCGGCAACTCGCGATATCGGCGGGAAGTCGTACGATTCGAATCGAGGTGACGCGAGGAACACGGAAAAACCATCAAAGCCGCAGCGGAAACATCAACTCGTCCGCACACCAGAACGCACCCAAACGAAATTCGCACACCCAAGACTGTTGGAGTACGCGAACTCGGCAGGACTTGGCCGACAATCTCTCAAGGACACGCCGCAAACATGCCAAGTGTCGACCGCTCTGAGGAAGACGTATTGCTTCCCGAGGTCCTTCTCCAGCGAGCCGGGACTGGAGGGTCCGCACTTGAGAGTCTTTCGTGTTCGGAGTACACGCCACACAAACCAACCGAGCAAATAAAATAAATAAAAAATAAATAAAAAAAGAAAGACAGGAAACATTGAAAGGAAAATGTTTTCTGGGCGTTGCCAGTAATACGAGCAGTTTGAAAGCAATTAGCGCCGGGGGAGCGGGGAGTCAAACAGAAGTAAAATAGATAGCACGGGAAAGGGAGACTTCTCGTTTTCGTCGAGTGAAACATTCGAGAAAAAACAAAAATGCAGAGAGGCGCAGTTCTCGAATGACAGGTCGTTCACAGCGGGCTATGGTAGTCCTATTATCGAGCAACTCAGCGCGCGGTTCGAAGGTGTTTCGGAAGCAAACAATGTGAACGATAAAAATACGCACTTTGGTACAATTCATTTTTCTATTATGATTTTGAAAGGTTTGGGAAATGTTAATGGTATCTCTTGGAGCAAAGAAAAGACGAAAATCAAGATAACTATACGAATAACCTAGAGCACCGTCCTGGTGATGGTGGTTGTGGAGTAATAAAACAGTTTTAAATACCTCGGAAAGGAACGCAGTGATGAACGACGTTTGTGTCAATTTGGAGTGAAAGGAGCCAGTAAATATTGATAAACTAAATTTATGTTTAATCTCTCGAGCGTAACTGCTGTACTTGCGCTTAAAAGCTTAAGTTCTTTAGTTAAAAAAAAAATGTTGAAAACGCTATATTAAAGAAAAAAAATAATACACTATTTTGTAGGTATGAACACATATTAGTTTTGTTAGATTTCCGTCGACTATACTTCGTCTCATCCTACGATGGACTAAAGGCCAAAGCCACGGGCCGCCAGGTCCAATCACGTTCCACGCTAAACTATGACACGCTTAGCATTGGTTAGGTTTGGACGAATAATGCTCCGAATCCAAAAACGCTGCGTCATTTTTATAGCTTCGACACTGCAATGAGCCAGTAAGCCGTGGCTTTCTTTGCAATGTGAAATTGTTGAGTCACTCATTGCTCAATCTGAACCACTGTCGGCCCATTCCCATCAGTGATCCGAGACGTGGGCACCAATACGTGCTTCGAAGCGAAATACCACACAATGTCCAAGTGGCTCGTGATTGGATCTGGCGGTTCGTAGCTTCTGCCTCTAGTCCATTGTAGGGTGAGACGAAGTATAGTAACTATATTTTCAAAAAAACACCATAACAGTCCAAGTACAATCCAAGCTCGAAGCGGGGGAAGCGCATTTTAAGTCTCGCGCACACACCCAGGCGCATAATGGAGCAGGAAAGGTCATGAATCCGTTCATCTATCAACCAGAATTCAGCAAAACGCGAGCCTCAACCTCGTGCATAACGCAACAACCGCGACGAGCCGAACTGCATGCAGCCCTAGAAAGATAGGAAACTTTTCTGCATCCTCGCCCCCCCCCCCCCCCCACACACACACACACACACGAATCTTATAGCTTTCTTCGCAATTTCATCCTTCGTTTTTTTTTTTTTTTCTCCTCCTCTTATCCCTAAACTTCGGTCCAACCTATAACCTTCATCGAAACACAGCAACATTCCCTGATGAAAGCACACGAGACACACAAATAACAACAAAAAGACCAGTGTTTTTGGTTTTTTTTGTCGTAAAGGCGTGTAAAGGAAAACAAGGAATCCCGCCGAGCCTATGGTATATGCATGGTATATTCTCCCGTATACCAAAAAGGCGAATACAAAGTGTGGCAAACAAAAGAGAGAGGCCGTATAGCGACGAACCCCCGTCGCGAGAAATATTTGATTGTGTGTGTGCGCGAGCGCTCGCTTGGGCCCCCGGAGCTTCCTCGCAGAGTCCGGGCGTTTCCGGACTCATTATCCAAATGAAGGCAGCGCGCCGGCCACCGCGACAGCGCAGATAAAGGAAGGGGAAGAAGGATGGGCCCCGAACCGACTGGACACCTGCGGAGTCGCGACGCAGCGCTCGAGAGACCGACCAACAAGAACCACGGAGGCTGGATATCTTCTTCGCGAACCGCCGATCCAGAAGCGAACTAACGGCCAAGTGGAGAGGAGAAGAGGAGCCCCCATCAATGAAGCTCGGGCAGATAAATGCCCCAGGGAACGGATAATGCGACCACCGTTTATAGTGATCCATCAGTGAGTATAAGTTGGTTCGGTTTCTGTGTACGTATCAAGTATTTTGTCTCTTGAGTCAAGACGTCAATTTCGCGTCAGAATGATCTACTAACATTGGAGACATAGCTGGCGGAACTCCGCTGTGAAAGGCTGAAGACTTACTAGGGTTCGTGTTATGGTACAAAGGACGTTTTACACATGGGTCATGTGAAACTGGAAGTCAACATTCTACAAGATCCGGTGAATCAACTTTACCGCATGTGACAGCGGTTGGCCTTCACCAAACGCGTGAGTTAACCTTTAAAACCACAAGCACGCGCAAGTGTTCATCAGGAAAATTACGAGCAGAACAATGCCACCTATAGGAGAGGCTCAACAATGGGGAAACAAAGGACACCCGTCGCTTCTTGGTCGAATTATAGCAAAGATATCCTCGTGCGTTTGCCACCGCGAGTACGGACTTCTTAAAAAAGCATCCTTATCTTTGGGTCGTTCAGCTACCGTGAAAGTTGGGGAAACGCTGGACGCAAGATAAAATAAATCCCAGGAGGCACTTATTTATATAACTCGCATAATTACTTAACATTTTATTGTTACTGTGGGTGCATTATACTATCTCCTTGTTCGCAGCCTGTTTCCAATCGCACGCGTAAACTGGATAGTTGAATACATCATATATGTGTAAAATATTATTCCCGAAATAGCTTGACTGGTACTCCTGGTCTATATAGGAACATCTTTATTATGTGACTCAATGGCGCAAATGTAGATGGAGCATTCGCAATAACTCACGGGTACCACACTAATCGACGTTCTCGTATATGCTCCGTGCCACAAAAAAAAAGTATACGATAATAATAACCAACGTTCGGTCGAGCGGACATTACGGAGGGAAGCTCGTGGATATTATCAGCGTTCGCGCTCGGATCCGCAGCAATGAATACGAAACCCCGGGCTGATCGAGGAGAGCTCGAACGTGCGCTCGGCGCCAAGCGCGCACTCTATTCAGCTCCCAGAGAACATTGCTCGAATCTTTCTTCTTCCCACTGGGTGTTCTTGTTTTGTTTTCTTATTTTCTTTCTCTCTCTCCTTTTACGCTTTTTCCCTTTGTTGTCGAAAAGCGAGCGAGATTAGTGGGCTTTCATGGCGGGGATTCTGTTTTGCATTATGGAGAGGGCGAGGCCGGCGAAGCTGCCAACTCTGTACTCTCAGGTTCACCCCCGAGCTAACAGTGCGATGGAAGCTACGTGCTCGCAGGACCAGTCGTACGCCTATCTTTTGGTCACGTGATCAGGCTTCCGCCCGTACTTGGGCGCGGAGATCGGGGTCAGGCGATGAAAGGGAGGCGGTCGATTGGTCCGGTGAACGCGCAGCTCCCACCGCGTTGTCAGCTTAGATGTGAACGGAGTATTAGAGGACCGAGCAAACGCAGGCCAATTCCCAGATTGGTGAGGCTTTTGTTGGTGTGTGTCTGTGTGTGTGTGTCTGTGTGTGTGTAGGAGGCGAACGACGACATGAAAAAAGAGTAGTGTAATGAAACAACAAGATGAAAATCTGCCAGTAGAGACGCTTTGTCTCCCTCAAAGGGGGCGTGACCCCAACTCGCTGGTGCACCGAGAAAATAATAAAAAAATGTATTGGGAGGCAAGATAAAAAAAGTAAAGGTTTAAAAAAAATGTGAATACTAAAACACCGTGCAGCGGGTGGGAAGAAAAATCGCGTTGTCATCTTGCACAATTTTGTTAAAGTGGTGCTTCTCTCGCGACAAAAAGCGACGGCATAAATATTTTTTTGTCGCTTTACTTGTTTTGGAAAGACATGTCAGGTTGAGGAGTTGAGCGTCTGAGAGAAGAACTATGCTACCATTACGGTCACTGTTAAGAAACGCGGAGCACATCGCGTCCCCGGCCTCTTATTATCACTCCGCAGCCTATGAGATTGCGCATGAGACGATGAGCAGCGCAAAACGAGTCACGAAGGGTAGAGAGCATTATAAGCCATCGCCTTACGATTCTTAAGCTGCCAGTGACATACACATACATCGCCAAATGATGCATCTTGTTACGTTGAGAAGCCAACTCCAAGCATGAAATTTTCGACTTTCATTCTAGAGCTCCGTCTTCCGCGCACCGTACACGGTAAGAATCTGTTGAGCAGCGTAAAATTACCTCAAGGACCACAGTGCCGTTTCTCTTTGCAACCTGCAGCGAGCAAAGAAGGAAAGTTAAAGGGATACTGAACCAAAGAATTTAGTGCCCATAATAAGTGGCGCACGTTCTTTCCACGAGCCAGCCGCCGCCGGTGTGCGCGAGCACACGCAACGAAAATGACGTCAAAGACCTCCATTCGCGCTTAAAGGGGCGATGCAACGATTTTTGTATTTTGCGCGAATACCGCTTAGAGGGGATCCCTGACGTTAATGACCTGGGAAACACCCGTTCGTTTTTCACCACACGCAATCGAAGTCGCAGAAAAAAATTAAGAAAAACGAGCAGCGTTCACCCCCTCAACTCGCAGCCAGAACAAGCGGCCACGTGATCTGGAGCCGATTATATGCCGCCAATGTTGACCATAGCCATGCGCTGGGGTTGGCAAGGCACAGGACACGGGCTGAGTTCCAGACATTGTTATGGTTCGGCTGTTGTCGTCATTGCAGCGATTGGACACGGGCCACTACCCGAATGCTTCTCGAGCTATCGATTATCACGAGCCCAAATCGAGTGTCCACGCCATGCTCGGGTCCAATCTATGAGCCACATTCAAATATCGTCACTGGGCGGTACTTCTACCGCCCAGCTACGTCATCAGGTTTTGCGAAGGAGAGATTGAATGAAAACACTCGGTTTTGTCCTCGAAATTACAGCGCAACAAAGGAATTTCTTGGTCAGTGGCGTTGCGTGCGAGTATCCTTGAGTCCCACTAGTGCAAGTAAGCTCGTGTAAAGTGAAAAACATTCGAATTGAATATCGTTGCACCGCCCCTTTAAGAGGACAGTGAAATGCATGAGCTTCGGGCCAAAGGAGAATAAATACAGGCTTTACATAAGTGAAAGCTACGTGCTCGTTAGACCAATTAATCGCTTACCTTTTACGCCAGACACCACTGTGTAGATGAAAAACTTGTCTTTATTCTCCTTTGACCCGAAGCCCATACATTTCACTGTCATCTTAACCAAGAATGGAGGTCTTTGACGTCATTTTTGCTACGTGTGCTCGCGCACACCGGCGGCTGCTGGCTCGTGGAAAGAACGTGCGCCACTTATTATGGACACTAAATTCCTTGGTTCAGTATCCCTTTAACGCACGTCTCGTTCGAGGCCTGTTCCACTTTGCGCTAAGCGCGTGCTGACGGGAGCGTTCACTAGATTTGCATCGCACCGTCAAAACGGTTGCTCACGTCAGACGAGCTGACGACACGTGATCAGTGCTGTATCCACTGCATGTGGGAACCAGCCTTGTTTACTGTGTTCTAAAATTTACTCCATCTCACTTTACAGACCTTTCCAAAGAAGGGCTACTGGCGATTCCATTTTCAGTGTTTGTGCGTCGCGTGGTTTGTTCGCTTTCCGAAGCGACGAACACGCGCGTGATGGGCCGAGGAGATAAGGTTCTCTACTTTGGCGTTCAAAAACCTACCCGCGTCCAGCGTTGCTCTATCTCTCTTGTCACGTGACATGATCCGCCGGAGTAGCTCGGATCCACTCGAGTAAGATATGGAACACACCCTAACCGCTCATTCACACTGGAAGCGGATTCGCGTTCGCAAAGCGGTTGCGAACGCGGTTCTATGAAGATTCAGTACAATGTCACGCGCACTTGATGTCATCGAGTGCGCGTGCAATTGTGCTGGATCTTTATACAACCGCGTTCGCAACCGCTTTGCGAACGCGGATCCGCTTTATGAATGAGCGGTTAGGGTGAAACACGTGAGAACAAAAATCGCGTCGCGTCGCGCCGCCGAGCGGCGTAACCATGTGGCAACCATCGCTGACGCTGTGGCGTAAAGCGGCGCGGCACTGGGCCATGTCAGTGGTGGTCTCTATCATAGCCTTCTCTATACTCACAAATTTTGGCAGTTTGGCGACGGAGCCATAGAGTGCCCGGTCACAGACTTGGAGCGCGAGGATCTGGTAGCACAGAGCATCAAAGAGCCATTTCTTGGGCAACCTGGACGTTAGCGCACAGCTTTTGCAGCGGCGAGGACCCGAAACACACTTCGCTCGGGAGAAGTGTACTTCGGCGTCTCTCCGCAGCGGGGCGCCAGTCACGTGGCTCTCCTTTCATCCGTTGTCTGCCGCTCCACCTCTTCCATTTCGGCGGCCGCTTCTCGTGGCGACCTGCCAGGCTTTGTAGTTGCAACGGGCGGCGGCGCGCTGCGACGCGATTTTTGCTCTACTCTAAACTAGGGTGCCTCAATGTCCTTTTGTTTAGGGTGATGTCACCCTTTGTAGTACCCGATGCCGACAGCACGCGCTCACGGGGAAAATACAAAGAAATCGACGAAAACAAAATGTCGCCATAGCACAGTCAGCGCCACAAACGCGTGCCGGGACACGCTCTTTCACGCGCTTCTGAACAAAAAAGAAAAATAAACTTGTGGGGCAAAATGGCGAGATGCCACCACCCTAAGCAAAGCGCACATGAAGGCACCCTACTCTAAACGTGAAGAGACTGCAGCCAAAGCTACAAGCGCGAGCCAGTCCACGCTCCTGGCTTTGAGGCGTGCATTTTTAGCGCCAGTGCTCGTTCTGAGGGAAGAATGCTTCAAAGCAGCGACCTCGTGCTCTCGGGCTTGTGGCATTGGCTGGAGTCTCAGCTTAAAGGGATACTGAACCAAAGAATCGAGTGTCCATAATAAGTGGCGCACGTTCTTTCCACGAGCCAGCAGCCGCCGGTGTGCGCGAGCACACGCAACGAAAATGACGTCAAAGGCCTCCATTCGCGCTTAAGAGGACAGTGAAATGCATCGGCTTCGGGCCAAAGGAGAATAAACACAGGCGTTTCATCTCTACAAGTGAAAGCTACGTGCTTGTTAGACCAATTAATCGCTTACCTTTTACACCAGACACCACTGTGTAGATGACAAACCTGTCTTTATTCTCCTTTAGCCTGAAGCTCATACATTTCACTGTCATCTTAACCGCGAATGAAGGTCTTTGACGTCATTTGTGTTGCGTGTGCTCGCGCACACCGGCGGCTGCTGGCTCGTGGAAAGAACGTGCACCACTTATTATGGACACTAAATTCCTTGGATCAGTATCCCTTTAAGGGTGAACGGAGTATAAATAGGGTTTAGCGAATGTGAGAAAGTGATGTCATTGTTTCAATCTGAACACATTAACCGCAATATAGAGTGCCCGCGTGAGCTTACAGCTTCGAGAGGTGCTTGCAGTCTCGTGCAGCCGATGCGGCATCTCAAGCGAGGAACTGACGTTTTGTATCGTTCGCCACAATCCTCATCAAGTCGCGGTCGCACTTCTAACACATCATACAAAAAACAGTCTGCAAACAACATCTGAGGCTTGCTTATTCCTTGTATTGCCGTTCTGTACCATATGGCCATTACAAAAACAAACAGAAAAACCTCTCTGCAGACATATTCGAGGCATGCGAATGTGTATGAAGCAAACGTGCTTCGAACATGATTGAGGCGTGTATACGCGGATCATTTTGTCATCATGTCTACAGCGAACATTGCGACTCTTGTCGGATGCACGAGTAGTGCTACTCTGGATTTAACGTAAGTCGGACCAGACCATAAACGCTCACGCCAAGGGGGGGATGAAAGTTAGATCCGAAAATACGTTTACAGATGAAAAGATTTGACGGCATCCGAGTAATAAAGAAAGTGATAAGAAAGACTTAGCTTCGCGGTGTTTATAGACAATCAAATGTTTGAGCAAGAAATCACGAAGCTTGCCTAACTAAAGTTACATCATCGGGGTGCGAGCAATAAATGATCGACGTTTTTTTGTTTCGTTTTTCTTCTTCAGAGTATTCTATAAACTGCCGTGCTTCGAGACATTTAGGTGAATCTTCAAGCTAATGGAACAAGCCAGTGGTGCTTCAATACTTGTGTAGCGAGAGATCCACAAGTGGAAACGCGGGCCAAATCTCTCTCGCAAAAACTACGCATCGCGCAGGAAAAAGGTTGATGCCGCAGTGGACTGTGCCAAAGGGTTCATTGAGGACAATTATTACCGTTTCGTATAATTAGGTAATGAATTACTTTTTAGTAATTACATTTTGATTATTAACATTAAAGGTATGGTTTCAATTAGAAATTGGATGTGAATCATTAAAAACTACTAAATCCACCCATAGTACAATTACATTAGGCACGAGCAGCATTTTACGACATTCCGAAGAATTGCTCAATTGGGATGCGTTTCTAGGTTTCGGTTTCTTATCGGAGCGCATCTTCGCATCAACAATCTCCACGCCGCTCGTGGCCAAAACGCGAAAAGTGCGTGGGCCGCCACGCATGCACGTAAAGGTGCGCCTTCACACTGGCACCAACGTCAAAAAGGCAAACCTCATGTGTAACAGTCCGGAAGCTTTTTTTTTTTTATCTATAACCTTTTCTACGTGCGATGCGTGGCGGCGCACGTGCGTTGCGCCGCCACGTATCGCATCGCATCGCATCGCATCGCATCGCATCGCGTCGCATCGCATCGCATCGTGTCGCATCCCATCGCATAGCATCGTATCGCATCGCATCGCATCGCACTGTGGCCCGACCAGACTCATGGGGATCTGCTGGCTGAGGTGTGCCCACCTCCGAGACCGCGGAAGTTATATTATATAACCACCTTTTATTTGCTTATCTTCACTGTTACTTATGAGTAAAGAATCGCTAAGAACTTAGAGCGATCCTGAAAGTATTGTACGAGTTTTCATCTGGCTTTATAGATGATCACTAGGAGCTCTGGCACATTAGAGAGTTTTAGTAGATAGTTGCACGATACCTCCGGATCACACCCGATAACGATACTATATATGTAAGCGCCAAGGCCCGGATGCAGAGTCCGGGATCGTTATCGGAGTCATACACTAAACATTGTAACACCCATAATCGTGTAAAAAGGGTGTAAGAAGGGTGCAAGTTAGGAAAAACACCCTTTTTAGAACCTTTTTACACGATTTCTGAATATCAGTGGGTGTAAAAAGGGTGTGTTGACGTCTTACACCCCTTACACGCCCTTTTTACGCCCCACTTGTAGCGATGGTTTCTAAAATCGTGTAAAAAGGGTGTATGGGCGAATTTTACGCCCTTCATTCACACGGTGTGAGAGGGGCGTAATGTTGATACTGTCGAATACACCCATGATTTCATAACCGTTCATGTTTATCGCTTTGGTGACACTGTTGCTGATGTACGGCGGTACTAACATAGAGTATGATTAATCGCCGCACGAAGGCGCGTATGATTAGGAAGTGCTAGAGAATAGTTTTTGCAACTCCGATCGAACTCTCCATCCGACACGAGCCGAAAATTACGTGTCGCGCGTGCATCCGTTTTATCAGTTCAACTTCGATTTAAAAAAATCACTTCCGCTCGCAAAAGGTGACCGAAGACGTGTAAATATACAGCCCAGGAAACATACCGTATTGCGCGATGTTGGATCTAATCGAAAAGATTGTGCCCACACCATTTTGGTTCAGCCAATATTTAACGAATGGGATGAGTCGCGCCGACGCCATCCTGACATAACGTACGCGACGCCGTTTTTGGTTGAGTGTTGAGAGTATCCTGCGTTAATCGGCTATGCCGGAGAGGTATTTCTATTTCTTGACCGCCTAAAATACGACGGTAAAAAAAAAAAAAAAAAAAGCAACAGGGAATCTGCTTGCTTTTAGCCCGAGAAGTCTTTCTCGGGCTAAAAGCAAACAAATTCCGTTTTGTTTAATTTTTTTTTTTTTTTTTTTTGACTGCGCTGAAGCTCTGAACAAGCTGTGGCGCCCTTATTTCGGGTAATACAATCTCACCTGTCTGGACCAATAAGTATACTTCCCAACACATGAAGAAAAAAAAAAGAAAGGGAAAGAAGGAACTCAAACGCATAAACAAGACGACGATCAACGAGTTCTACCGAGACAGCACAAGCCACTCCCCGGCTCCACAGTTTTCGAAAGGGAACCGCCACCCGAACAACAACGACTCCAAGGTCCCGCACACAAACGACCCTCCCTGTACAGCGCAGGAGGCAGCAGAGGGAGATTAGCTGCTTTGTCCACCCCCTTTGACCTCGTCTTCTGATAAGCTTCCACACCTCCTTTTGGGTCTTCGTGTGGCTGTGAGCGACTGCGAAGGCAGCTTCTAGCGAATCAGAGGGGTGGAGCGAAACACGTGACCGCTCTCCGTAGGACAAAAACGCTTGGACGAAAATTTGTCACGCGACTCGCTCTGACGCGCTGATGGGCTCACTGGACTCATAGCCTTCGCCGTTTGCCAGGTTATGGTGAGTTGTAGGGACCACGTAAATCCGGTTTCCAAAAAGCGTCCTTCAGTGCTCTCCTGTTTTTCGTGCAAGCAGGTCCTGACGAGTTCCACTTCGCGACCGTAGTTTTTCGTCGTGAACGGCGGAATACATCCATGTCAACTTTTTATAATGGTCGTTTATTTCGTCGGAGTCTATGGAATTATTGTAGAACGCGTTTCGGCAAAGAGCTGCTCATCGGGCCTCGGCGGACGCGAGACTTCCGTTGATTGTGATCGACCGCCTTCATCCTCGACATTGTGTTTGCGTTGTTTCGAGCTGCGCGAATCAGATTGTGCATCTATCACGACAGAAAGCTCCTCATCGGTGACCGCGATACTTTCGTGGAATGTGAGCGACCGCCTTCATCCCCGGCATTATGTTTGCGAATTGTTCTGTGCTGCTCGAATCGGATTATGCATCTATCACGGATTACATGAGATCGCTCTCTTATATGTAAGTACTCTGCATGCATGCTTCTGATTGTAGTCCTGCTTCCGTCTCAATAGACCATTTTACTGTTTACAAACATGAACTGCCGCTTGCGTCCCAAGTAACTTCCGGTCGTTCTGTCTTTGTGAACGTAGTAAGAAGAGACATGGCTGCGGCCAGATGACCTCCTTGCAATCGTCTGAAGAGAATTTAGTAGAACCTAGTAGAATCTTGATCGAAAAATAAAAAGTGAACCAGGCATGTTTCAACTCATTCGCAGTCATTTCTTCCTGTAGTCTTTTGGGTTAATACACCCTATCTTATGGGTGTTGGTCATTGTGTTTTCTTTTTTACTTACCTTTCTGGCGGCGGTACACCCAATTTAGAGGGCGTACTGCGCAGTCGTAACACCCTAATAAAACGGTGTACTGTGGAATCACACCTTTATTTAAGGGTGTTCGGCAAAAACACCCTCCTTTAGAGTATCGGGTAATCGTTATCGGAGTCCTCGGAACGATCTAACTACTAAACTCTCTATAACAGCTAAATGCTGATAATGCTCGTTCGAAATCCAAACCCCAAAGTGAGGGATTTTTTTTTTTTTTTTTCGAAAAGTTGAATCATTTGTCGTGATTTTCTTCGCGTCCGAAAGCGAGCCTCGATGCAAAGCGAGGAACCCCCCTCCAACTTATTTGATATGCAGAAGCCATCGACTAAGCCAACCCGAGCCGCATGCAGAGACGCTAGGAAAGCCGAGACGAGCCGAGACGGGCCAGCCTAGTCAGAGCCTCCGAGTCATCAGCTGTTCCCTAATAGCGTCATCCATCTCCGTCGGCCCTACCAAAACGATATCGCGCCGCCGGCATCCTTTGTGGGCGCTCTCGACGGAGTCAAGCCGGGAGAAAGCCGCCCTTTTGGTGTGCGGCGCGAGATGGCCAGATTATGAGCACGCGGGGCCACGGGCCAATATTGGAACCGGCTGGCATTGTCCGCCGAGAAGAGGCACGAGCTGGACGCTTTGGTATTGGAGGAAGGAACAGCGTCCCACAGTGAGTGGCGCCTTTTGCGCCGTTCTGCCCTACGCAAGTGGGCGAGACAAGGCAGTCGGGCTCCAAACTCGGCCCTCGATCCCACGCTTGTTAACGGCAAGCAAAATTGAGCGGGAGAAGTTTGTGAGTTGCATATTTGGGAAGTGTCTCTTACGGCTATTTAGACGCAAAGATACACCTAGCAACGGGGTGCGCGTATTCGTGCCTCGAAATAAAGTTAAAAGCTGGGTTTTAAATTGATGAAAAGAAAGGAAGAATGTTGTACGAGCAGAATAGAAAACAAATCAGGGTCAAACAAGGGACGTCACGGGTTCACGTGACGTCAGGGTGCCATGTCACGTCATCTGTCTGTAGATATTTTTGTAACCATACATGGATGTGTCACTTTTCGAGGAGACATTGGCGATGGTTGCTCCCCGTATAGAACCAAGGATTTAGAAAGAGTTGTTATTTCTATTGAGAATGGTTAGTGTACTTTTATGTTTCCGTGGTGCTCATTGATTGTACTAAGTGGTCATATAAGTTGAGACTTATTTGTTTACTCGTGCATGCAATAGATTGTCATTTCGCATAATATTTTATTTGAAAGGAGCCGGGAGCCGTTACGAGCCTCTGAATATAGATCCTGAACAATGTATGTATTTTTCATTTGTATCTTTCTTGATGTTAATAAACTTGGATCTCGAAACTTGAAAGCGCAAGACACGTTAGAGTAAACTAGGATAGGGTGTTACAGCTATCGCTCTGACTGTACTGTGAATTCACACGGGGCTGCTATATTTCTTTTTCTCTCGTAGCTGTAGAAGACAGACGTGCCCGCACCCCAGGCACATCTCGCGGTCTCTCGGCAGCCGTCAGCCGCGAATCCGGAAGGTCTTCGTGGGTGGGGCAGTTCATCCATCACGGAGCGTCGCGCGCAAGAGACGCCGCGCCAAGAAGCGTGCAGGCCAGACGGCACGTACCGACGCCGCTGGGCCCCCTGGGTGGCCTCTTTGCGCGCAACGTGAGGATGGGATTCGTGCCCACGCAACCGCCCAGCCGATCCAGCCGGAATCTACAGGAAGCTCCAGCGTGGTTGAGTGTTTTTTTTTTTTTTTTTTTTTTTTTTTGCACTTGCCGAGAAACAGGAAAAAGAGTAAAACGTCAAGACATGTTACAAACTTGAAGAAGGAAAATACTGTATCTACCTGGTAGGCAGGTAAGGAAAACTTTGGAGATCGTTTTATTTTGGCCGTGTTCATAGTGCACGTGTAACCCAGAAGAGTTTGGTTTCGCATGAGTCGTTGTCAAGTTCGAAACTCAGGCTTGACTCATAGTGGAACCGACCTCTATGAAGCAGAGGCAACCAAACCTTCACTTAAGGCCTTTTCAATGACGACCATCTTATACTTCGTCTTTGATGAAACGAATTCTATGAGCGCAGTTTATAAACTTCGTTTCATCTCAAGAAGACTTAAAGTATTTCAAGTTGCCTCGTACACACTATATGCAGATATATACATAGCCCATAATTACTGCATCCTGTTTATTCGTATTGATAAGATCAACCTAAAAATTCAGATACTCAAAATATGGAAAACACTGCCCGAAGGGGTGCCGTATACGCCTTGCTAGCAATTTTATCTCATATTAAGGCTGGTTCACACATCTGCGTCGTGCAGCACGGCGCCTGCCCATTTGCTCGTCGCACGTGTCGCCATAGCAACAGCTCGGCGCAAGCTGTCTTAACGAGACGCAAGTGGCTACAGTCGCACTCGAACGCAACTGTGTGAACGAGTCTTTAGGGGTCGCCAAACAACAACAAGCAGGTTGTTTTTTTTTTTTGTTTTTTTTTGTGAGCTAGTATGTTGATTATTTTTTGTATTGAAAAAAATAAGAATATTTTTTTCTTTTTATATCGGCAAAGTTGTATTTTTTTTTTGGTTGCCTAGTGTGACTAGGTCTACACAATTGTGCAAGCAAGCACAGTCTGAGACTACACTGCGTCGGCGAACCCTGCTACATCATCCTCTGGCGGTCTGCCGGCTAGCGCATCAGGCACACAGACAGGGCCACCAATGCGAAAGGCACAGCCATGCAAGAAAATACAATACAATACAATACAATACAATATTTATTTTGCGTGCTTACCAACAGCCGGTTGGCCTTTGCGATAAAGCACAATGTAAGCCTTACATTTCCATTACAAAAAATACATCCTTAATCAAACCGATTTTAATATCATGCACATGTGAGGATGGGATTCGTGCCCACAGTCAGAGTATTCTCAATGTATACAGTCAGATACAGTCAAAGTATTATTCAATATATTCGAACTATGTCCAAAACCGAAACATTTCCCCAACAACCGTAAGCAGAGATCCGATAAAAAGAAACTGAATTTTACAGGGTCATAATCACATGCACGCTACCTGGCGTTATCGGTCCGTCTCTACGGAGAGAAGTGCAGCCCTCACGTAGACCACGATACGATTGAACACCTCGAAGTCTGCTTGAGAACCAAGCAAGACGCGAAACTCGTGAATCTGAGCAGTGTCTGCATTCTCCTCAAACCTCGCGCGCGCGTGATCAACAGATTGTGAGCGACCGTGAAGAAAAGCGAGACACGAAGGCTGGTGCTCCCAAGAACGCAAAAATCACCTGCAGCATGTACGTGAGGTATCTCGGAACGTGTAAGCACTCTACAGGAACCCCTCCGAACGTAAGACACCTCTTCTTTTATGCTGCCGCAACCAAACCTAACGTAGCCTGCTCCTGTGCTCTCGTTTCTTTCCTCTTTTTTTTTTGTTTTTCATCCTCTCTAGAGCGCGCTCTCAGCGATCGCATCCCGACACCGTGCATTTACTCGGAAGACCGATGCGTTTCCGCGGGCGCCCGAAATTAAGACGGATGCCCCGTCGCGCGCGCACCTTCCCACCCAGCGCTCTCCGCTCGAGACAGGCTGAGACTCCTTTATGGCGACCGCGAAGAAAGAAGAGGCGCTGCGTCGGCGAACCCTGCTACATCATCGTCCGGCGCGGTCCGGCGGCCAGCGCGTCGGGCACACAGACAGGGCCACCCATGCGAAAGCACGGCCGTTTATCGCCTCCAATTACAAACGCGCGCGCTGCAGTCCGTGCGAGGCGCCGCACACGCATCCTCCCGGTCTCCGCGCTGCATAACACCGGGAACAACGCGAGCGAAAAAGAACCGCGAGTCGGGGGAGCCTGCAGGACAACACCGCCGCGCCGGTCGCCGATCGAGCGAGCAACGAGCCATACTAATTGGAAGTTAATGAAAGGGCACGGTCTCTGTCTCTTCGGGGGTCCCCTCTGAAAAATGCTCCGCGGTCAATGAGGCAATACGTTGTCAGTGGGCCCCCGTAGATGTACGCTCGCTGTCTCGGACATCGTGCACGTGAGTTCGGCGTAAAAACAGGCGACGTGGTGGTTCTTCCAGCGTGTTTATATACGATTCGGAAATCAGTTGGGGAACTCACGGTGAGCCGATCGGTTTCTTCTTCCTTCGATGGCTCTGCGGGGAACGCTCACGCGTTGCCCGGGGCCACCGAACGCTTGGGTGGTGGGCTGTCGAACGCCAACTGATGGGGCGTCCCATGCCGATTGGTTGCAAAGGGTGATTAGCACACGAGTCTAAAGGCGCCTCATATTTCTTTTTCGTCCCGGGAGAGAGATCTGGACCGAGTTGGTATTAGCCAACACGGAAGCCTATCAATGGCAGCGCTAATGAGAGGTTCTGGTTCCTAGGTCGAGGGAGGAGGTTTTTTTCAAATACGTCTATTAACGAACGTTCGAACGTGGCTTTTGGGTAGCAGGGTTTTCATCGTGCTTTCAGGGGACAGGCCGGACCTGTTTCGGAGCCTCTGATGCGGCCATTTGTATGACGAGGTTCACAGATAACATTTCTTGTGTACTGGGTACGCACTAACAACCACAGCTTTTTTTAAGTATTCTACTGACTTTTTATGCATACGGTAGTAGAACGGTAGTTTTTATATACACAACGATTGTGTATTTCTTCTAAGCCTCAATGGTGGACAAAGAGATTCTCTCGAATCGTGCGAAAGGAAGGAAGCGGCTCTTAGGTGACCTATAAGAAAATAACTGCTGACTGTAATATTATAATTACGTAATAACTGTAATATCGTTATAGACACTTTAAAATTGTCTCAAATCAAAGCCGACGTTAATATCTGCCTATGACTTACTGAGGTGTCTAACTATTGAAACTAGTTATGTAGAATTAGTACTATGAGAGCCTATGTTGTTGAGAAAAGTACCCTCTGAAAGGCGACAACCTTTTGTATCACCTGATGAAGTAAAGCAACCAGTATATAAAAAAGCGTGAAAACAAAGATTAAGTTCAGGATAATATGCAATAAAAGCGCACTAAAATGTTCTGACTATCGCGAAAGCGTTTAGCTTTGGTTGTGATCGATCACAGGCAAAATGCTAGTCATATAGCTGAATAATTAATAATTTGCCCCTAATAGGACATTACCCCTTACAAGTTAAAGTTTACTTTGGGACTTACATTTCATGAGGCTGTTGTTTATACTTTAAGTTTTAAGTATAAAACAATACTGTTGTGAGAGTGGCATACTGAAACATACTCATGTGATAAGAAGGCCAAGAACAAAACTTTATGTGCTATTCGACAAAAAAAAAAAAAAGCAAAGACGTTTTCTACGGGAACTTTTTCTTCCTTATCCAGCCCTGCAATGCCTTCAGCAGACGACGCGTCTACTTACAAGATGGAAGAATTTTGTTCAGGCTATTTATATATTTACTTTGTTGCCAATACGAGGTGCCCACAGCACAAAAAACGTCTAAAGCACACGAAGGAAAGTAAACAGACCTCCATTGAAGCCGATGAGCTATTCGACCTAACCAAAACACTATCCCCGCAGGTGCGGGCCTTCATCTCCGACTCTAAATATGCCCTTGAGTAATCCGAAATGGCTTCTAGTATAAACGGTGGGTTATATCTATTTTGATTCGACTGATTCCAAACCCAGGTCGCTGCGTCTACTATTCATCTTGTAGCTAGAGAAGAACGTGCTTGCCTGTGTACCCTCCTTAGATAGCACTGATGGCAATTCGTTTTTCCTTAGAGCTAATACGAATAACGAACCTGTGCCCTAATTAAGAAGACGAGTTTCTTTTCATCGGCTTAGAGAAAATGGCCTGGCAGGCGTTTTTGTCGGACATAAATAAACGCTCCGAGCAGGCCCACGTAAAACGACGCTCTGGTTCGCGTCGGCGAAGAGTTATGAACGATCCAGAGACTATGCCTGCGAGCGATTCGTCGCACCTGTATAAGCTGCATTCTCGACAAGCAAGGTGCGATGCTCCGAATTTAGTTTTATGCGACTTCATTCGAGAAGGTGTACGTGGGGGTCAAATATTGTACATTTGAAGAAACCTTTGAGAACGTGCATGCTTGTCCTTAAACCTTTCCTCGAATGTACAATATTTGACCCCCACGTAACCTCCTCAATAAAGGTTCGCATAGGACTAAATTTTGCTTTCGAAATGTCGAGTGAAGCATTATGAGTGCATGATCTTTAAGAATACAGGATTTACATCACAAGAATTTCATATATTTTTGAGATTTTAAACTACCAGGCCCTGCATATGCTACTCTTCAGCCCTGCCAATCATGATGTATCTTTCGTCATCTAATCATTCTTGTCTCAAGATCTGTCCAATGCCAGGCTTTCCACGCTGGAAGCCAGCTAGCTTATTTGCTTGCACTCATTGCACACTGCCATACGGTGATATTTATTTTCTCCTAAACAAGTTGGAACGCGGGCGCCTGGAATCGAGTAATGGATGTATACTGGTACTGCAAACTATGTAATAGTTTGGGTACGTAAATGGTAAGAATGAGGCAAGGTGCTTCTTCTGTGTAACCGACGATCTTTATCCGGATAAAATAGAAGAACGCGAACAGAGAGTACCTTTATTGAAGCGACGCATTTAAGAGATTATGCTTAGGCCCCTGCGTCTGGTCGAAGTCAAAAGACAAGACATCGACGCAAGCATTCAGTCCTCACCGCGGAAGCATACATAAACTTAAAATCCGATGCTCCGGAAACCCGTCTCACCTATCACAGCCTTAATACACCACCAACCCACCCCGTTTTCATCCCTTCTCACCCCAAAACTGAACCTCCCCACGAGCTATTCACCGAACCCCTCGGTTGCCAGCCCGGTGCCTTCCTCCGAGCCCCCTCTTTACGGCAGCCAAATAAGAAAGTCCCCTTTTCCCTGCTGCCTAAAACGAAACCCTGCAGCGCCTACGCTTACATCTCCCCCCCTCCTGCGAAACCAAGTAAGTAATCCATCCGAAGAACTGCCAATGAAAGAAGGCAAAGAAGGGGCTGGAGAGAAAGGCTGTCAACGAGGGCCGCCTCGTGACGCGGGGCAGCAGCCTCATTCACAGCCACAATGCAGCAGTCTCCCTTCCTTCCGCACCTCTGGCGGCACCGCGTTCTCCATCGGTCGGACGGCAACCTAGAGAAGAAGAGGAGGAGGAACCTCTGATGGAAACGTGCTACCCCATCGGTGAGGAGACGTCGGCTGCTGCCCCGCTCCAAAGGGTGACAACAACGGGGCCACGGGAACCCAACTTGCTGAATAGCGGGGAGCGATGCGCACTCAGGGGGGACCCCCTGTGGCTGCCCCTTTCTCTATGCACGCGCTGCTCAGTTTCATTTATGCCTCCGCTTAGATGTTCAGACGTCGTGGGCATCTGGAGGGTTAGTGGAACGAAAGATGGAAGTTGGGAGAGGGCACAGGAAGCGAATCTATGATTTCTGCTGGAAGTCGGGAACAAGCTCAGTCTTCCGATGTGTTGTATAAGCTGGAAGTATGCATTTTCCAGAATTACCGTTATGGGATTCTGTGAAAGAAGCCAACACACACATGAACATATCAGCCGCGGTCCCACTGCATTACACAACAGACAGTCTGCAGACGCCGTCTGGGGCGTGTTTCTTTCTTGTATGGCGGCCCTTCATGTAGGTCGAAAACTGTCTTCAGACATGTTCGAAGCATACAACTGTTTTACGCGAAAAATGCTTGAAACAGGCTTCAGGCTTGACCTGGACATCCCTTCAGCCCGAAGGATCACTTGACTAGTCTAGAAAAAAGCTGATGTAGCATGCCGCCATGCGGAAGCTAAGTTGTCTGCGACTTCGGTGTTGGCACATTCCGATTTGTTGGTGTACGTAGCAGTGGAGCATGCCTGTCAATCGGTTTGGCTTAGAAACTGAATTGGTTCCTGGAACGACACGAGAGTAGGCTGGCTTCCAGCCCAAATGCCTGGTTCTCTAGCTGCACTAACGAGTGACACTATACGTGGCATCCATGAGCGCAAAATCGCGCCCTTTCCGCTGCGAGGAAGTTGATATACTTTGTGTCAATTGAATTGTCTTTGGAATCAAATTGACCTGCGGACAGAGGTCGGCATTTTAGGTCGCCCTCACTCACCCTCTCAGCCACACTCATCTAACCCCCTCACTCACCCTCAGCCTCACAGCCACACTCACCCTCAGCCCCTCACTCACCCTCATCCTCACAGTCACACTCACCTTCAGCCCTTCACTCAGCCTCATTGAACCTCACGGCCCTCACGCACTCATACCCCTCACGCACTTACAATCCTAACAGCCCTCACGTCCGGCCCTCACACCCCTCACGCACTCACAGCCCTCACGCACTCATACCCCTCACGCACTCACTATCCTCACAGCCCTCAC
This sequence comes from Ixodes persulcatus, assembly GCA_013358835.2. Lineage (NCBI taxonomy): Eukaryota > Metazoa > Arthropoda > Arachnida > Ixodida > Ixodidae > Ixodes > Ixodes persulcatus. The sequence goes on from JABSTQ010009573.1 coordinate 1,233,430, forward strand.
ACCCATCACGTAGTCACAGCTTTCACGGCCCTCACGCACTCATACCGCTCACGCACTCATGGTCCTCAGCGCCCTCATGCCCCTCACGCACTCACCGCCCTCACGGCGCTCACGCACTCACGGTCCTCACAGCCCTCACGCCCCTCACGCACTCATACCCCTCACGCACTCACGGTCCTCACAGCCCTCACGGCCCTCACACCCCTCACGCACTCACCGCCCTCACGGCCCTCAAGCACTGATACCCCTGACGCACTCACGGTCTTCACAGCCCTCACAGCCCTCACGGCCCTCACACCCCTCATGACCTCACGGTCCTCACTCACCCTCACACTCATGAATTTTCTTGGTTCAGAAACTCACTCACCCTCACCTCACCTGTGAAGAGGAGTATGAGTGAGGGTGAGTGAGGGCCCTCATGGCTGAGGTTTGCCGAGGTATGCTTGCGGAACGTCTTGGCAGTTGGCTTGCTGTGCGGAGCTCCAGTTCGTCTGCTCCTTGCACGGGGGTTGAGATGATGTCAGAATGCCGAGCTCTTATTGACTGCTTGAAAATAAATAGTGGGTATACCTCCAGGCATCTAGCATTGAGGTCTGCCCACTGTCCTTTCAATCAAAGCCAATCAGAACTCGGCGTCGTTCTGACGTCCCCGCAACTACTGCGCAAGAAGAAGACGACTCGCTTTCCGCATACCTGAAGGCTTGGCTCACTCTCGCTGTATGTAACAACAAATGACGCTACTCGGTGCGCATCAGAACTACAAGGTAGTGGTGCACTGTCGCGTGAAGGGGGAAACAAACCTTTCTTTCCGAACTGTATACGCGATTCGGCAAATGGACAGCTAGAGGAACAACTTCTTTTTACAATTGTTGATGAAAAAATGGTGATGGAGGCGAAGGTGTCAATGACATCTCAATGAGTCTCCCGAACTACAATCCTAGGTAGGCATAGTAAGGGAGAGCGGAACAATGCCGGCTACTCAAGATTAACGGGAAGGGCTCAACGGGGAAGTAGGGCTCACCCCACTTCGCAAAAGTATAGATGTGAGGGAATTGTTTGTGGGGACAAGAAGGCGGGCTCTTTCGCCGTGGAACCTCGTAAGCCAGAGCTTACTGGGAGACTGACATGCCTATTGCTTATCATTTGTGTTATTCTCTCAACTACGTGGACATGAGACGTACTGATCAGAATGAAGGCCACATTGTTAAGGAGTCAGGTATACGTTCTGCTTAAACGGCGTGTTGGCAGCGAGATAATAATAATAATTGTGTTGTATGTATGCTTATACAGACGGAAGTTAGTCAGCCTTAAAGGGACCATGAAATGACCTTTTTACTTTTGCCAAATAACTTTTACATTAAACTTTTAATGTTCACTGAACGCCGAACAGTCATTCGTTTTTGTTTCGGTTAACTTCTACACTAAAATGATTGAAATATCGAGTTTTTTTCCTCTCCAACTTGCCGTAAAGAAGCCGCAACGTAATTTTGACGATCGTGACGTGCACTGGCACCGGAACCGGAAGTTTTCTCGGCAGTAGGGGAATGGGAGCGTTAGCGGCGAGCTGGCGGTGTGCCGGTAGCTTTTACCACAGGTTTTTACTGCGCTGATGGCTCCGATGCCACCGACATATTTTCTGAATTGGCGCCTTCATCACCACGATAGCCATAGATACATCGCAGTTGAGCGAAATTCAATTAGATATGTTGCGCTACAGCGACAGGATGGGACTGGTCCCATACGCCGGTACGCCTGTTGGAAAGTGCGGCGGCTCTTCCGACGAAGACTCCAGTTCCTCGTCGGAATCGGAGCAAGGAGTGGCGACTCCTAATGCACGGAATGTTCCGAGCATACACGGATGACCTTAGACCTGGGTCCCTCAAACCGATAAGCATGCACCAAGTGCTTCGACGTGGCCCCTCGAGTGGCAAGCGGTGAAACTGCAGCCGTTTCTTTTTAAGCTCCGGACTCCACAAACTGTAATTCGGGCACTTGCAACGAGCGCGTTAGTCACGACTGTGTCCGTTGCAACCGGAACAACCGCTCTGCGCCGCGCGTACACACTCCTACAACCACTGCAACAAGCGCAGCAGGTCGTCAGCACGACGGCCGCTTCTCCGCCGTCAGCCGTTTCCGCGGTATCTCTAAAAAGAAGGGGACGCGCTGCCACTCACTGGTGCAGCAGAAAATGCAGTTTTCTATGGGTTTAAGCTTTATTAACTTTTATTTTGTCAGGATAGGCTCGCAGCCCAGAGTGGATGAAAAAAGAAAAGAAAAAGATGCAGTACGCCGTGTTGGACGATCGCAACTTTAACACACGACTTTACCAATAGTGCAAATCTCGCCACACGCTTTTTTACGATTGCCAAAGACGATGTAATCTTAGGAGAGATATAGCAACGTAATAATACAATTTTGTGATCAGATAGACGTTGCGAGCGTTCAAAAATGCTAACACTAATCACCTTTCTCGGGTGATGAAAACACGTCAAAATTCGCATCCTTCATACACGCTTTTAAATATAGTGCACACACGTAATACTTTGAACTTGAGCACACGCATGGAATGCACAAAATAAGAAATCCGGGCGATGTTCGAGGATATTCACCACATTTGGTGGGAGTTGATATCACGAGGGCGCCACAGTATTTGGTGCCCCAGTAGACTTCCGGTAGTGTATTTATTTATTCTTCAGGAACGCACAGCGATCGGATAACAAGAGTTTCCTTCAGAGAAGCACTGCAAAGGCTGGGGCGCGCGAGCATCTGGAGACGCAGCTTGAGTCCCGCTCAGCTCGTGCGCTGGCTTTGGCAGTGCTTTCTTTCACCCAGTCTCAGCTGAGACGCTGGTTCTAGCAAGCCGGCCGGCCGGTACGTTTGTAAGAACATTAGTGCATGGCACAAAGTAGTGCAAATAACAAAAGGAGGCGAGACAAATGGAAAAGAAGAGGAAAACCGGAAGCGCGCAGGGGTCCGCCGATAGGGGGTGGTAGTGAGCGTGTTTGCAAACAAACATCGGTGAATAGATGCTAAGAAAGCACCACTGTGTTCGAAGTAAACAAACACGACGGCTCGAGCGTTTCTGCTGTCTTGAGGGTGCCGCCACAACATCGCCGCACGAGCAGATGGATCTTCCCTTCTAGGACGTGCTGGGTTATCATCGCGACACACGACGAGAATTCAGTCAAGAATAGCGCTCTACGCGGAACGATGCGCTTCCACCACGCCGAACACGTCAACGATCACCACCGACGCCATACGCCATATGTTTCAGCAGAGCAATATACAATTCGGCGATTTCTGTCACATCGCTAATTATTCTACAAAATGTGGATCGGAATATTCTTTAATAAATCTTTTAAGCAACATTCACCGGATATTTATTGTTTAGGATCGCGGTGCTGTTGAGGTAGGCTCTTATCCAATAAGCGACGTGGATTTGGCTGGCGTGCTTTCGCACCGCGAATGCATCGCAGTGAAAAGGCAGACAGCTTTCGAAGGAAAGAATATAAAAAAGAGGCCGCTTTCCTTTTAAAAGTTCTATAGCGAAACTTTTTTTTTTTTTTTTTTTGGGGGGGGGGGGGCTCTATTTTTTGTTTTGGTTTTATTTTCACACCTTTTAGGACGTGCGGTGGAGAAATTCGATTTCAAAATTCTTTAATGGGCGTCTGGTGTGTCAGCTGTAGATGAGAAATTTAGCCAGTTCAGTACAACTGCTAGCTTGGAGTCTTTAACGATCACACGCCGGTACGATGCTCATCCGAATATAAATGAGCAGGGGTGGGGATTGAACCCAGGATGCCTGGGTTCTGCAAGCGCGAGCTTTCGCTACACGTGCTCCGATCTGAGGAGGTTCACTAACCTCCACCGATCCCCCTCAGCGAGATACGACCGAAACGTCCGCATAAACAAACAAAAGAGCATATTATTTGGCCATTTTAGGTTAGCACAAAGAAAGGTACGGGTGCGGGGTGGAGGTATTGTAAGACGCTGCATCAGATTTGTAACTCCTTCTCTGAAAGCAGGTGCAGAATACTACTTTCGGAACAAATGACGAATTGGGCTAGTTGGTTCATGTTTATTCAGATGACAGCGCTTACAGCAAACGGGGACAAGGGAGACAAGACAGTAGAGAGCACTATACTTGCAACTTTCAGTTGTAAGTAGCGCTCTGTGTTATCTTGTCTTTCTGTCCTCGTTTTTCTGAGGCGCTTTCATCTGAACTCTTTCCGTACATTGCAACAAGGCATTGATAGCGGAATATGCTGAAGCATATATCTCTTCTGCAAACCTTAACATTCAGTTTAATTTATAGTAATGAATACCTTTAAACCTGCAATTGCAACATCACACATAAGAGTATTAGTTAAAAGATAACAAAGTGAATGTCTACAAATTCAATGTTTACCGTCTGTCGGGCCTGTAGGTTTAGTGTGATACAATATACGTAATTCTCACTCCATTAAGACAATAACCCGTATGAATGCAGCACAGCCCTAGTGTATATGCAAGGGATCATGGAATAGAGCAGACAAAAACAGATTGTAATTAAAATATAGTACAATTTTACGAATTTGTCAGTGACAGTAATACTAATTTTTTCAGGCATTTTCAAAAACTAAAATATCGCACACAGAAAAAAAAAAAAAGGAAACGAAAGAAGTCCGGCCGGTTTCAGTTCAGCTCTTTTTCCTTCCCAGTTCCTGTACACTTCGCAACAGCAGTCATGTCACACAGAAAAGGTTCACGAAAGTCTTTTTCCTTCCAAGCGAATCGTGCCTTATCCGACATCCACAGAACCTCCGCCATCCCAAGACATCGACTCGAGAATAAGAAACAAAAATCGATTGCAGGAAAAAGAGCGCGACCATGACACGGCCCCGTTCGGCACCGAGAGGAGGTGGGTCAAAGCCTCCCCCCACAGAAAGCGACGCTGCCTGTCCTCGCAGAGATCCGAACGCGCCTGTAGGCCCCCACAAAAGTTTCGGCGCTGATAGCGAGGAAGGCGAGCACCCCAGCGAAAACACGAGAAGGAGCGATGGAAAAAGTTTTGCGGCCGAACGGAAGCAAGAAAACAATGGCTCCCGGGAGATCGAAGCGCCAGGAAGCGAACACGGCCGAGACACCGAGAGGAAGACGGAGCGGGCGGGGACCACGAACACGGGGAACCGGGCAACGACGAAGCGGAGAGGAAAGTTTTGTCCCGGCCGTCATTGAAGAAGGGACTCGCGGAGTAGTGACAACCGGCCCCCGCCTACAAGTGCTTTGTGTCCTGCGAGGCGGGCTCCACCCCGCGAGTTCCCGAACGGGAAAGCAGAAGGGCAGGCCGGAGGCTCGCCGAGTCGACCGGGAGAACGAACGGAGGAAGCTGCGGATCTTTTTCCTATACTCTCTTTTACGTTGCGATGGACCGCGGCTGACGCATGAAACCATCGAAGGCAATCCCATGCCGAGTGAGCGTCACGTGACCTGCGGGGGACGCGCAGTGATACTAATCCTGCGTCACGTTATAAAGCGCCGGAATGGTTGGGACGGCTTCTTGCGTCGGTTGCGGCCCATCGTAAGGTGAAAAGGAGCGTAGTCGACAGAGGTCCGGGGTGGGGCCGGTGGTGTCGCCGAGCCTGCCGAGAGAAGAACAATGGAGGGAGGAGATACAGTGCCATCGCGATGTCCAACGGAAAGCGAGCGAACTAACTGCGAGTGCTAAGTTAACGGTCTCCTTGCGGTGGATAATAGAGGTCGCCAGGAAGGAGAGGGAAGGATGAGTCGCTGGCAGTTGCTGACGTACGGAATGGATTTTTTGGGGATCTGCAAAAGGAAAAAGACAAAAAACAACAAGAATGTCAATGGTCACATAGACGATAATGCGGCTGATACGAGAGACGCCGGGCTAAGAGAATCGAACCTGGCTTTTATGGGAGATGGAAGGTTCCGTGCGATGAAAGATGTATAGAGTAGTGGCACACGAGAATTGAATTCTAACGGTGTAACTTAAACAAGCGGGTAGAAAAAAAAAAAAAAAGAAACGGTACGCATTGTTTTGTGCGCCTTTCACTTTTTAACAAAATTTCTTTTATATTGAACCACAGCAATACGCACCCCGATTTCAGGGTTTTGTAAGTAGTGCCATCTATTCGGATGATTTTACAAGATTTGAAAATATGAAACCTTGATCAGGAAGAAAAAAACGTTTCTCGAGAAACAAACTTTAGAATAGCCCTCCCCGGTGTAATACCCGCTTCCAAATATTTACACGGTGAATTGTCTCGTACAATTCTAAGTCCATATTCACGATTCCAGCGAACTTAGGGGGCGCGCTGGTAAGGCAAAATGGCGGACAAAAGGAGGTCGTTTTCGTCGTTCAGCACGCAGACCGCCATATATGTCTTGCACTGCAACGTAAAATCTGTGTTACATATGAAAGCAAAGCGATTTCTTGACGGTAGAAACCTTCTTCTAGTCAGTGCGTAGGAATGACACGGCGAAAGCATAAAAATAATTACTGGAAAACTTCAGGAAAAGACGTTTGTTTTTATGCTGCCGACCAGAACCAAGCAGCGATAGCAGACGACAGACTCGAAACGACCTCTTCTCTTGAGCTTCTCGCCGTTGTCGCTACGCGGCGTCGATTTAGCTGGAGTCGCCAATAGTCACTGTCAGCTAGAGAAACGCAGGGCGTGGCTTCTAATGTTCACGCGTCTTGCTTCGTGATTGGTCCCTGAGCGTTCTTATGGGCCAATGCCGCAGTCTGATTGACTGAGGAGCGCTTCTTATGCTGCCGGTGACCCCAGAAATGATACTATTAACAGCCGTAAACCTGTTTTGCATACCTGTAACGTGCTTCCCTCTCACTGCTTTTGTTATGTTCGTACGAAATGGTGGAATCGCATTTAAATCTCTCCTCGTCTAGACGAAAAACGGGTCTTCGAGGTACGTAACCAAATTATTACGCAAATATTTCACTCGTGTGACTTTGCACTATTCGGCAGAAATTAAAGATCTTCTCGAAGAATTACTGCGACAGTCAACCAGTTTTTATCGTTTACACTAAAAAGATAGCTATTGTCTTGGCAGGACGATTCCATAGTATGGTAAACTGCCATTGGTAAAACATGTAATATCATCTCACGGTTTTACATTTCCGTTCCAGTGAAACACTCCTGGTGGCAAGATAATATATTTCACTTCTCAAGACAGACCTCCTGCACGTGTTCCATTTTCGCGAGATGTAATTAAACGATACACACAGAAACTTTAACTCTTCGCAAACCTATTTTACCGAATAATGTACACGTTTCTGCATCCTTCGAAGAGAGAGAGAGAGAGAAAGAGAAAGAAAGAAAAGAAGGTGCACAGAAGTTACGGCACACTGCAATCGTTTTTTTTTTTTTCTCTCTTTCTCTAACGTGCGCGGGGAAGATCGCAGACCGAAAGGATTCGGCCTTTTAATATTCATAAGCGTTTTCGCCCGGAGCGAGTCCACGGCAAAACCGTACATCAACCCGCAATGCATTAATCATAGCAACTTTTCGCGCGGTGCACGCGGCTTAGAGTTCCCGGCGCAACAGTTGGGTTTGCCCCCGCCGCCACCATTCACGGTAGAAGACCGCACCTCTGGCAGGAAGAGCAGCGGCGGCGGGGCGAGCTCGAACAGGGCTGCCACCATTCAATCGCCGTTATCTAAGCATCCATCTCGAGCGCGTCTTCCGAAACCAAACTGACCAACGCACACACACACACACCAAACAAACAAAGAATCCCAAGAGAGAGAGGGCGCTGCCGGCAGCAGCACCGCGGCAAACAAACCGCATTACCCGACCCCCAGATACCAAGCCGCGATTGCGCCAACAGAGAGAAAGAAAGCAGCGAACAAATTTCTCGTTATCCACTTGACCCCCGTTGCAGGCATGGCAGCTACGGCTCGGCAACCCGGCAGCACGGTGTGGCCAATCGCTTTCTGTGGCCGCGGATGGGCCGCCGCACGCCGTCGGCTCGCTGTAGCCTTCTCGCGCCAGCTGAAAGCGACGGCAATATTGGCCTTTCCGAATCGTGCGCTATCGGACGCAACCATCATCGCCCCGCGTGTGTGTAGTATCCATCGTAGGTCCGCCGATTGTCCGTCTGCTCGTGTGTGTTTGTATTGTACTATTGGGTGAATGTTCCTTCCGGAATGCGGCGGCGCGCCGAGGAGGAAGGAATCTCCGTAGTCTACGTGCGCGCGGTGAGAGCGTCTTTTTAATTCGTACCGGTTCATTGCGCGTCCGCCGAATCTTAACGAAGTGCGCGACGCGGGGTTAATGAATTCGAGTTGCGGGGCAGCTCTCGCTTTGCTCGGGGCGCGAGAAAAGTCGTCTCGCGGTTACTTCAGGACGGACTGCGAAGTGCGGCGGAACGCCACGGAACACCGTTACGAAATGTGTAACCTATACTTCAGAGGACAATCTGTACAAAAGAACGCAACATTGTGAAGAAATCGTAAGGCATTTAAAACAAAGAACATATGATTCTAAACGTGACCCAACGGGTATCGAACCCACTACCCCGTGATTATGAGCCCAATACTCTGCCAAAATGCAAAAAGGGAGACTTGTTTTTTGTTTGTTTTCTCACGAGAAATTCATTTTTATTTTTAATAAAAATATTCATTATTTTTTTTTTGTATAAACCCAGGCCTCAATCAAAAAGCAGCATTCCATTAAAGGGCCTCTGACACGCCAAAAAAAAATATTTTTTTTCATGCTAAACGTTGCAATGGCATATCAGGACATTACAAAAAACTTTTTTCAATAAAGAGTTGCGTAGTTTGTTTATAAAAAATAGAAATACGAGGCCCAATTCAAAGTTCCCGCCGTGCACTGTGACGTAACAGTGTACCGCAAGGTGTCGGGGCGGTCAGAAAGGAGGCATCGAGCTACGTCACTAAAAGTGGGTCAACCGGAAGTCGCGTGAGTTTCACTCCTCGTGCTCCCCGCGACCGTGCCTAAGACTTTTTTTCTTTTTATTATTCTGCTCTTCGTACGAGCGATCGTAGAAAACGAAGTTTCAGTTCCACTAGCTCTTTATCCCTGCACCGTTGGTTAGTTTGCGTGCTGTAAAATTTGAGGACGAAGAGTCAGTGGATCGACGTGATGGAGATCAATGATGAAAGCGTTGCGAGTACAAGCCAGTGTACGAGTGCATGCCGTCAGTCCGATGATACAGGGCTATACTGGGCGCAAAACAAGCTATCAAGTTTTGAAAAAAAAAAAAAATTAGAACGCTCGCAGAAATTAGGATTGCCTGCATACGACACGCCCGATCGCATTGCTGAAGGTTGAGACACCGAGGTCGTTGAATCATCGGATACTCTCCAGGCTGTAGATGCCTGCCGTCTAAAGAATACGAACTGGTGAGTGTACCAAGTACAAGTAAACGTCGAGCACAAAGTACGTATTTTGTCTAGAACATGAGTAGAACTTGTTTACTGGGTGCTCATGCGGCCGATGTATGTCTCTCAGAAATGCATGCAGTGTGATCTCTTCTTCAGTTGCTGAAATACGAGGACAGTCCCTCACACAGCACCTTCTAGGCATTGTAGTTAATCACGTCAATTCACTGACTCCGCTTCTTCTACCTTTCCAGCAACATTAAGCGATGAAAAGCAAATAAAAGAAACCTTGTCTGCTTGGATCGCTCGTGGAGGTGCGGAGAATAACAAAAATATTAAAAAAAATATTACACGCGCTCGCGGTAATCACGAGGAGTGATACAACTCATGTGACTTCCGGCGATGCCTCCCTTCTGACCGCCCCGACACCTTGCGGTACACTGTTACGTCACAGTGCACGGCGAAAACTTTGAATTGGGCCTCGTATTTCTATTTTTTATAAAAAAACTACGCAACTCTATTGTGAAACAATTTTTTTGTAATGTCCTGATATGCCAATTCAACGCCTACCATGAAAAAAAAATTTTTTTTTTTTTTGGCGCGTCAGAGGCTCTTTAAAGGGGCGGTGCAACAATATTCATTTGGAATGTTTTTTCTCTTTACACGAGCTTACTGGCACTAGTGGGACTCAAGGTTACTCGCACGCAACGCCACTGGCCAAGAAACGCCTTTGTTGCGGTGTAATTTCAGAGACAAAAGTGATCATTTTCATTCCATCTCTCCTTTGCAAAATTTGATGACGTCAAGTGGGATTCGCAGTACACCCATATGACGATATTTGAATGCTGTTCATAGATTGGACCCGAGCATTGCGTGGGCACTCGTTTTGGGCTCGTGATAATTACTAGCTCGAGAAGCATTCGGGTAGTGGCCCGTGTCCAATCGCTGCAACGACGACAATAGCCGAGCCATAACAATGTCTGGAACTCAGCGCGTGTCCTGTGCTGCTTTGCCAACGCCAGCGCGTGGCTATGATCAACATTGGCGGCATATAATCGGCTCCAGATCACGTGGCCGCTTGTTCTGGCAGCGAGTTGAGGGGGTGAACGCTGCTCATCTTTCTTTAATTTTTTACTGGGACTTCTATTGCGTGGGGTGAAAAACGAACGCGTGTTTCATAGGTCATTAACGTCAGGGATCCGTTCTAAGCGGTATTTGTGCAAAGTACAAAAATTGTTGCGTCGCCCCTTTAAGTAGACAACGCAATACATTATGTAAAGGCCCGTTCACACGATGCATTTTTCTCGCGCATCCAGTGTCGCGAAATGTAGTTTCGCGAAATGGTTGCGCCGTCTGAACGAGTCCGAAAAGGACGCGCGCATCTAAATAACGTTGCGCGCACACCTCGCTTCTGGAGCGAGCTTTTGCTGAAACTTTGCCGAGTCCTGTCAATCACTCTGAGGGCGCCGCCAATGGCCGCTCAGAAACGCTCTCACGTGGCCTTTGAGGGGGGAGCGAGCTGTTTGAGAAGACCACTTCACTGCCGGTGTTGTAGCCGAGCCAAATTCGAAAAAACCGAAACCACGAACGATGGATACTGCCGGCGCTTCCGCAAGCACGTCAAGCACCACTGAAGGAAAAGTGAGTAGCATATCGGAAAAATAATCCAGCGATGGACGAAGACAATTAGCGGAAGTTGGCGAGATTAGAATAGTGCTCATTGCGTTGTTGTCGAGACGATACCGCTGGATAAGAGACCATCGAGTAAACTGAAAGCAAGTTTGCTTTGTTTACAAGCGAACGTGAAACCATGTGCGCTCTCTGAAACAGTTGCCACAGTAAAATCGGGGCAGACATGGGCGCCGAGAAGTAACCAGATTGGGCACGTAGCGTTTCCATGAATACCATGTGCATTGATTGGAGACGACGACGACGACGATGACAGGAGGCTGTGCCGGGTGACCGCGGCGCTAGGTTCTGGCCCTGAACATGAATGCTTGGGGAGTGGAAGCCGTCTACCTCGACTGGGCCACCCCCCTGGAGCCGCTGCCTTCACCGAAGCGAGCGACCGCACCGTCATGCGCCAGGACTTCGCCCGCCGAGGGTCGCCTTGGCTCTTTGGCCTGCTCGCCTGGGCTGTCACCGGACCTCCAGGACACACGCGGCGGTTCGGAGGAGCGGGTCGTACTCATCATGCATGGCGTCTTCGTCACCGCCGTGCCGCCAGGACTTTCCCAGCCCCAACGCACGGTGGGGCCTGCGGACGCCACCCTGGAGAGCTTTCCAGGACACTTCTGCCAGCTGGACGGGGGACCGGCCCTGCGAGCAGCCCACTGGGAAGCACTGGGCCCTCATCGCCCGCAACATCGGCCCGCGCCCTCACCCGCGGGCTTTATTTCACACCGTCAGCACCTCTCTGTCATCTATACGTCGTCGACTTCCCCTTGTACATATCATCTCATAATCATCATCACTAGATGTGGCACCGCGGGCCTCCATGGTATACGGGCTGTCGCCTTTCCGCGGTGCCACGGCTCTCCTGAGCCAATAAAGATTATTATTATTATTATTATTTATTATTATTATTAATATTATTATTATTATTATTATTATTAATATTATTATTATTATTATTATTATTATTATTACTATGACACCTTAAAGGACGTTCTCCTAGTAGTAATTAATAACATCCTGGAGAGTGGAAATATCCCTGGTGAATTAAAACAAGCTTTAGTAGTTCCCCTGTTTAAAGGGGGTTCACCTGATAAAGTTTCCTCGTACCGACCCATCTCAATACTTTCTTGCATTTCGCAAATCTTGGAAAAACATTTATTACTTGCTATGTCTGGTTTTCTCGAAAAACACAACATAATATCTCCCCATCAATACGGATTTGTCGCAGGACGTGGTACTTCTTGTCTCCTTGAGAAATTTTCTGATTTTTTACACCACTCTTTTGAAAACAACATGGTTACTTGTGCACTTTTCATCGATGTCGCCAAAGCTTTTGACACCGTAAATCACGACGTGCTTTTAAGCAAGTTGCAAAGAATCGGCTTCCGGGGGCCATTTTATTCTTTGATTAAGAGCTTCTTATCAAATCGTACCCAGGTTGTTTGTGTTGACAACATTCGTAGTGCTCTGGCATGCTTAACATCTGGTGTTCCACAGGGGTCTATCCTGTCGCCTTTATTGTTCAACATATATGTAAATGACACCTCATCTGTTGTTACCACCTGCTTCATACATCAGTATACAGACGACACCGTCCTATTCTCTCGGCACCTTGATTACCAGCGGGCAATGGAAATGCTTCAGGTGGACGCTGTTAACCTTATGGACTGGTTCTCTACAAACAAGCTTCGAGTTAATACTGCAAAAACGAAACTGATATGTTTTCGTAATCCATTAAAAAATGTGAATTTGACTTTCCCCTTATATCTTCATACATCTAACTGCACTTGTACCGATTGTACTCCAATACAATATGTTGACTCTATGAAATACTTAGGTGTTCACTTTGATTGTGATTTAGCGTGGGGTACTCATATGTCTCATTTATGTCAACGTCTTCGTACAGTCTGTTGTTTCATGTACAACATTAAAGGGATTTTACCGTTATCCATTAAAAAAAACATAATACACGCCTTAGCGTACAGCGTACTGAGGTACGGCATCACCGTATTTTTTAATTGCTCCCTCCAATGGCATTCAAGAATCGATCGGATTTTAAAGGGTATTCTCAAAAGCGTTGCCTATCACACGCAATACTCTTGTACTGATAATCTTTTTGAGTCTCTTCAGTTGCCATCCTTTTACTCGCTCTTTGTTCAAACAGTTATCAGGCGGCACTTTTGGGAAAGCGAGTTCAAAATTCCATCCAATCCATGTCGTGAACTCCGATGTTTCGTTCCTTATCAAATTCCTTCGGTACGGACTCGATATGGTGAGAGTCTGCGCAAACATTATGTACCTAGCCTTTTTAATGACTTCTCGCACTCGCTCAGTTCCATCACCTCTAACAAGCAATTGAAAAGGAAGCTGCAAAATGTATTTTCTGACATTACTAGACAGTAACCTGGGCAAAGGTTTTTTTTAGGTATGTGATTGTGCCTTTGAGCGAATGCTCCTGCTTTCTACACTGCATCTTCTGCTTATGCTACCCGCCCTACCTTTTCGGTGTCCTCCCTGCAGCATCAAGTGTTCAATCATGCTTAAATTTTTTTTTTTTTTTTTTTACATTTATGATTATACCAAATTCAGTCGCCCAAGATGCCGCATGGGTGCGCGTCTGCGTTTGCTTTGTTTCCTTTTCTCTTCCACCTCATTCTACGACTTATCGTGCCACGTGACCTCGCACTACTCTCCAAGGCCCTCCAAGGTTCTACCAACTGTGTGATTGTTGGCGTGTGCTCGTCGTTGTCGTGCCTGTGCGACTCGAAGGATCTACAATGTTGATCCAACTGAGTGTGTGTTGTGTTCTCGTCCTCATCGTGCCTGTGTGACTCCAGGGCCCTGTGAGGCTTAGCCTATTTCTGTGTGTTGGTTGAGTGTTCGTCGTCGCCGTGCCTGTGATACTTTTGTCAATTAAACTGCTGGGTCTGATCCTACAAGCCCCTGATGGCTTTGATCGGACCCGAAACTGATCTTGGTACTGGGCAATTTGCGAATAAAGATTTATTATTATTATTATTATTATTATTATTATTATTATTATTATTATTATTATTATTATTATTATTATTATTATTATTATTATTATTATTATTATCACGATGCAGTAAAAAAGTAATTACTATCAGAAAGCGGCGTGCGGAACATATATGGTTAACTAAGGACATTATCGCCGCGATTAAGTATAAAGAGATACTGTGGACGCGTTGCCGTCGCTCTCCCGATAACATAGACCTGCGGAATGAATTCCGAAGTGAGCGCAACAAAGTCACTGCATTAATTCGCTCCGCTAAACGTAACCATATTAAACAAAAGTTAATAGATTCACGTCATGATTCCCGTGTAACTTGGTCTGTTGTAAACGATTTACGAGGAGGCCACAGCGCGAAACATTCTGTCGACGAGACGATCGCCAGATATTTCCCTTGTAACAAACAGTCCACGGCAAATGCGTTTAATACACATTTCGGAAAAACTTCAAATGTTTCACGCGATAGTGAAGTTTGTCTCTCAACAGCAGCTTCGGTGAATGTAGCGTCTGCCTTCCTTCCTGAAATTACAGACCAAGGTCTACATAGTATGTTGCTTAGTTTCAAGCCGGGTTTGTCTCCTGGAATCGATAACGTCCGGATGGCTGATTTGCGGAGAAATTATGCACCACTGAGGCATGTGCTACTAAAGATGTTAAACTGCTTCATAACGTCAGGTAATATTCCAGGAGATCTCAAAACAGCCATTGTCAGGCCTGTGTACAAAAATGGGGATCATAGTAACATCGAATGCTACCGTCCTATATCTATCTTGCCTTCACTGGCAAAACTTTTAGAAAAACACATTTTCCTTACAATGTCAGCGTTCTTAGATGAATTTAACCTTATCTCTCCCCAACAGTATGGTTTCGTTATAGGAAAAGGCACCCAACCCTTACTTGAAGACTTTTCCGATGTTCTTCATAATGCATTTGACCATAATCTTTTCACGTGTGCACTCTTTCTAGATGTTTCTAAAGCTTTTGACTCAGTCTCACATAAGGTACTTTTAAATAAGCTGTTCAGCCTCGGCTTCAGAGGCCCTTTTTACACACTGCTAGAAAACTTTCTGTCAAATCGTACACAACTCGTTTCAATATGTGGAGCTCGGAGTTTGAAAATGTCCCTAAAGGCTGGTGTTCCACAGGGCTCGATACTATCGCCTCTTCTTTTTAACATCTATGTCAATGATCTTCCGAAGGCGGTCAACTTCTGCACTGTATTTCAATACGCTGATGATACTGTCCTGTTGTCGAGTCATGTACGCTACCATGAGGCTGTTGAGCTACTCCAGTCAGATGTATTACGGCTCATGAACTGGTTTTCAGCAAATGTCATTAAAGTAAACGCGAAGAAAACACAACTAGTGTGCTTTCGAAGTCCACTAAAACAGGTTCTTTTAGACAAACCAATTTTTCTTCACACGTCAGACTGTGTTTCTTGCGAATGTGCGCCAATTGTTTATGTGAACAGTACGAAATATTTAGGAATTTATTTTGATTGCGACCTGTCATGGAACTCTCACTTCTTCTACATTTTCAAGAAATTACGAGCCGCTTCGTACACCTTATATAATCTTCGCATACTTCTTCCCATCACAACAAGGAGACTTCTGACGCACGCCCTTGTCTATAGTATTCTCCGTTATGGAATAACTGTATTCGGACAGTGTACAGCCCTCATAGAATCTAAAGTGAACTTCTTACTGAATGGCATCCTGCGTAGTGTGGCTTACGGTTCTAGTCTCCAAAGATCTGATAACCTCTTTAACGACCTCTCGCTACCAACTTTTAGATCACTATTTTTGGAAACAGTAGTGCTTAGGCACTACTGGGATAATACTTTTAAGACCCCCAACACTGTTTGTCGCGCCCTCCGAGATGTGAGACCATATAAAACGCCGCGCATCAACACACATTTTGGAAAGTGCGTTCGCCTCTATTATGTATCCCATATTTTTAACAACCTTCCCTCTGTTCTTCTTGATGTAAGCTCTCGAGGAGCTTTGAAACGCAAATTGAAGACTATTGACCTAGACATCATTTTGTAAAATGCCGATTATTATTTTTTTTTTTTCATTCTGTTTTTTACTTGATGTGACTTCTGTGCGCTGTGTACTGCACCCCTGTTTGTATATACTTCTCTCTGTCACGCGTTCTAGATCTCGAAATGGTTTATACTAGCTTGCTTTGAGTGTGCCTTCAGTAATGTTTAGGGAACTAGTCATACAAGCCTTTAGGGCTTTGACGGTTCCGATAGTGTATATAGTTGTACTTGAAGCACCTGCATTAATTATTATTATTATTATTATTATTATTATTATTATTATTATTATTATTTGGCAATGAATCGGCTGCGTACGGGCTCGGCGCCGGCACATGTCCTGCCACGTACAGGTTGCCGCCTCAATCGGCTTTGCGCGCATGCGAGATCGCTCCAAGTAGTGCAGTATGTGAGAAAAAAAAAATAAAGTGAATTGACTGCATAAAATGCGCAAAACAGGTCCCCAGATAAATAGCGATCTGATTTGGAGCGCCACATTATGGTCAACACCGAAACTATTTTCGCGAGTCTAAACGTCATCGCTGTTGCACGTGAAGCGGTACGTGTGAACGAGCACATTTCGCGAAACTTGAGTGTCGCGAAACTGTTGCGCGCCTAAAAGATGCATCGTGTGAACAGACCAAATGCTATTCAAAGTCAGCTATGGTCTTACTACTCTTTATACGTTTAGCGAAATAAACTAGTCAATTTTGCTTTTTCTCTGCGCAAGTAAACCTACGTAATGACGGGTGAGCAACTGAGTCTTCTCACCACCTCCTTCCATTTTTCGTCTTCGGCAGTACTAAGCATGCATCGCCCCACTGTGACTGTGATCTTGAAATTCACCCAGGAGAGTTTGGCAACTCCCCCTTCAGTGTAGACCTTCCTCGTTTTCCAAAGTCCCCAAAGCACTAAAGCCGGGTGATTACACTGCTTATACGTTATACACAAGACAGTTTGCAGACACGAGTCACCGCGATATCCTCGGTTCGAATGCCGCGTGCTAAGTTTCCTCCTTGAATGCATTGCCCTGCGGCATTCGAAGCAAGGATCTTGCGGTGACTCGCGTTCGAATCTGTATGCAGACTGTCTTTTGTATGATTATAAACAGCGTGACCCCTGCTTAGAACTGCAGGAGTATCAAGCACGTTATCCAAGGAGAAATGTATATATCGAAATATTTTTTCCACGTACACAAATACATTGTATTTGTGTACCATGTATTGTAAATGACACAGGCGTCAGTTACCGGGGAGAAGGGGCCGGATTTCCCCAGTGACATTTTCAGAAAATCACTTTTGAATAAGAAAGGCCCAGTTCTGAAACTTTACGATCCTGCTCAGACCGCTGGCGCTACAGTGGGGTGGAGACTGAGAGTTCAGCAATGCATTGTATACTTTTGCAACAAAAACAAAAACAACTTTTCGTCAAAGGTGTAATTCACAGGTCGCTTTTTTCTTGTAAAATTGCAAATCGTAGTTCTCTTTCTGTAAAAAATAGGGCCAAGAAACTTGCCAGGGTCTACGGCGGGCGGCGATGCAGACGACGAAGTCGAGTAGCGGGGTGTGTTTGGCGTTCGTATTGATAGATGGCGTCGGGAGCAGCGTACGAAGGTGCAGCCGACCAGCGAAAGAAAACAGAGGACACGAAGACGAAATCCGTTTGCAGAAAAAGCGCCGTCGTTATGGAGACGCGTTTTTCTTTTACTTTAAGTTTTGCTTTTAATGTCCGCATTTATTTTTTTAACCAAAGGTGCATTCCAAAGAGATTATGTTCATTTTAATAAACCACGGTGGTCGCGAGCCGTCGCAATTAAAGCCCCTTCATGTTTCAAAAGTAGCGCGAGGTTCATCGATGCACGAGGCACGTGCCACGTGCAGCCCTTCGGAAGATCATGGCGGCACAGCGCAGCACTGAGCTAGATTTCAGACGCCATGTTCTTCCCAGAAGTGGCGCGCGGCAAGTGTCTCGAGCATTTCCACAACAATGAATGGCGCCACTTTTCTCCGGATAGAGGGGCTTTAGTCGCAATAAGAAGGTAGCGCCATTTATCAATACGAGGGCCAAACGCGCCCCGCTACTCGACTTGGTCGTCTGTGTTGCCGCCCGCCGTAGGCCCTGGCAAGTTTCTTGGCCCTATCCTTTTACAGAAAGAGAGCTACGCTTTGTATAATTTTACAAGAAAAAACCGACCTGTGAAATACACCTTTGACGAAAAGTTTAGATTGCTACGTGCAGGCGTCGATTTTTACGGTCCATTTTAGATCGAGCCTGGTGACTTGGGTCACCCTATATAAACGGGGTGTTTCACGAAAGGTGGACAAATTCGATATTGCGAAAACTACGCATTGCACCAAAAAAAGGCTTGTGTCGTTTTGGTCCTAGGCCATGGGCCTATTCAGGAAAACTATTAAAGTTCGGGATAATTAAGTTGTTAATTATTTTCGCGTAATTACGTTTTCTTAAATATTGAGTTTAAGGGATGGTTTCATTTGAAACTTGCTGAGCGCCATCAAAAAACACTAACTAAAAACATTGGAGTGCGACAGAAGGCGCGCGCTGCATTTCACAGATTTCTGAGAAGCAGCACAACTTCGACGGGTTTATAAGTTACGGTTTGCAATCGGAGCGCTTCTCGGCATCGACGGTGCAGCGCCTCGTGGAGAAATACTGCAACCAACCTCTGTTTCGCTGTCCTCGCGCAAAGCAGCGGAGGCTGGTTGCACTATTTCTCCATGGGGTGCGGTGCCGTCTGTGCCGAGAAGCGCTCCGATTGCAAACCAAAACTTAAAAACCCGTCGAAGTTGTGCGGTTTCTTAGAAAGCCGTAAAATACCGCGCGTAGCTTCTATCGGTCTGCAATTTGTTGGTTTAGTGTTTTTCCATGATGCTCAGCACGATTTTAATTGAACTCATGCCCTTAAACTCAATATTTAAAAAAATTAATCACGAGAAAAAAATTAAAAACTTAATTATCCCGAACTTCAATCATTTTCCTAAATAGGCCCCTGGCCCAGGACCAAAACGACACAAGCCTTTTTTTTTTTTTTTGGTGCGATTCGTAGTTTTCGCAATATCGAATTTGTCCACCTTTCGTGAAACACCCTGTATATAAATAAAAGTGTTTAGTTTATAAATAAAAGTGTCAGCCGGAGCAGAAGAATCTAATCAATGGTAATTTCGACACCATCTGTCGGAAAGTAGATCGATCCACTCGAAATTTAGTCAGCATTTCGCGATCGACCACTTAGGCCCCACGAGCTGCAGCGGTGCCGTTCAGTCTTGGTACCGTAAGGCGGTATAAAATATTTCGACGCTGGCCGACGAGACATAACAAAGGATGTCGAGCCCTTCCGTCGAACATCGAGCCACAGTCGCCCTGTTCACACATCATACAACGGGCGCGGTGTTCGCAGCAGACACGATGACGGAATAGACCCTTTTCAAAAGTCTGTCCGCCACTGCTTGCTCACATACTCTGAGCATGTATTGGACACGAGGGTGACGTCAGCGTTCGGCGTCAACTCGGCTCAGTTCGTGTTGATAACGAGCGCTGACGTCACCGTTCGGCGATGACTCGGAGCCAATCACGCGCTTCGTGAGCAAGCAATGGTGACCGAACAATGTTGCTCGATGGACGTTTGAAAAGGGCCTATTATCCGCGGACGCGCCTTGTTTCGAGGCGGGGCTTAGGCCGCACGTCCGGGAGCTTCCTGGCTCGTGACGACGACCATTCCCCGAAGAGAAGAACCCAGGGGTCCAGTGGAGGTGGGAGAATTGGTAACGTAACGAACGGTTTAATTACATGGTAGCGATACAGTCGTCAAATCCGAGAGAACAAATGGAGCCCTCACGCCCCGCCTTATATAGGGGTCCGTTTTCTCCCTCTCTCTCCGCCAGGGCAGCAGGTGCGACCGCCACGTGCTTTGCAGCTGGGTCCGCCGCGACGTAGTCAGAAATGAGTCATAGCCAAGGTTCTCCGCAGTTAGGCCAGGCCTCTCTCCCCTTCCGGAGCGCACGAACCCACACGCACACACACACACGTCCCGTTGACGTCACGGACGCGTTGAGACACGTTTTGGGCAGCCTTCGACAGGTGGGCGTCAGTCCGGAACACGTCGGGACTCGTTTCGGGACTCGTTTCCGCAGCGTTGAAACTCGGAAGAAGGTTGCCGAAGGTTCCATTCTTAACAGCCCCTCCGGGGCCAGGGAAACCTCGAATGGCCGGTGGTACAATCGCTGGCCTGAAGAGGTGGGCTTGGAGTAGGCCTTGAGAAGACGCTGCAAGCACCAAACAAACTCCCAAACCTCTCACAACGGAGGCATCAGCGGAAACGTCCCCCACAACACCACGCCACACCGCAGTCAAACGCTCGGAATTCGCCAAAGACCCGCCAGACTGGATTACGGATTACCAAAATTTGGTACAATTCCGGGTATCGAGACCCCCTGTCGCCAAAAAAAACTCATTTTTCCAACGAGGTCACTAAGAACA
Organism: Ixodes persulcatus; assembly: GCA_013358835.2. Lineage (NCBI taxonomy): Eukaryota > Metazoa > Arthropoda > Arachnida > Ixodida > Ixodidae > Ixodes > Ixodes persulcatus. The sequence goes on from JABSTQ010009573.1 coordinate 1,254,040, forward strand.
AAAGACAAAAGACAAAAACTTTTCGCAATTTGTGAGGTCATTTTGGGGTTTCAACGAAGTGCCCCCACTTAGATCCTCATTCCCGTGGATGACGAAGACCTCTGAGATCAACCCTACTAATTTTCGTGATGTCAGAAAAATCTGCTCAACCCATCGGCATTGCCGTTAAATTTGCCTTTCCTTTTTCTTACGCTGAAGTCATAGTGATCGATTTTCACGTGATTTCTAGACGTGAAAATGCGGTCCTTATAGCGCCGATAAAACAATCCGCCTTTTTCATGCCCCGTCACATTGGTCCTAGCAATCTCCTGAGCTGTAGCGCGAAACCCTGACACACTAGGGTCGCTCTTCTGCTCGACTGTCAAAGACACTCTGTCTACTCGTAGCAGAGGACCAAAGTTACGCGACGCCGGAGCTACGAGAGATCTTTCACTGATCCCCTCTTCCTCCGCCTTTTTCGCCGGCGCGTTGGGACGGCGTACGCTTTCTAGTGCTACGAGGTCAGGCTGTTCTACAACCTGGTCCCTCTCATCCCGGTTTTCTGCCTCCAACTCTGGGAGTGCTTGCTCCCCGTCAGCTGCCTCTGGCTCTGGATCCCTCGTCAACACAGGGGCGACCTGACGCGATTTGGACCTCGTACATGACTGAACTAGCCCTTCTCCCAGTTGTTGACCCCTTTCGCGCAGCAGGAAATCTGACCGGTTAGAAAACAAATAAGGATACTCCAACGGGACTGTTTGCGAGACAGCCGCCTCTGTCACTAGCTCTCCGAACGGGCCAGTTATCCTTACTGTCGCCATAGGCAGACAGACACTGTGCTTTTCAAGCAGCTGCTTGATCCAAACTACCTTTCCAGTAAAATCGGAGGTCGTTACATACGACGGATGAACAACGTCCATCGTCGCTGCACTGTCACGAAGCACCCTGCACGGCTTTCCGTTTACCTGGAGCTCGTGAAGATAGGGACGAAGAAGCTTCAGGTCCCCGTCACTACCGTTCACGTACGAGAACACAACCCGCGGTTTCTTACATCTGGCCGCTGTGTGTCCCGGCTCCTGGCAGTTGTAGCACAGGAACGGCTTCCTTGCCTCGAACTGCCCTGTTGGGCTTTTCCGCGCCTCGTCTCCGTTCGAGTGTTCTGCGCTCTTTTCTGGGACCTTTTGTCCTGCTTCGGGCTTCTCGGGCCCGTTTTCTCGCGAGTCATTTCCCTGTCGGAAGGTCTTGCGCTGATCGCTTCGGCCGGATTCGCTTTCCTCTCCGCTCAGCTTTCTACGCGTTGCGTACTCTTCGGCTAGCTCAGCGGCCCTTTCGACAGAGTCGACTCCCACCCTGTCCTGCACCCAGAGCTTGACTGACTGCGGAATGCTACGAAAGAACTGTTCGAGGCACACACACTCGACTACCTTGTCTCGGCTTTCGTACACTTCCTCGCTCTTCAACCATTCTATCAGGTTGGTTTTAAGCCCGTACGCGAATTCCGAGTAGCCCTCGCTGCTCTTTTTGGATGCGTTTCTAAACCTTTGACGGAACGCCTCGGCAGAAAGGCGGTACCGCTTCAAAAGGCTGGACTTCACCTTGTCGTAGTCGTCCGCGTCTCCAGCACTAAGGCGCGCGACAACCTCTGCAGCCTCACAGGGCAACAGAGTCAAAAGCCGTTGCGGCCACGTTTCTGGGGCGAAGCTCAACTTCTCACATGTCCTCTCAAAGTTAACTAAGAATAGGCCCACGTCTTCCCCAACTTTAAACGGCTGCATGAGCTTCTTCATTTGATACGACTCGGTCTCACTTGCTCGTACCGGAGCCCCAACTCTACTGCTCTGCGAGTTTAATCGCTGTTGTTCAATTTCGAGCTCTAGCCTTTTCAGCGCTCGCTCCTGGTCTCGTTCCTCTTTCGCTGCAGTCTGTGCTCGTTCCTCTCTAGCTGCAGCCTGTTCCTCTTTCGCTGCAGCCTGTTCTCGTTCCTCTTTCGCTGCAGTCTGTGCTCGTTCCTCTCTAGCTGCAGCCTGTTCCTCTTTCGCTGCAGCCTGTTCTCGTTCCTCTCTTGCTGCAGCTTCACTCTTAGCGTTCTGAAGCAGTTCCCACGTATTTTTAATTTCCTCTGCTTCCGCGCTCTCTGAAATCGCTTTACTGATCTCAGATTTCTTCATCTTTTGCTCCACCTCCACACCCAATTCTTCACATAAACAGAGTAAATCTGTTCTCAGTAACCTCATCAGATCCATGATCGCTGCTCTTTAGCTTTGGCTTTGCAATAAAACTTGTCGCGAGGTTGTACACAAACCTAGCGCACGAGTCAAACACTAAGGATTCCCAGCAGTTCAAAATTAATTACCCATAATCTGAAGCCTGGCGAATCTCAAAGCAAAGTCCAAACGCTCACCCGCAGATGTAGCACGATGTCGCATGGTCCGATCCCAACCGCTGCCAACCAGTTGTTCGAGGCGGGGCTTAGGCCGCACGTCCGGGAGCTTCCTGGCTCGTGACGACGACCATTCCCCGAAGTGAAGAACCCAGGGGTCCAGTGGAGGTGGGAGAATTGGTAACGTAACGAACGGTTTAATTACATGGTAGCGATACAGTCGTCAAATCCGAGAGAACAAATGGAGCCCTCACGCCCCGCCTTATATAGGGGTCCGTTTTCTCCCTCTCTCTCCGCCAGGGCAGCAGGTGCGACCGCCACGTGCTTTGCAGCTGGGTCCGCCGCGACGTAGTCAGAAATGAGTCATAGCCAAGGTTCTCCGCAGTTAGGCCAGGCCTCTCTCCCCTTCCGGAGCGCACGAACCCACACGCACACACACACACGTCCCGTTGACGTCACGGACGCGTTGAGACACGTTTTGGGCAGCCTTCGACAGGTGGGCGTCAGTCCGGAACACGTCGGGACTCGTTTCGGGACTCGTTTCCGCAGCGTTGAAACTCGGAAGAAGGTTGCCGAAGGTTCCATTCTTAACAGCCTAGAGCATCTTCGAAGCGTCTTTGCTTTATACATATGTATCCGGAGAGCAAGTCGTCTGCTTCTCGCCCAGGGGTTGCGGTGACGTCAGAGCGGCGCCGAGTTCTGATTGGCTTTGATCGAAAGCATAGTGGGTAGACCTCAATGCTAGCTGTCTTGAGGTCTACACACTATTTTGTTTTTTTCATGAGCCAATGAGAGCTCGGCGGTCTGACATCATCGCAACCCCTGTGCAAGAAGCAGACGAACTTACGCTCCGCATAGCTTCGAACATGTCTGCAAACAGTTTTCGTAGGACCAATGTGACCGTCATACAGGGAAGAAACACGCCTCAGACAGTTGGGTGGTTTGAGGAACCGTTTCTGCGCATCCGATACGGTACGATGGGCCGTCCGGTGTGTATACACCAACTCATGTTTACAAACAAACCGGAGCGCCCCTAGCGGACACCACTGGCGCCGCGCATGCGCGATGGGGGTGTGGGCAAGAAGCTCGCCGTCGCCCATAAACAAACCATTGAAATGCGATGTTGTTGGCGTCTGTGTGAGTCCCCCTGCCCTTTTTCGCGTTCGAATTGTTGATTCTACGTCGTCCTGGCAATGTCTGACAACTTGAGCAGCGTCAGCGAAGTTACCGGGGCTCGTTACACCGCAAAACATCGCGTGAATAACGTGACATTCGGCGATTCATTCCGCGTGTACGCCGCAGAATGTACGCTAAAGCCTGATTCGCATGATAAGATTTCGCTCGAAATTTCCAGTCGCGACGTTGCTGGGGCTGCAAAAGCGTGAACCGTAGCTGAGATGGTCGACGTCGGTACTGAAAATCGCAAGCAGAATCGGACCAAGTGAATCAGGCATAACAAGTCGGTGATGGCCACTGGTAACAATGATCAACGTCTCCTTGTATCTATTGTTTACATCGAGCCTGCTTCCCACCCTTCAAACATAAGTCTTCTGAGGCCTGCACTTACTTCTTATCGCAAGTACCGGGCGAACATTTGGCCGACGGGCCGGTGTCGTCTAAAAGAGCAGACGACATGCAGAAACGTTTGAAAGAGCAGACGACAGTTCGAGCGATCAGGCGGCCTTTTGAACTTGAAGACGCACTGAACGTAGTCCGCTGCTGGTGCTGGTCCGTACAACTTGGCGGTTTCCCGGCGTTCGTGTTGGAACAAAACAAAGAAATGTGTTGACCACAAATATTTGTGAATTCAACCCAAAGTGCTTCCCGCCCAAGCAATCGTGGTCCGACGGCGTCTGGTTTTCCCTTTTCACGGCACATATCCACGTTCTCGGACGAACCGAACACGTGAAAACTGTCCTTCAAACCTTTCTCGACTCTTTTGGTACAGTCCCAGTCGCGGCTTTTGACGAGAAGGCAGGTTTTTGTATGGTTCCTTTCAAAACAACGCAGGAATACATGTATCAAATGGGGCCTTCCGCCCACAGCCCCAGACCGGAAGTGCGACCGACGCGCCACCACCGCGCCGTGACGTAACAGAGATGAGTTCGTGTATAGACCTTTTCTGTTTCCTGTCGTTCTCAGTCACGTGGGTTCCGTATCTGGTATGCGGGGCGAAAAAATAATAAAACGTTTGAACCTGGAATATGCGAGAAAATATAGGTGAGGCCAATCAAGAATGTGTGACAATCACGCATTTTTCGCAAACACCTTCCAGCTGCGGGGAGGGATCAAAAAGATGTTTTACCGCATACCAGAAGTGACGATATTCAAGATGGCTGCGCGCTTGTGGAAAAGGTGTATACCAACTGCACATGCGAGTCTTCTGCGGTAGCGCTGGCGCACTTCGTGCCGGAGGGCCCCTCGTGCCGTATCGGATGTGCGGAAACGGTGCCCTAAAACGGCTTACTGTCTGCAGACTGTCTCTTGCACGGTGTATGAACAGTGGGAAGGCGGCAAAAAGGGGCTGCGCAAGGACATTGCGTAGGAACGTGTCTCACTGTACACCAGCTTACTCACACTAGTGGGACCCAAGAATACTCGAACGCAGCACGACTAACCGAGAACCGTTTTCGTCGCGGAGGAATTCCAAGGGTAAGAAAAGCGGACCTTTTCTTTCAGCCTCTCCTTCGCAAAACTCGATGACGGAGCTGCGGGGACATTGCCAACAATGCGATCTCCGGGACTGCGTCATCAAGCTCTGCGATCCGCGCTGCGACGATATTAAAATGCCGCTCATACAATAAATCATTATATATATATATATATAGATATAGATATAGATATATATATATATATATATAAACACTCTAAGAAATGCCTGCGCGTCTACTTACCCGCAAAACAGTCGAAGAGCCAGTCTCTGGGATCTACGAAATCAACTCAGCGAATGATGAGGCGGAACACCCATTTAGATCTCAAAATGTAGTCTGCGCTGTGGCATTACGCAATGCAAGCACGACGCTTTGCATTGCGTAATGCCACAGCGCAGACTTTATTTTATTGTCTAAATGGATGTTCCGCCTCATCATTCGCTGAGCTGATTTCGTAGATCGCAGAGATTGGTTCTTTGGTAGTGTTGCGGGTAAGTAGACGCACAGGTATTTTTTAGATTGTAATATATAATTTAATTTGTCCGTTAGAAGGCTGTATCCGGCCTCCACCAGGCGGTGCAGTTCGTTTCTAATTTACGCGCATGCGCGTAAAAGTCAGACTTCTGTCAAACTTTTGTCAAACTTCGGGTTCAAAGTTCACAAAAGTCGAAACGGGCCAAAAGCGACCCCCTGGTAGGTTCGCGTTCTGCCCGGTTATACTTTATGAGAAATAAAAGGAACCGGTTACCGGGCCGTTACTGTTACCGATAAATAAAAAAAAATGAACGTTACTTTTGCATTACGTTTTTATTTATAAATTGCACCGTTTTATTGTTTTGGCGTCACGTCAATGTAAAAAAAAATTATGTCCATGCCACAACTTAACATAATTACCTTTTTTATTTTTTTTACGGTATTATCTATATATGCAAGAGGAATAACGCCAAGAGAAACGCGAAAAGCGCAAGATTTCATATTACTTGGCACCTAGACCCACAAAACAAAATCAGAGTGTAATTTTTTTGTTTGAATTTTGGGAAGACGTAATTAGTAACGCAACTACGCTACCCGTTGCTCAAAAAAAAAAAAGCAACGTTAGTACGTACCCCGTTACTGCCTTGGAAACGTAACGACTACGTTACCGTAAAACGTAACCCAATGCCGGTAACGCCGTTACCTGTAACCCGTTACCACCAACACCGGTGAGAACGAACCGAACAAGACTTGGAAACGAAAGACTGCGCCACCGGAACACGATGCCTCGGCCGTCGGTGGCGACGAAGGAAATGCGAAATCGGGAACGGGCGGCACCCAACGAGGCTGTTCTCCCAGACAGCGGCATAATCTAATCAGAGAAGATTCCAGACACTCTTGCCGCGCCGTCACTACGCTCTACCTCACGCTGGACACCAACGGACGCTACGAGCCATACCAGCCAATCCAGCGCCACGAACGAATCACGTGACGACGCACCCCGCGTGCAGGAAGCTCTTCAGCAGGCTTTGATGCTATTCGGGCAGAAACAGAGGGAAAGGAGGAGACGAGAAAGCGAGCAAGGACGTCAGAACACCGAGGTCTGAACGGAATGATTAGTAGGTAGACCTAAAACTAGTAGCTGCCTTTGTCTCCACCGCACTGTTGGGACGCGTTCGAACGCGAACGCCGGACACCTGACGCCAACGTTCCGCGTTCGACGAGTGCAGTGGAGACAAAGGCATCTAGTTTTGGGTCTACCCACTAATCATTCCTTTCAGAGCTCGGCGTTCGAACGTCCCCTCTCGTTTCCTCCTCTCCTTCAATGCCTGCCCCCATACTCCGTTGAAGCTTTAAATTCGAGCGCAGCCGACGCCACGATTCGATGAAGCCAATCAAGCGGCGCCAAAAGTGCTTCGTCATGGTGCTCGTTTTATGTTCGCTATAACCGGTTAAACCAATCACGCACAAAAAAAAACAAGGAACATACTGCCGCGGGCGCAGCTGACCAAGTAAGCAGCGCAGCTGACCAAGTGGGTAGCGCGCCCGTGGCATAACGGTTATCGCGCTTGTCTTCCACGCAGAAGGCCAGGGTTCGATTCCTGGCCGCGTCTACGCATTTTTGTTGACGCTGTGATGTGCTGGTAAATTCGAGAACCGTCTTGCTGATTCGAGGTTAGAATGTTCTCCGCACCGAACCATCTACGCCGAATGTTCCAGAAGCCTACGCGTGTACAAAAAAGGCTCCGCGTGGCAAGCGCAGTCAGTTTTCGCTCCAGCGTTTGACTCTGCTGTCACGCCGTGACGCTCTGCTTTCTTGCGTTCCCTTTTTATTTTTGGGCACAAGTTTGTCCTATTAAACGTTTTGTTTCTTCAGTTATTATCGCCTCGTCAATTGTCATTGGTGGCAATACTCGCGTCGAGGCTCATTGACTGAGTGGTTGGTTTATTCGGGGACAGCAAAAGGAACAAAGGCGACGAACGCCGTGACAAAGCACTTTTGACGCGGTTTGATTAGCTCCATCGAATCGCGTAAGAGCGACACCGAGTCACTTCTTGTCGCCCTATTAAATGACGGGCCTTTTTGACTGCACTCTAACAAAAGCCCGTGCGTCTACTTTCCCGCATAACGCTCGGGAGCCAGTCACCGCAACTTACGGACGCAGCTCAGGAATGACGATGCCTGAAACATTTGTTTATACCGAAAACGCAGTCTGGGTTGTGACATTAAGGAATGCAAAACGTCACGCTTGCATTTCTTAATGTCACGACTCAGACTACGTTTTTTGGTCTAAACATATGTTTCGATCGGCACCGTCATTCGCTGAGCTGCCTCCGTAACAGGGGTTTCCACAGGAACTGAAATTAGGGGGGTGTCTAAATTTTTAGAGGGGTTGGGGGGGGGGGTGGCATCGGAGAATATATGAGTCGTTGCGAATTAAGGCTGCGGTCCCACGGCAGCCATCTTGAACAAGGCGGTATTGAGTCGTAAAAAAATTGTCTTAATTCTGGGAAAGTCGTTGAGGTTGGATAACGCCGTCGAGGAAGTGTCAGTTTTCCATCGCTGTGCTTCACTGGTCAACTCAACATTAGGACGCAGTCGCAAGAAGGAGTCGTCGTCGTCGTCGTCATCGCATGTTGGCTCCCGAGTAACTTCCTCTGAAGGGTGCAGTGCGCTGCATTCCTCTTCAAGAAAGAGCAGAGAACGCGTTTTCTGCGCTTCATCCATCCACGAAATTTTAAATTTTTGATGCACCGCTGCAGCCAGAACGAGCTCGTCGGAGCTGAGGTCTTCAGAAAATCTACGAATGAAATAAAAACATTTACCTCGCATTTGTAACATTAAAAACAAACGTTTCACGAGCGGGTCGCAGTACAAGGCATTGCGTATGGCCCATGGCGGAATTAAACGCCGTTATGAATGCCCCCCCCCCCCCCGGAACCATTTTCTGCAATGTCTGCACCTGGCCGTTTGTTTTCGTCGAGCGCCTCTCGCGGGTTAGGATCGTCTGACTCAGCGAGCCTGGTGCCATCGTCGCTTCGGAAGCACGCTTGCCCAGCGAACGCACCACACGGGCGCCGTGATACATCCGAACGGCGAAAACAACGGCTAAGGCTTCACGGCCGAAACACCAAGGCACGATCCGGGGCGACGAAATCATCCGGACGCCTTCATTCAACGCGTAGGCACGGAGGGACGAATGTCGGCACGTCACGTCTCGGCCTCGGACGATGTTTTGACCCGCTGCGTGGATTCCAACGATCCGGTGTTTTGGTGAGACCCTCGGCGCCATCTAGACCGACAGTGAAGTGTTTACAGCGGCTGAGTGTGCGTAATATTGGAATGTGGGCGGTGTTTGAACGGGACACCTTTCTGTGATTGGCCGACCATCCGCCGAAGTGGGGTCCCTACCTAGGGACCTAGGGAGAACCGAAGTGTTTAAAATGAGCGAACTTCGACACGCAAATTCTTCTCTGTTCTTGAACCAACTGTACATCATGTAAATAAACAGTGTACTTTTTGAGAGAGATCGCGCTCATCGTTGTTCCCGCTGAGCTCTAGCCCGGTGCCTGGCTCGAGTCGCACCTCCACACCACGGACACCGCTCGGTCCACAACAAAGGGCACAAGCTGTTAGTCCACGGCATTCGCCATATGATGCGTGCCTCAATAAAAATGTGTAGGAATATTGCGGCCAAGGCCCTTTAGGTCTAATATGTAATAAATAATTTCAGCCCTTTTGCTTATAATTTAATAAAACTATGTGCATTACTTGTCTTGATAATCGCGAATGAGCCTGCCTGGCAGGCGTAACTTTCTACAAGAAGGCGCTAACAAAGAGGTCGCACATTTTCCAAAGGATAAGAAACTGACCTCGTCATCACTGCGATCTTCACTGTGTCTACAAGCGAGTTGCAAAACTTCAGCGTAAGCAGTGAATGTAGCTGCCGTATATACAGGGTGTTCTTTTTTAAGCTTAACAGGTTTGTTTAAAAAACAAAAACATGAAAGTTGCACTTATGCCGCTTTTGGAGGTGAGTTATACGGCCAGGGGGACATTGTGTGGGTGGCTAATCTTTGCGATAAGTCGGCTAATTATTTAAAATTCGTTAATTAACTTTTTATTTTGTGAAAATAGACATATATTGTTCCAATAAGAAACTTGCTGAGCGTCATCGAAAACCACTAAATCAGTAATTTTCAGAAACTTTGAGCGCGTGAGAAGCGTAGTAGTGCACTAAAGTTACTACTCGTGGAACAGGTACAAGGCTAGCGGTTACGGTAAGGCGCCCGCTTGATTTTTCCGTCTCTTATCTAGCCCCAGCCTTGTACCTGCTCCACGAGTCGTAACTTTAGTGCACTACTACGCTTCTCACGCGCTCAAAGTCTTTCCGAAAATTTCTGATTTAGTGGTTTTCGATGACGCTCAGCAAGTTTTTAATTGAAACCATATGTCTATTTTCAATATTTTAAAAAGTTAATTAACAAATTTTAATTAATTAGCCAACTGATCGTTACGATTAGCCCTATATACTACGTCCCCCTGGCCGTATAACACATCTGGACAAACCGCGTAAGTGTAACTTTCACGGCTTTTTAAAACAAATCTGTTAAGCTTAAAAAAAACACCCTATATATATATATCAGCGCCACCAATGTCGGCACCAAAGCGCTCATGAACATGTACTGTTCACCTTGTAGAATGTCGAGTGCCTTGGCTACCCCTTTCACGGTCTAAGGAATAAAAAAAAACCACATTAAAATATCTCAAAAAACGAGAGAGAGTGTTTTTGGGCATACCTGGCAATACTCGTCGATGAACTTCTCATCGTGTTTTTGTAGGCGCGGCAGTGCGAGGGCGTCGCAAACAGCCTCCATCTTGTACTTCTGGGCCTCGTCAACAAAGTTCATCGCATCATAGCGCTCGGGTGGGCGGCCCTGCTTATGCCAAATAAGTTTCAGTTTTCTGAACACGGCCGTTGCTATGTGACGGTACGTGCTGATTGTGCAACCTTTGTCTACATCCACAGTCGCCACTAAGTTCAAAGTATGCGCGGCACATCTCCTGTGCTTGGGAAGGTGCAGCACTTTGCCTGAGAAGTTGTTCATGACAGGGCGAACATTCAAGATGCTGGGGAGGTCTTCGGGGTGTCTTCTTCCTCATCCTCGTGTGCCATCTCTCCAAAGTGGCTAATTATAAGAAAAATTTCAAAATAGCAACATCGAAAATATACCATAGTCAATTAATAAGGAATCCAGACATCGGAAGTTTCATTGACGTAACCCACGATTTCGCTGCTTACGATATCAAGGGCACAACCAACGCTATATTTTTGACGCGTTTTGATGATAATGTACAGGGGAAATATGATCTGGCGAGATTAATGTAATTTAGCCCGAGCCAAGAACCTCACTAGTCTATGCGTGTCTATGCGCCTCCGCGAATCGAGTTTTTATTTTTGACGGTTTGCGGAGGAATGGATGAGGCGGGGGTGCTTGAGGAGAACGGAAAGGCTGAAGACGGAGCGAGATTCTAGGGGAAGGGATTGAAACAAAAACAAGTCCGAAATCAGCGTCCCCGTAGCAGGTAAAAGAAAAGGAAGACAAAGGTGAAAAAATGCCTGCCCCCTGCGCCGAAGGTTTGCAGCAAACGAAACATTCTTTATTGTTTTATTGTTGCTTTTGCTGTCAAAGGCCTAACTCCGTTTGTTCTGATCTACAGGCTGAACGCCACTGTAGCCATCAAGAGAGACAGGGTTCATTTTTACAAAATAAACTCTAAATTCGCCGTTACGTTTTTCGTTACTTTGACAAAAATGTAATTAAGTTATCGTTACCGGTACTTTTTGAAAACGTAATGAGTTGCAGTTACAAGATACGCAAAAATGTAACGAGATACAGTATCTCGATACTATAGTAGCGCGATACTACCCAATACTGCTAGGGGGACGTCATTGAAGTGGGCGAGGAAGAGATGGTGTCGTCTGCTGCATCGCCGTCGGCCAGCGTTAGCGCACGTTAGCGACGTACTTACTGTTTCGAAACGCAAGGTGAGGTATCCGTAGACAATCGTGGCATAAAATACTGTAGGACGATCGCAGCCTCCATAGGGGGTATTCACTGGACGCCATATTTGAGGGCGATGTTTAGAGCGCACGTTCAGAACGAGCTCACATTAAAGGGATACTTCAACGAAATTTGAAATATACCTGTCGTGTTCAAAAATAGGTTGAATAGGATCCACAATATCCGTAAATGACAATCGCACGTTTGTATTTTGAGCCTGGCGGCTGTATTTTTCGTTATAAACGGCCCACTTGGGCAAGCGCTCGGAGAAAAGCCAGCGGAGACCACGTGACATCCAACGCAATCGTGCCGTAGTTCGTCTCGGGACGAGCAAAGCCACGGCGAGGCAGACGTCGAGAGGATGGCCTAGTCGTTCCAGCCACCGAAGCGGTTCCTTTTGTACCAATTTCGAGTGACGGGTTAATCATCTATAATCTTGTAGAGGGACAATAGCGACTTCTGGGCAGACTTGGAAGTAATCCGTTACAAGTAACGGGATTACTTGTAATTAATTACTTTTCTTGTAATTTAGTAATTAATCCGTTACTTTTTTAAAAATGTAATTTGTAACGTAATCTCATTACTTTTTTCGGTAACGAATTACTGAAATTACTCGTTACAATTCTTCCGTCCCGTCAAAGGAAGAAATAGAGTGGAAGAAGGGCGATGCAACGGCCTTCGCGCTTTTAGCATGGTAATACAAGACTCTGATGAGGTTCTGGTGAGGGAAAGGAATTCACGGAAAACACGACAGCCCAGCCAGAGACCGTTTCTCGACTCGTTCGTACGGTCAGCCAGGCTGGGAGGATTTGACACTCTACAGAAAGGCAACAGGCTTCGACTTCTTGGAAAACGAACGGACGGCTGCGAGCTTACAAAAGAGCAGAAAACGAATGGACCATAAAACCGTGGCTTGGGGTTCGTGTCCAGTGGGACCGTGGACAGAGTGACCGTGGCGCATACGTCCGCTCCCTTCCTCCCCCCCCCCACCCCTCCTCTACCCTCCTTCATCCCTCCCCACTCCTCCGCGCCTTGTTCCCCCAAAACAAAATTTTTTTAACGAAACCGTTCTTTGCTTGTTGATGTTTCCGCCTATACACAAGCTCACCCCGCAAACAGAGAGGCAGCTCTAATGAGACCTCGACCCTGCTCATCCTTGACAGCGCTGTGAAAGCTGAATACTGGCTGGGCCAACCAGCTATGTTGTTCCTGTTGCTTGACTTCACACTATCGGATACGTAGGGCAAAAACAGGAGGATTGCGATGGTGGCAGTTCATTGGAACAAAGAAAAATGTAGCATCAACCCTGCTGTCAGTTTAAACAGTAACATTCTACAGCAGGCAATAAGCTGGTCGGGGAGCACAACAAAACGGCTTGGGGCATCCAAGCTGAGCCCGTATTCTTAGAAACGAGAATGCTAGGGTTCTCGTCAGCGGATTGGGCCTGCGGGAACTTAGACTGAAATTTTAGGGAAAGGAAACATAGCCCGAGTTTTCGGAAAATAAACGGTGACTCACTTGGAGACTGGAGTTGTGAAGCCGCCTGTAAACGTGTGAAAGACATGAAGCGTGCTGTTCACTGAAAATTGGCCTGTTTTTAATACTTTCTAGACGGGAAAGTCAGTTCAGCTGAGAGATTGTGCAATAATATTTCGTGTGACGTCTTGGTTCTGATAAGTTTGGTGATCAAGAAAGAAGATCAAGTGGGTCATTCGGTCGGATAACAACCTTCATCAAGGAGGAGTCTTTGAAATGTTCCCAGAGGCAAGTACCGCATCTTGGTCTCACAGCTAGTCCGTTTTAGTAGGTAAACTAGCCCCTATTTAGGCAAAATGCAGCAAACATAGAAAAACCATATCTTCAGGGAAATCGTGTTTTGAAGCTCGCCGACGCCAAACTCGGGTTGATTCGAATGGTGTGCATGCGTGCCTCCACCGCCCAAGTGCATCCGTCGCATGTTCATATGATTGAGTTCTGCCCGGTTGGACAGCGCAAGGCTTGCTTACCTTGAGCACCTGTTCAAGCTCTTTTAAACTTTATAGATTCGTTCTCCAAAAATTATTAACCTAAAGGTAGAAAGTAATGAATATGTTTATTTCTGTTTTAATTTTGATGAGGCCCAAAATTTTGCCCCTCGAACACGCAGTATATAGTGTGTCTTTTTCGTATTATTTTGGAGTAACGTAAAAGTAATTGAGTAAAGTAACGAAGTAATTAATCGATTACTTTTACGGCGAGTAATTTGTAACGGTAATCCATTACTTTTTAGGCCAAGTAATTGTAACTGTAATTAATTACTTTTTTGAAGTAACGGGCACAAGTCTGCTTCTGGGACACACCAAAGGGATTCTCGGGAAGAGGGGAGTTCCTCCTTCCCCCCTTCTCTCGTCGTGGCCGGAGGCGAGACAGTTACCGTCACCACCTCTCAAGGTTCCTAGAGGGGCATTACAAACGAGGCGTTAGCGACATCCACCAGGTGCTCTCTGCTAATCGTTTAATTCGTTTTAAAATTCCTTTTCGTGACTTTGTTAACAAGATATTGGTGTTTTCGATGTGATACTGCTCCTTTGAACACATATAGACCAAAAAAATAAGCGCCGAAATTTCGTTGAAGTATTCCTTTAATAGGCTGCTAAAGCCGACAATCTTGATGGTGCGGAACGCACGTTACAAGAGAACTATGGAAGCTTGTCGACAGCACGTGCTCTGCAGTCGCACACACAGCTGTGGCCGAAAGTGAATACTTCCTATTCCAGCACGTCGTGGAAGTCAACGCTGCCTCGAGCGCAGCCATTGCTAATGCTATGGCCATGCGTCTCCTGACGTCCCTCCCGTTTGCCTTCGTTGGCAGCGTTTATAATTTTCTTTTGCTTTTAAATTGGGGAAAAAATAGCCACGTAGCACGTGCTAAAAAAAAGTTTCCGAAGACAATAAAGGCTCGTTATGTTTTTGTTTTGTTTTTTTATTTTCGTATTCCGTAATATATATCCTTATCTTTCGCAAGAGATGCTCGGCAACATTGTACGACAAGCAGCGAACGCCCTGGCTGGAGAGTAAATCCGCCTCACCTAGGCGCGCGGTTCGAGGTTAAGCCGGGATCCCACTTGCAAAGGTATACTAAAGGGTGCCTTCATGCGCGCTTTGCTTCGGCTGATGACATCCGACCATTTTGTTCCTGTCGCTTTTGTTCCTTTTTTGTTCGTGAGCGCCAGCAAACAAACCGCGGGTCTTTCGGCACTAGCTCTTGGCACTGATAGTGCTACGGCGGAATTTCGTGACCGGCTATTTCTTTGTGTTTTATCTTGAGAGAGCGTGCTGTCGACATCGGGTAATACAACGAATGTCATTATCCTAAGCTTATCAGGTAATAAGTACGGTTTACGTACTTATTACCTGATAGAAAGCATTAGTACAGGCTGAAGGTGGCGATGCGGGCTAGTTGGTGTATATCTTCAAGAATTGTAACACAGCGCGCAAAAGACGAGAACACAGAGTAAATAGAAGAACACAGGACAAGCGCTGACCTGTGTTCTTTGGCAAAATAACTTAATTATTCGACACAGTCACCAAAACAACAATAATATAGTAAGGGTGCAGGCGAGCTGGTGAATGTTAACCATGTTGAATAACCTGAGACTGGGGCAGAATTGAACAAATAAGTCGAAGGAACAGAAAAGGACAGGACGACGTCTCAAACTCAGCTACCAGGTTTATTTAGTCCGCCTTCTTACATAGCCCTAAGCCCACAATCAGCCAGCGCCAACACAAAGGGGCAACCTCTAACCAGTTCAAACGCCAAACCCTCCAATCAGCCACTGCTTACACAAAGGGACAACCTCTAAACAGTCCAAACGCCAAAGCCTCTCCAATACACAAAGTAGTACTATGGCCGGCCTTCATGCCGATTCACAAAGATAACTCTACAATCTCCCCCAAAATTTAACAAAAAATCAGTACCTCTTTTATTCTAAAAAAAAAGAAAGAAAGAAGGAAAGCAATGTTTTCTTCACACACACACACACACAAAACAAAAAAAAAAAACTTTATGCCAGCGATGAAGGGATATGTTGGGAATACGGAAAAGAAAATTCTAAACCGGTGTTGCCAAGGATTAGCTGTCATTCGAAGATCGTAAAAGCTGAGGTTGTAAAGTCGTTGGTCAGAAATGCGCTAGACAGATCGTGTGTTCATTTCATCACGGATTCGGTTGAAAGACAGTGCAAAAGGTTGATCAGTGTAGGAAGACAGTTTTATCAAACGGCAGTTAGAAACGGTTATCAAAGGAAGGAGAGAAAAGGAACAAGGTGAAAGGACTAGGTTTGTTGTGATCCCATATTTTCATGAAATTTCGCACAACTTGAAGGCATGCGCGGAAAAAGTTTGGAGTAGACACGGTGTTTAGCTCGGATTTTAAACTCAGTATATTGACGTCATTTCAAACAGGTGCGAATAGCTGCAAAAAGAACCATCGAGAAAAATCTGTAAATTGCGAGAATGGTGTTGTGTATGAGATACCACTGGAATGCGGGTTTAAGCATGTAGGACAGATATCACGATGCATCAACGACAGATTAAGTGAACACAAAAGAAACGTGAAGAACAATGCACCGAACTCAGAAATCGCAAAAAATGTCCACGAATGTAACAACTGCACTGCGATTTGGTCGGAACAGAAACAGAAATCATTCACAAGGAGAGGAATGATGCAAAAAGATTAGTAGGGGAGACGGTGCGGATAAAATCTCCAGGTAATTGCATAAATCAGGCTTCGTTACAGTTCCGTAAAAATTCCAAAAGTTTTCTAAAAATATTTTTTTTTTCTTTTTTGAATGTGTGTACTGTACGCCTTTGCCCCGTCTTAGATTCAGTGTGTGTCATCCCTTCATCCCTAGCATAAAGTTTTTTTTTGTTGTGAAGAAAACATTGCTTTCCTTCTTTCTTTCTTTTTTGTTAGAATAAAAGAGGTACTGATTTTTTGTTAAATTTTGGGGGAGATTGTAGAGTTATCTTTGTGAATCGGCATGAAGGCCGTCCATAGTACTACTTTGTGTATTGGAGAGGCTTTGGCGTTTGGACTGTTTAGAGGTTGTCTCTTTGTTTAGGTAGTGGCTGATTGGAGGGTTTGGCGTTTGAACTGGTTAGAGGTTGCCCCTTTGTGCTGGTGGTGGATGATTGTGGGCTATATAAGAAGGCGGACTAAATAAACCTGGTAGCTGAGTTTGAGACGTAGTCCTGTCCTTTCTGTTCCTTCGACTTATTTGTTCACTTCTATCCCAGTCTCAGGTTATTCAACATGGTTACTGTTATATACTAGTCGATGTCGCGAGATCTTTCATATTTACGGAGTGGGTCCTCGCGACAGCAGGAGCCGCGTGAAAAATGAAGAAGGCTGCTGTGTTCTGAAACCGCTACACGTCTCCATATTGTCTCGTCGGCTCCGGAGTCTTGGTTTATAACAGTTACCAAAACAATCTCCACTAATACTAAATGAAGCGGGCATATCCGTGCTTCACCGCAATATACAGCAGCGCCATTTTCCACACCCTTTTTGCACCATTAAAAAAATTAAGGGTGTGAAGAAACCTTACGAAGGTGCTCCGACGGCACCCCAAGTACTTTACGCTTCCCATTAAAAATCGGGAAGAAAATGTTGCAGAAAGAGTACCAAACTGGTTCTTCGTGCTTCACTTTAGAATTATAATGTTTCACTCGAAATAAGGGTGCTGAAAGTGTGTAAGCCTTGGAGAGTTTCTGGAACAAAAGTTCTACATTCTAAAGGTTATAAAACCGTTTTCAGTGCGCAAAATACAGACACGACGGGGGACAAAGAAATGATACGCGCACAAATATCAGGAATTAGATTTCTATTTATGGTGCATGAGCCTTCTTATCGCGTAAGAGGCGAAAATTACCACTCGGAATTGGAGCGCCATGCCGCTTTTGTCAATCTCGTCGTAGTCCGAGTTTATCTCGAGGAGTGCTGTTGAGAACCATTATATATGTATATATATATACATTATATATATATATATATATATATATATATATATAATAGAAACGGTAGGGGTACAAGCGCTTTTATGATGCTGTTGATTCTTAATCTGATTCCCAGCTTAAGCTCTCTGTCACTGGAATAATAAAACAAATCAGCACGAACACTAATGACATCGATAGCCCTTTTCCAATAAACTCATATGAACAAAATCAATCCGATCGACTTCGTCCAAGTTTTCAAGCTCTCCACCCAAAAATAATAAAATAAATGAATTAATAGAAGTAAATCTGGCTATTAAGACTCCGTTTCGGGACTGTCACGCTCTTTTCTCGAGGCGGTAAAATTAATCGCGCGAGCCAATACACCCGATTTCACCGAGCGAAAACTAAAAGATAAGCCGCTTACAAAAACAAAGAAGAACAAAAAAATAAAGTAAGTTTTTTTAAATAAAAGTTTGCCTTGCCATTCTCCTAAGCGACGCTAGAGGTCGAAAGATGTCTCCAGCTAGCTTCACTTCTCTTTTTCTTTCTTTTTATTTTCTGTTTCTTTACTTTAGTAGCGCATTGGATAATCTTTATTTCCAATTTTGTTTTTTGTTGTTTGATATTTTTCTCTAAATTTTAGTTGCTATAATGAGCTAATTCACTTATCTGTTATGTTGATTCTTTACAATATCAAAAACCTTTTGCTCCTTTTTATTTTATTTTTCTTTCGTTTTCGCTATCTATTTTATCTGATTATATAAATCCTGTTCTTCGTTCTATTTTTTTTTTCTCGCGGGCCGTGTTCGAAAGGAAGTTTATCTGCATAATTAAAACGTCCAGCTCTCTGTCAGTGCTGGAGACAGTCGAAGTACTTGGGATAAAAATAGCGCGAGTGTATGGCAGCCATAAAGTACTGAAAGAAAGAGGGGAAAAAAAAAGACATTTCAACGTAACCGCGTTTAGGCAAGCTCTCGGAGGACACTACCAAAAAGGCGCGTTCGTTCCGAGCGATAACGATTCGAAGAATTCAAGGAGTGGGAATTCCATCTAATAAAGTCCGATTCATTGCCTCAATGGTTTCTAACCGGACCGAGAGGAAATCGTCGGGAAACAAAGAAAGAATTGAAGTGGTGCGTTGAAGTGCAAAAACGTTTGTCGCAAACTTAATTGGACTTCACGAGCAGCAGTAAGCTATATAAGATGTCTCGAATAATTGCGTCCCTCGGGACAGTATTCCGGCGAGAGACCATAACAATCGTCAAGAAACCGAACAAACCGTATTTTGGTCCGAAAAAAAAAAAAAAAAAAAAAAAGATTTAATGTCGAATTATGTGAGGAATGCTACCAAAATCATTTTCGGGGAGAATATTTGGAAAACTGTGAGCTAAAAGAAAAGCGCGTGGAATGTTTCATAATTTTCTTAGCGTGGCTTCGATGTTCTTTTTTATGCGTGTTTTTCTTCTTTTTTTAAGCTTTTGTCAAAAGTCAAGAAAGATGTTTGAAATGTACGTTTTAAAACTGTAATGTAAATAACACGTATACCGTAACAAGTTCTGAATGTCTCTCGAATTTTACGTGCATCTGTAATTATTTGCAGATAGATATCTAACTAGTGTAGTGTTCTTGAAAACATAATTTATTTTAAAAATTTAAACCATTTTTATAAGCGGGCGCAGTAAAAATCTCAACTAAAAATTGCAAAAGTCGTGAATGAAAACATTTTTTTTTTTGTTTAGTGCACTCTCTGGCCTCAGTCACACCAGGGAAGATATGTTTGGTGACGCAAAACTAACCACCCTGTATCGTGACCACGATCACGCGTAATCTTTCTTTGGCGCCTTCTTTCTAAAATGTTAGATTGGCATATTTTAAAAACGAAACTTCTTGAGATAACTTTTTTTTCACCTTCCTTTATGTTATACTTTCATATGAATTGCGGTTTACATATTATTGAAGTTAGAGGATGAATGGTTCCAATACCCTGTTATTGGTGTCAGGCCATAGTACTCAGTACTCGGGCATTTCATCAGTGAGTAAGGGTATATATATATATATATATATATATATATATATATATATATATATATATATATATATATATACGGGTGCTTCACGAAAGGTGGACAAGTCCGATATTGCAAAACCTACGCGTCGCAACAAAAAAAGGCTTGTGTCGTTTTTGGTCCTGGGCCAGGGGCCTGTTTAGGAAAATTATTAAAGTCCGAGATAATTAGATTGTTAATTATTTTTGCGTAATTAACTCTTTTAATATTGGGTTTAAGGGCACGGTTTCATTAAGAAAATTGCTCAGAATCATCAAAAAACACTAAATCAACAAATTGCAGAACGATAGAAGGCACGCAAAGCATTTTACGGCTTTCTGAAAAACCGTACAAATTCGACGGGTTTTTAAGTTTCGGTTTGCTATCGGAGCGCATCTCGGCCGCGGCGGTACCGCGCCCCGTAAAGATATAGTGCAACCAACCTCTGCTGCGCTGTCATCGCACGACGCAGCAGAGGCTGGTTGCACAATCTCTCCACGGGGCGCGGTGTTGCCGGGGCCGAGATGCGCTCCGATAGCAAACCGAAACTTAAAAACCCGTCAAATTTGTGCGTTTTTTCAGAAAGCCGTAAAATGCTTCGCGTGCCTTCTATCGTTCTTCTATGTGTTGATTTGGTGTTTTTTGATGATGCTGAGCAATTTTCTAGTTGAAACCACGCCCTTAAACACAATATTAAAAAAATTTAATTGCGCAAAAACAATTAACAACCTAATTATCCCGGACTTTAATAATTTTGCTAAATAGGCCCCTGGGCCAGGACCAAGTGACACGAGCCTTTTTTTCTTGACACGTAGTTTTCGCAATATCGAATTTGCCCACTTTTCGTGAAACACCCTGTATATATATCGATTTCCTAGCCAGAATTACTGTAAAAATAGACGCTTAATGGGCCGGTAGTTTTGTACCGCAAAATCAGCCAACAAAACTCCACAGCCGCTCATACCGATGGTGTAAGATTATTGGAAAGTCGAATAAAGCAATAGACCGATCTCACCAGCCAGTTTGACTACGCCACCGCTGCCGCAATGCATCGAGGGAACTTTGATCGTTTTGCGCCTGCAATGACCTTGCTGGAGCTTTGCGCTTGTGGAGCACGAGACGGCAGGAGCCCTCGCATGCACGGCCGTCTGCCTCCCGTGCTCTAAAGTTATGGCGGCGTCACGCATGCGCCGAACGCTTAGTGAGATCGGTCTATTCTCAATTCTTTCATTGCCCACTGAATAAAAGCATACAAAAACGTATTTAGCTTTTATGCTATTTCCGTCGAATACGGGTCCTCCTACGCTCAAGTGACACAATTCTTCCAAACGCACACACCAACCCAGACGCACGCACACACGCACGCACGCACACAGACACACATACACACGCGCTTGCGCACAGACACACTCGCACACACATATGTACACACGCACGCACACATGAGCACAACTTGGAGCACGGTTCCATGATAGCGGTTCGATGATACCGAAAGAAGTCAAACCTTCAATCAATCAACTAATCGATCTTTATTCATCTTCAGTACAGTACATCAAAAGCACTGCCAATCCTTAGCCATTGTGGTTAGTTCTTAATACTGGCTACAAGTGGATGTTCGATTATGTGTAGTATGACACTCGAAAGCCAGTTTCTCGATGCAATGTTTTGCAATCAAAACTCCCGCAGGATTTGTGTGCAACAACATCCACAACGGGAGCATATCAAGACCCTTGCAATATACAGATGTTCCTTGAGTTGTTCATGACGTGCTCAGAACAGAGCAGAAAGGGGCAGTGTTGGGAACACCGGCAGCTAGCTGAGGCGCTTCGAGCGGTCACGCAACATGAATAAATGGAAAGATGCGTACGGTTGAACCCTGCAAACCATGCGGCGGCTTTCACCGCCCAGCAAGTGTTTCTTTTTTTAGAGCGCAGCTCTCAGGCGCCCGTTTCCGGCTTGAGCGGCGTCGCCGTCGCCGTCGGCGTAACCGCGCGGTGCATGATGGGTAATTTTCCCCGCTAAATCTAGCGAAAAATTTTCCCCGCTAAATCTAGCGAAAACTTTTCCCCGCTGAATCTAGCGGAAAATTTCCCCGCTAAATTTAGCGGAAAATTTTCCCCGCTAAATCTAGCGGAAAATTTCCCCGCTAAATCTAGCGGAAATATTTCCCCGCTAAATCTAGCGGAAAATTTTCCCCGCTAAATCTAGCGGAAAATTTTCCCCGCTAAATTTAGCGGAAAATTTTCCCCGCTAAATCTAGCGGAAAATTTTCCCCGCTAACCAATTATTTAGCGGAAAATTTTCCCCGCTAAATTTAGCACGAAAATTTTCCCCGCTAGATTTAGCGGAAAATTTTTCCGCCCCCCCACTCCTCGAGGTCACGTGACCCCCCCCCCCCCCCCCCCCCCCCGAGGTCACGTGACCCCCCCCCCCTCCCCCCGTGCCTTCCCCTCCTCCTCAAGAGCTGCGCTCTGATTCGGCGTTACAGGGAGTTGTAAACGGCTTTCATTTTTTTTCTCTCCTTTCCTTTTTTCTTTACACAAAAACGGCTAATGTTTACCCAATATATATATATATATATATATACAGGGTGTTTTTTTTTTAAGCTTAACAGATTTGTTTACAAAAAGCCGTGAAAGTTACACTTATGCAGCTTGTGGAGGTGAGTTATACGGCCAGGGGGACATATTGTAGGGGGCTAATCGTAATGATCAGTCGGCTAATTAATTAAAATTTGTTAATTAACTTTTTAATTAATGAAAATAGACATATGGTTCCAATTAGAAACTTGCTCAGCGTCATCGAAAACCACTAAATCAGTCATTTTCAGAAAGACTTTGAGCGCGTGAGATGCGTAGTAGTGCACTAAAGTTACCACTCGTGGAGCAGGTACAAGGCTGGGGCTAGATGAGAGACGGAAAAATCGCGCGGGCGCCTTATCGCAACCTCTAGCTTTGTACCTGCTCCACGAGTGGTAACTTTAGTGCACTACTACGCTTCTCACGCGCTCAAAGTCTTTCTGAAAATGACTGATTTAGGGGTTTTCGACGACGCTGAGCAAATATCCGATTGGAACCATATGTCTATTTTCATTAATTAAAAAGTTAATTAACGAATTTTAAGTAATTAGCAGACTGATCGTTACGATTATCCCCCTATAATCTGTCCCCCTGGCCGTATAACTCACCTCCACAAGCGGCATAAGTGTAACTTTCACGGCTTTTTTTAAACAAATCTGTTAAGCTTAAAAAAAAAAACCCTGTATATATAATATATATGGGTGATTTCATATCAACTCAGGCACGGATTTAGGGTCGAATTTTTAATTTTGACGAAAAAAATATATGTTTTGGGTCAATTCCTATAATAAAAGAAAACGCAAACGGCAATGTCGTCGGATTTTTTGTTCTCAAGTTATGGACTGTTGAAGCGGTCAAGGTGGAAACTGACGTTTTTCCAGCTTATCGGAGGTGCCATATTTCACTCCATCCCTTTTCCTTAATTTTTACGCTACATCAATATAACCTTTTGGGAACACTCTCGACATAGGGTTTTTCACGCTAATTAAGTGTCTAGGTCATAACATGTTTAATTATTTGTTTTTAGTTGTCAAACCGCCTCTCTGCGACGATATTTGACGAAGTTCAGCAAGCTGTGCTGTGTGACCTAATTAACATATTTTTATTATCTTTATATCACCGTAAAGCACCAATTAAGCTCTTTCTTTTGAGTATACTTTCAATATTTTGCAATAAGTATATAATGCGCTACATGTGCCTGAAAAACGAAACTTTCGAAAAACTAGCAAGTTTGGAGTCGATTTTCTAAAAAAAAAACACTTTTTATTTTATTTTAGTTTTTATTCACACTTAGTTGATATAGTAGTCTATCAGAAACTACCAACAGAAATTGTAATATATTGTTTGTATGGCAGCTATTAAGACTCGAATCTCGTGCTATGAGCGTTTTGAACGGGACTTCACACAGGCGCCCTGCTGAGCAGAAATTTGGCTTATGTAAGGTTTTCTATTTATCGTTAGCAATTACCTCAATATCCAACCATAAACATTAATAAAATTTGGAGTAGTGTACTTAAAAATGATTTACTTCAAAGTCCGTATCCACAAGTGTGGGCACATCGCTTACTTCCTCCCAATACGGAGGAATGCCGATCGTTAGAGAATTCCTCTGGGGCCTTTTGCATTCGGCTTTGAGTTTGAAATACAAAACTTGACATGTAATTGTCATATTTTCTTATGTCAAACAGATATACAGTGCATATACTTATGTACGATTTAGTAGCTGACGCTTACGAAGTACGGTTTATTTTGTGCGCGTACGGACTCTTTCGTAAAATAACAAGCATTTCGTAGTGTGTAAGGCTTCAAACGTGTTAGTCATATGCTTAGGTTTCATTTCTATTTTCAGTGATTCATGCCGGGTTACTTAGACTTTTTCTTCTTGACTTAAGTTTGTCCGGGAGTCTAGATGTTACGTATCTTCTCCGTCAATACATAGGGCGAAGCTCACACACCTTGCAAATCACGCCAGTGCCAAGTAAATAAATATTGTTAGGATGAATATTGTTGCTTCACTGGCTTTTACGCTCAGATATTGAGGTAAGTACTAACATTAAATAGAAAGCCTTACATAGGTCAAAATTCTGCTCAGCTGAGCGTCTATGCGAAGTCCCGTTCAAAACTCTCACAGCACGAGATTCGAGTTCTAGTTGCGGCCATACAAACAATATATTACAATTTCTGCTGGTAGGTTATATATATATATATATATATATATATATATATATATATATATATATATATATATATATATATATATATATATAATTAGTCCTTTCATGGAAATACTCTAATAAAACATACAAAACTCCACCTACCTTTGCTGCTTGCAGGCATGCTTTAACATGGTGACTTTGTAGAAATCAACGCACTGGGGCGTAGTGTAAACTATTCCTTTTATTCCTTGTCTGCTTTAGCGTTGCCTCGTCTTAAATTATGTACAATGCTCCTCAAATTTAACACCGCCACACGGTTACTCAATTATTGATCTATTGCGGGAAAGCTAAATTGGTTACTGCGGCAGTTGGGATTTCATTCTCAGGTGGGGTTGGGATTGGGGAGTCAAAACTTCACCACGTAGTTCAACCGGTAGGCATAGAAGCACAAAAAGATGCCAAACATGAACCCTTTCGCGGCGGAGTTAAGTTTGGGCAGCACTGTACCAACTAGCCCAACTTAATACCTTGCCCCCTTCTAGTATACACTCTACTCAATGTACTGATGTACACACTTTCTTCTCAGGTTATTGTACCGACTGTAAATCCGGCTAATGCCCGAAAGAATCGCGCCCCGCAAATTAGCACCGAGAGGCGCCCAAAGCTGAACTGCGTAGCTTTTAATTTCCTTTGCGGAAATAAGTCATCACTGCCGTAATGCGTTGTTGCCGCGCTCACTTTTACAGAAAGCGCGCTATTGCGAAAATCCAAAACAACAAGAAAATAGAACGGGAGGGGCGGGAAGAAATATTTTTTGCAAAAAAGTTGGGAACAATGCGAGGCATCGTCTTTTGCGGCGCGTGCCCTTTGTCTAGAATCTGCGTTGCGTGGAACGATGACCTTTCAGAGTAAAACCGCGCTAGCTGCTGCCACAAAAGAAAAAAAAAAAGCATCGTTCGCAAAAAAAAAATAATAACAAAAAAGACGGCGGCAATTAGTGAGAGGCGCTAATTAAGTGAATTGGGAAAATGAGCACTTTGTTTTCAGAGGTGACGAGAAAAATGCAGAACAGGCGAGAACTGCCTTTCTCGCATCCGCAATGGCGCGAGATTGTTTTTTATGTATTTTATTTGTGTGCTTTATTACTGTTGGAAAGCGAGGATAAATTAAAAATGACGAATGTTCGTTCGGGCTTTGTGATTTACGCAAAAAAGTCGTCGTGTTTCTACATGTTTCCTGTCGCAGATGTTGCACCGAACGCTTCAATTGTTGAGAGACCACAAAAATGACCCACGATGAAAAAAAAAAATTGGGTTGTGTGTATGTTTATACAGCCTAGAACTTGGTCTGCCTCAACGGGCGACGAGTCTCCCAGCTGTAGATGAGCAATTTAGCCAGTGCAGTACAACCGCTAGCCTGGGGTCTTTAACGTGCACCACGCAGTAGTGATACACGACCGCACGCCGGTACGATGCTCATCCAGATCGAAACGGGCGGGGGTGGGGATTGAACCCAGGATCCTGGGATCTGCCCACGATGAAGGACTCTATCTATTGGCAATTAGTTCGATGTTGACCGCACCGCGTAAGCTTCATACCAAGGAAAATATATGCAAATGTAGAATGTGGTTTTAAGTACGACTTTGTATAACGTACAGATGCACTCGCGTTCAGAACAAACGAGACAGTGTCTTTGAAAGAAACTCGAAAACAGGCTTTAAACGATAAAGTAGCTTCCGGCTACATGCATGATCCTGCTTAACATGGGTCACCTCGATTTTACCTTCAGAACCAGTGGCGTCGCGAGGGTCAGCGGCACCCGGGGTGGTAGCCCGCCGCGACACCCCCCCCCCCCCCCCCCCGCTCTCGTGGCCCGCCGAGACACCCCCAGAGCGCTGCACCCGAGGCGGTCCGCCCCCTCGCCCCCCCCCCCCCCCCCCCCCCCCCTTGTGACGCCACTGTTCAGAACGAATGCATGCTTTATATACTTCGTTTCACCTTAGGTCCGAGCGCGGACGATGTTATGAGCCGAAGGGCCAATAAAACAGCACAAAAAGCGCAACGTCATGGCATGCTCTTTGTGCTTGATAGAACTAAAGGCCCATACGCACATTCGCGTTTGAACGCGTTTGAGTGCGTTGCGGCGTCCTTGCGCCCAGGAGCGGTCGCTTGCGGTGCGACGCGCGCCTACCCGCAACGCTCCGCAGCGGAACGCAAGCGAGTACTCTCTAAGAAATGCCTGCGCGTCTACTTACCCACAAAACACTCCAAGAGCCAATCTCCGCGATCAACCGGATCAGCTCAGCGAATGACGAGGCGGAACATCCGTTTAGAGCTAAACATGAAGTCTGCGCTGTGGCATTACGCAATGCAAGCATGACGCTTTGCATTGCGTAATGCCACAGCGCAGACTTCATTTTGAGGTCTAAACAGATGTTGCGCCTCATCATTCGCTCAGCTGATTCGGCTGAGCGCAGAGATTGGCTTTTGGAGTGTTTTGCGGGTAAGTAGACGCGCAGGCATTTCTTAGAGTGTAGAGACTCGCTCAACTTTCCGAACCGTTGCGGTGCGTTCGACCAATCAGAAGCCGAGAGAGGAGAGGAGGGTGACGTGTCCGCTCCCGCCACTCGGCCGACTCGGCGAGACGTATCCGGTTCTCCGCCCGCAGAACTTGCTTTTTCGTTTTGGGGAGCGGTGGGAAGTGTATTTTCCAAGGCTGCGATGGTTCAAGCTTGACAAAACGAGGGGGAAGCCGGCGGGATTGTCCCAAGATCGAACACTTCGACGCTGTCGCTGCGCGCCGCCATGTTGCCGTGGATTTCGCTTACTATTGGTGAGCCGCTAGTGACGATAGCGCATTCTTATCGGCTCTTGACTGCGGTTGACTGCGTGTCAACGCAACTGTGCGTACAAGTTTGGCGCAAGCGCTCTTCGCAACGCAACGCGTCCGCTTGCCGCGACGGAACGCACCGCGCTCAAACGCGAATGTGCGTATGGGCCTTAACTGGCGGAGGAGCACGCACAGCGAGACGGCGAACGCCGGCTATAGTCCTATCAACTGCAGAGAGCACGTCATGACGTTGTGCCTCTTTCGCTGTTTGATTGGCCCTTCGGGTCATGACATCGGCCGCGCTCGGACCTAAGCTGAAACGAAGTATAGCAGGTGAATGTGGAATCATGCGTGGAGAGCCTATACGTCAGTAAAAACGCGTCGTCATACCACACCGCGACGCAAGTTCGCCAAGTAGCATAAATTCGGCTTTGTCTCGTTGCATCATTGGAGTACATACGTACTCGGGCGCGTGGCTTGTAGTATTACTAAACTTTGGCTTCACCCCGACGTCTGTACACGAAGACTGTCATTGCTGGTGCCAGTAGAGAAAGCAGAAGAAGCAGAGCTTTCCTTCCACGCTGTCAACTACAGTCCAGCACTTTTCGGGTATGCAAGGGTACGTAGAAATGTGCCCCCCAATTCGAGATGAACACTGCGTATAGTTGCAGTGTTGTAGGCGTTACAGATATAAAGTAACGGAAGAGGTTACTCCTTACAAATAAAAGGAACGCGTAACAGACCGTAATCTCAAAATGTAAGCAACGCGCGTTTCCGTTACCGATACGAAGTAACGCACGTTACTTTTGCGTTAGATTTTATTTATGAGTTAAAATGTTTTACTGTTTTCACTTTAAAGTATGCGTAAGCTCTCTGTTTCATGAAACATTAAGTCCCTGCATAAACTAAACATTTACCTTATCTGAATTAGCTTACCTTGCCGTGGGGAAAAGAGAGGAACAATTCTGAGGGTATGTATGATGAGTGCAACAACTAATGAAATTCGGTGCCTTAAAACACGGAAAAAATTAAAGTGCACTTGACGTAACGCGTTGCATGTAACGTCGTTACTTGTAACGGGCCACCGCCAACATTGCGTAGTTGTGTTTAATGCAAGTCTTCCGAAATTCCCGGCTGCTCAATAGTTTTACAGCGACCTACTTGCCACCCTTTTCAAGTTTCGTCGCAATAGGCGCAGCAACGAAACTTGGACAGGGGCAGAGAGTGGCGTTAGCAATAACTCTCAACTAGAAAGATCAGAGCAGGACGACTTTATTCAGCCTGCAAACTCTCGTAAGTCCAGCAAGGACATGGAAAATCCATTTCCAAGAGCACTGCCCATGCTCAGTTTATTTTATAATGGCTATCTCTTCAGCGAAAAAAAAAAAAAAGAAAAGAAAAGCTCACCGTTATTCAGGAAGGATGAACAATGCATACAATAACATAAAACAAAAGTAGTTTAAACTTGGAATGGCTTGCGTCACCAACCACTGTTCTACTTTTTCTTCCTTTTGCCTCCCTTGTTTTTGTAGAACCAAATCCTGTTACGAAACTGGATTTGGTCCTAGTTGGCTTACTGGCAACGGTCAATGGACTCGATATGATCGTCCATATTGCGAAACTCTAAACTTTTTTTTTTTTTTTATGATCACCGTTCTTGGAAAGACGTTTTAAACGTAGACATCCTAAACAACAGTCTAAGAGAAAGTGATGAAAGACAAAACCAACAAAAGGTGATGCCAAATTTAAATTGTATTGGAAGGTGGAGACGATCGTTTGTGTACGTTTTGCAGGTGCCTTCTTTCGATATGTGCTCGAATGGTATGTAAACATGGCGACTTTTATCAGCGCGTGCAATTCGGCGAGTCCGGTATACGACAGCTAGCTTGTAGTATGACCAAACTCAGGCATTTGTTGTAATCACGCGAATGTCATCGAGAAAAGAAAAAAAAACGCCCGTTAATATCTAAAATTTGCACAGACTATGAGCTGTGGAACTCGAACAATCGAATGTTTTAACCTTTCGGCAATGACACGAATGTCCAGTTGTAGACAGCGGCAGCACACTATCTCTCTCTCTCTCTCTCTCTCTCTCTCACTCACTCACTCATTCACAGGCATACTCACGCACGCACACACACATATACATACACACAGACACACACAACGCTCACTCACAGTTCGCATGCTGCGAATGAAACAACTGCGTGCACGATACACCGACCGCGCCACACCAAGGGGCGAACATACGAGGCCCGCACGCAACCACCGAAACACGACGACTCTACCTAGTTGCTTTCTCTGGAAAACAAGCCGGGTAACACGAATGTCGGGCGGCACAGAGAGAACGGGAAAGGAGAAAGACGAAGGGGGGGGGGGGGGGGGGGCAAGTTGTAATGGACCCGATACGCTCGAATTAATATTGACGCCCGAATCTTCTTTACCGCCGGTGGTCGGCCGCAAAAGAGGAGCCGCTGCCACGCCGCGATGGCTCTTACAACCCAGACAAAGATTGCACTCCCGCGCGCTACACTGGAATTTGGCGGTAGCCTATTATTTCCGCAAACCCGCACGTAGATACTTCCCCGCCTTCGTTTTCCTTTTTTTTTTTCTTTTTTTTTTTTCTATCCCGTCTTTTTTTTTTTGTGTGTGTATGGTATTTTTCTGATTCCACCGTTTTTCTTTTGCTGCCGCTAGTGTTGTTCGCTGCTTGGATGGGAAGCACGCTACGTTTCGTCCACTTGCCCAGGGCTCGCTTGCTGTCCGTTTGCTCCAGTGGATGCCCCTCCTCTCTAGGTTAGCTGACGGCAGTGCGTGGGTGGTTCTCCTACTTCCCCATTTTCTTCCTTACCTCTCTGTTTCGCGGCTGCCAATGTTGCCCGGTACGATTGTGTGTTTTCTCACGCTCCGAGGCCTAAGAGACCCAGAAGTTGGCCACCCAGTGGGAAAAAAGAAGAAAGAAAAATCTTATATACCCCGTTTCCCCCCAGGCTGGGAGCAGGGCGGCAGCCTCGCATCTGTTGAAGCAATCCCGTGATCGTGCCCTCAATGCGTACCAATCCATCTGTGTGTACGGATGTCACACAGCTTATTTGTCTGACCAGAGAGTAGCCTCGAATTCTGTGTTTATAACACCTAGAACCAGAACTATGTCACACAACTACTAAGTTGGCAAATTCAAAACGTACCGAACATTTACCCCGATTTAATTGAAACGATAGAACGCACTTTTCTCTTTGCCGACCTTCGGGAAACGATCAAATATGTATTTCCTAAATCCTTCGTGCTTTTATTTTAAATTGCTGCTGTTCGGTTCAAATTATCTTAATTACATACACAAGTGCTATTGCATAGTCGCAACTTTCATAAATAATGGTAGCGCGGTATGAGAATCGCTCTCCCTATAGCTCCTGCAGTAACCGGCTTCAGAATGAAGCTGCTTACCTACACCTTGTTGGCGTGGAAAAATGAAGTAAGGCTCTAAAACTTCTCGTATATAGCGAAACTAGGATTATTTACGCGTCGCAGACCCAGCCTCGTACTGCTGTTCTACAACGATCATCCAGATGACAGCCATTTTGATAGGCGCCAAAGTTGCGAATTGTGCTACTGTATTTGCGCTTCTCTATTGCAGCTGCTTGTGAAGCAAGTGTGGTTTGGTTCTAGATACCTAGTCAGGCGACCTCCTTTGCCGTCTTTTGCCTCAACTCCAAGACAATTTCGTAATGCCTGAAATTCAAGAAAAATGGAAAAAAAAAAACGCTGTGATCAATATTATTTACAAGCTCGCGCGAGAGAGTCGTTCTCGGCGTGCAGGTTCATACGCCAAAGTGAGTCATCAAGTATACATATAGAAGTGCCGAACGACGTTGCTATGCGCAGCTACATCACTCTGTCAATAATGTTTTTCCTTTTTCTTTTTTTTTTACTTGATTTGTTTTGTTTGTTTGTTGTTTTTTTTCGTTTGGAGCAACATCGTGTCGCCCGGGTGTGCGCGCCCCTTTCCGGCGGGTGTCCGGGATGTGGGTGTGTCAGACCAAACAATCGGCTTGGGTACGGCACTTGGTTCGATCCGTAGTACTGCGCTGATATTTATTTGCCACTATGTGAACGACATCGATTGTCACGATTCGCCTCGGTTATCTTTTCTGAGCTCCGCTAAGTAAGTTTTGTTGGTGTTTATAGATCGGTGCAAATATAGCATGCTTGGAAAAACAAAACAAAACAATACACAAAAAAAAACATAGGAAAGAACCGGACTCGAGTTAATTTAGCAGAACGCAGAAACAACTTTAGAAACAAGCTAAAGTTAGAAACATAAATATTCTGAAAGTCTCGATGAGACGTTTGTGCGTGAAAGAAGTGCAGCTAATCCTCAGATTCGAGGACTTTCCCAAGACCACCCGTGGCAAACTTCGTTGTTGTCGTTGTTTTCAAGGAGGGCGTTTAAATTGATTTCCAGAAAGGATAGAGCTGGCGCTTTGCTGTGGGAGGGGCGAAGAGCGACTTTGTTCAGCGAGGTTTTAGGACGCGATCGATATATATATGACGAGCCCTCGCGGGGGAGCCTCACTGAAACTTTGGCGGAGTTGGATGGAGTTGGGTGAAACGGGATGCAGATATATCCCTTTGCAAAGCGGCATTTTGAATCGCCAAGCCTGCGGAAAGTGGATCCGACCTCCGAGACCGGGTGGGTGGCTTTGGAAAGGACCCAGCTGTCACGGTATGCCGGCTAGACATAACCGTACTCCTCGCAAGAATGCACCATTGACCAGCAGCTTAGTCCAATCTGAATGCTATGCAGATAGGGCACTATAATATCAGGCGTGAAATTGGGATCCGTGTCGTTTCGTGGAAACATTTCCCGTGCAAACACGTTTTTAGGAAACACATTTTTTTGAGAAATTTTCATCAACACACGTTTCGTGGAAACACATTTCGTGGACAACTTTTCAACGACACACGTTTCGTCGACATTGGGACGTTAAGTAGAAACTCGCATCGCGGACACAAGCTCCTGCGACATTACGTCGACACTGTGACGCTTCCTGGAAACTCATTTCGTGGACGTAAGCTCCCGCAACGTTTCGTGGACACTGTGGTCTTTCGTGGAAACTTGTTTCGTCGACATAAGTTCCTGTGACGTTTGGTCAACATCAGCTCCTGTGTCGTTTTGTCGAAAATATATTTAATATTAAGTGGATTGGATTGGGTTACTGGCTTTATTTAGTTCTACGGAACGATAGCAAAGCCAAGCAGGCGGCCATGATAGAGCGAACACAAATTCGCGAGCCCTAATATATAGGCCTAATCCTATGCAAGACGGTTTCAACGAAATGTCGCAAGGCACGACGACGAAAGGAACGCTGGAGCCCTATCGGTGAAACGAAGTGTCTATAAAACGTCGCAGTATCGACGAAACTATCTGTCGATAAACCGTCGTTCGACGAACTGATTGCCACCGATAAAATTGTGCACATTATACACTAACAGAAAGAAAGACGCAACAGCGCGTTAACTTAGATACAGGCACGCTCTAGTCCCACCAGCCTGCATGAATATTATTATTTCGCACAATCGAGCGATCAGGACCTCGTCCTACAGTCACTGACAACTTAACAAACTCAGGGTGTGGTGCGTCCTGAGCGTCTTATTGTTGCTCTACAGCCAATCACGTTGCGGCATTAGCCGATGAGATTGCCGAAGAACCAGTCACGAAGCAAGAAACGTTAAAATTTGAATTTTTCCTCGACATTTATGACCCATGAAACGCAGTTTGATTTTATTTCTGTACGCAATAGCAGTCGCAGAAGAAATCCGAAAAAACCGAACACCGTTTACCCCATCAATCACTTTACTTCGACAACCCGAATGCACGTCAAGGCATTGATTATCACGAGCCAAAATCGAATGCCTACGCAGACTTCGCGTCCAGTGCACGAGCAGCACTTAAATCCCTTCACAGCTGGGATCGCAAAGCCCGATGACGCCCTCCCGGGCATCGCATTGTTGGCGTTGCCCGGGACCTAGACCCCATAGCTCCGTCATCGAGTTTTGCGATGGAGAGACTGAAAGAATAGGTCCGCTTTTATCCTTGGAATTCCACCGCGTCGAAGACGCTTCTTGGTCAGTGGCGTTGCGTTCGAGTAGTTTTGGGTCCCGCTAGTGCCAATCACTGACAGTTTAAGAAGCGCCGGACCTGGATTATTATGTTCACACTCCTTGATTCGTGGTTCGTTCTTCGGGGACCTCATCGGCAAATACCGCGATCTGATTGGCTGAAGAGCTATATTGAGATGCTGACCTAGTACTCGCCACGCCCCATGTTTCCTAAGCCGTGAATGACTATAGCGACCTAGATTTTACGCATTGTACACCTATTTCTGTCGGCGAAGCAAAGTTGGTATTTTTCCACGCTGGTGCCACCGAGGCCACAATTGGTTCCCTAACATACATAATCCATTGTATCGCTTATAGTTAAATAATAATATGACATATTACAAAGACGCTCGATACTAAATCTCGGGCACTTGGAGCGAACTTTGTGAGCTGTACACCCCACAGCGGGCGGTCGCTCCCCCGAACACCGGTATATAGGAAAAGCCTTTACTTCTCGGAAAATACACACAACCTGGCGCTGCATAAATGCGCAGTGAGTACATTGCGAGTTCCCTCTCTGCGCGTTGAAATTTGCATGGGCAGATCGAATCTCTCGACTTGTTTTCATCATCGTATGAGGGAGCCGAGCTGGTTACATGACCGGCATTGTGTGGACTGGACTTTTACGAGTATATATCTGCAGCCGTTCGATTAACGCTCCTTCCAGGGACGTTACAGCGAGGATATGTTGGCAGTCGTTCGTCGTTTGTCTCGCAAACAGGCAGCGGACTTTTTCTTATAGCGAACGAACAGAACCGCTGCCGTATGACCAGGTTGCAACTCGTTTAAAACGTAAAAAGTACTTTGAAGGTTGTAGTGTTATTACATTATATAGGCCATTGAGGCATAATTTATCGCTACAATTCTAACCTTGTCCATATTTCTTTTATTTACCGTTTGTATTCGTTGATTATTTACTATTCCCTCCAGTTTGTTTAAAAAAGTAATAACAATATGGATTGATAGCTTTTGCCTAAGCACGTTTTATATGTTTTGCATATCTTTGTGGATATTATTTTGTTTGTTTTGAAGATCAACTGTTGAACTGTAACGGACAAAGAGAACTTCGTCCGACAGAGATGGCCTTTTTTTTTACCACCCTCCTGCCCTTTGTCTGCAGAATCCAATTAATAAATTAAATTAATACAGTAGATCCCCTTTATAGTAAACCTGTCGGGACCGCGCAGTAATTTTACTATATCGGAAGCACATTAAAAAAATATGTTATTGAAGCTTTAAAAATGAAGTGGAAATGAATTAAACGTTTATTAGTCTGAAAACAAGCACCACAACCATACAGATACCATCTACGTTGCAGTAAAGAGCTCAGTTATATAAGTTTGTTTTGTAGCTGCTTTGTACTTCACAAGGAAGTTCCCCAGGCTCGTCGTGTCAGCATAGTGTAGCTTAGCCCCTGCTGCATTTAGAGCCCCCTGTACGAGAGTTCATGTCTTGTAAGGGTACACTCTTAAAAATGTCTGTGCGTCTGCTTTCACGCACAAAACTCGGAGGGCCAATCACCGCAACTTACGGAGTTAGCTCAGCGAATGACGATGCCGAAACATATGTTTAGACCAAAAAACGCAGTCTGAGTTGTGACATTAAGCAATGCAAAACGTCACGCTTGCATTGCTTAAGGTCACAACTCAGACTGCGTTTTTTGGTCTAAACATATGTTTCGGCATCGTCATTCGCTGAGTTGCCTCCGCAAGTTGCGGTGATTGGCTCTCCGAGTGTTGTGCGTGAAAGCAGACGCACAGACATTTTTAAGAGTGTAGGTTTAGGTTCTTCCTGTGTACAGCACTTGTTTGTTCCATTATTCAACGGTCGCGTAAAAGACGGCCCCTTTGTTGCCTACCTTCCGATAAAGACCAACACAGTTCCCTGCATGCCTGTTATTAGGAAACTGTGTTTCCTACCGGTCGTTACTACGTGTATACTTTGTCTCATCCTACGATGGACTAAAGGCCAAAGCCACTGGCCGCCAGGTCCAATCGCGTTCCACGCTATACTATGACACGCTTCACATTGATTAGGAGTGGACGAATAATGCTCGAATCCAAAGTGCCGCACCATTTCTGTAGCTTTGACGCTGCAAAGAGCCTATATGTCGTGGCTTTCTTTGCGATGTAAAACTGTTGAGTCACTCAGTGCTCTTCGATTCGAACCACTGTCCACCCGTCCCCTCATCAGTGATCCGAGACGCGGGCACCGATACGTGCATCGAAGCGAAATACCGCACAATTTCTAAGTGGCTCGTGGTTGGATCTCGCGCCCCGTAGCTTTTGCCTTTAGTCCATCGTAGGGTGAGACAAAGTATAGGAATGCGAAAGCATTCCTACACGTAGCGCATTCCTACAAGCAGCGCGCCACGTCTTCCTATATCGCACACAGCGCTACGGTGGTGACATCACGCTCCCCCACTGCGCAAGCGCGGCAAACCCTCCGGCTCTACGGCTTCCGTGACGATGCATCTGTGTTGCATCGTCAACGGTTACAGACAACGCCGGCTTCGCTCCATGGGACAGTTAATGCTTTCGCATTAAAAAGCGGCCCCTTCTCGGTTTCGTTAGGCCTACTGTTTTGACGTGGCGGACGATCGTGGGCCCCCCGAGAACGGAAACAATCGCGAGCGGCCGCAGTACCACGGACGCTCTCTCAGAAAGCCGTCATCGTATGACAGCGCAGTAGCATGTAGCGCTTTGGTAGTTATGATGCACACTCTTAGTTTCTAAAAGCCGATCTGCACCGCGTTCACTAAGAAAGTATGCTGTTGCGGAGAAATGACACTTAATCGGTACCGCCGTCTTTTACTATAACAGGTGTTCGAGTTTTGACGGTTTACTACATCAGAATTTTGAGCCATAGAGGAAATGAAAATTCAGTCGGGACGGGCGCTTCCTTTTACTATAACAGGAGTTTGACTACATACGAAGGTACAATAACGGGGTTCTACTGTAAATCAAAAGTGTGCTGTTTATGTATTCTGTCTTCTTGCAAAGCTGATCGGCTGAAGATCTCCCATACACGTACTTTGCCCTACCAACGTACTTCGATTGAAAGATGAGCAAAAAAAGTATTGGAACTTTTAAGATTGTGAAAATTAGAGCAAGAACATGAATGTATGCATCCCGTGTCTCCAAAGATACCAGTGAACAGTTTAAAAACGTCCTAAAAGCAAACCCCTCTAAAATACAGCCCGGATAGCTCCCCGCTTAAACAGGCACCGCG
This sequence comes from Ixodes persulcatus, assembly GCA_013358835.2. NCBI lineage: Eukaryota > Metazoa > Arthropoda > Arachnida > Ixodida > Ixodidae > Ixodes > Ixodes persulcatus. Next base: position 1,290,565 of record JABSTQ010009573.1, read on the forward strand.
CTTCGCAACTTATCCAAAACGCTTCCCTCCATAAGAGAGATTCACTAATCACCCCGACCTCCTGGTGTAAACAGGACGGCCGAGAAGCGGGTCAGCAAACCGGCATCAGCCTAACACGGTCTGGGCGTGTGTTACATCCGTAGCCCCTAACGCTCCCGGACCATACGATTTATCAGTCTGGCACGCACGGAGCTTCAACGACGGAACTCCACTGGGTGCAGGGCGCGTCGAAAACAACAGCCCATGGGGCCCCAGACAGACCCCGTCTGACGCTTCTTGGCCCGAGGAGCCAAACCGGCGCTAGCGGCTTCCGAGAGCCACCTGGCTCTCTCGCGAGTCTTGCAGCATGCTCCGTCCGACCTCCTGGACCCATCTGGGCTGCCGACTCGGCACAAACCGTCTCCCTTTGCAGTCTTCTAGTCTCGAGCAACGAGAGTTCAGGGATCATCCGTGACCGCCGCCACGCTAGAACGAGGCGCCGTTCTTCTCATCGTTTTGCCAAGCAAGAATACGCATACCCGTCGGTGCGAAATCTCTCGTACGCATCCTTGTTTGCTTTTCTACCTCGCGCATATACGCGCTGTGATGATCGCCGTACGACAAAAACGCCGTTAGGAGGAGATGGAACAGAATAAAACGACGGTGTTGAGCGTGTGTCGACATGGCGCCAGTTGGCCCGCGCGGTTCGCTAAATGACCGATCCATAATTTATGTGTACAAGGTAGTTCGTGCGATTGTTATGCAAGGCTTTCTCTTTTTGGTTTCCGGGGACGACAGATGGGGGACTGCATGCTCGCGGTTTTCGGCGTTAATTACCGCTGTCGATAGTTCGGTCGACCTTGAGAAGCGGGCGAGAGGAAGGAAGACTCTCGCGAGGTAAAAATAGACAAGGCCGGATAAATAAATCACCTTCCGGACGTCTTGCAACCTTTAATTGGAACGCGAGACGAAGGTGGCCCGGCCGATTGCGAAATTCGGCGAGCATCCCGCGGGGAGAAGAGCGTTAATTGGTTTAGATGTGTCGGTTCGAGCAAGGGCCGCGTTCCTTGCCAGTACGCCGAAAACAGTTTTTTGGGCCTGGAATTCCGGCACGCGGAGGCATTAGTAGCGGTGGCAAGCAACTTGCGAAAGTGGATTTGACCCGGGCGAGTGTCTGAATTACCTTAGCTTCATTTATTAAGCTGGGTTCGTTTCCCCCGGCCTCTGCGACTCTGGCGCACTGTAGGTATCCAATTTCGATTTCTTTTTTTATTGGGTCAATTGTAAATGGACATTCAACAAAGATGGTTGGAATGCGCCTAAATATATCGTTGCATAGATAACAGACATAGGGAGTATGTGCGAAATGAATAGATGAATGAAAGTAAAATTAGCTAGTGCAAAATGACATCTGTGGTGTCTCAAGATTAAATGCTTGCACCCACATTGCAACTTCTTTCCTCAGATACGGTTAGTTTCAAAACGAGGGGCGAGCCCCCTCGATGTATATTTACGCCATCTTTACTCACGGCACGTCATTTCCTTCATAATAGTGCCGCTTCAGAGAAGCCGCACACTTATGACTGGTCGCTTAAAATACAAACAAATGGGAATACGACCGCCGCTGACCGCATGCAGCGGATGGCTGCATGCCGCGGCATCGGCGAAACCAAAAAGAACCCAAGTGGCGGCGGCGGCGGCGGCGGCAGACTGGTTTTCTCGTCCGAGCACCCTCGCTCGCCCCGATCGAAAAAAACCTGTTGCGATTGACAGCCGCTTCCATAAATCTTGGCCTCGCGAGAAAGCGCTGAAAAGGAACTTCTTCGGCCGCCTGACGACGACGACGGCTGACGGCGGACTCCGAAGGAAGGAGGGAAGCCGGTCGGCACGGCCAATACAACCCAGAAGGCCTGAGTCTTTTGCACCCTGACGTCATGATTGGTGGGTCCACGCAGCTTCTCACAACAAGCGCTACGCTAACGCGTGGCGACGCCACGACGGACGCGTCTGCCGCTTTGGGGCAACTCTCGTAGAGCTTCAGCGTGCTTGCCGCTTGGAGCGCGTCGGAGATCCACTTACGATGACGTCATTCACAGGCCTGGTCTTCTAGAAGGCATTGGTTCGGGCCCGAACCGGCGCGAGATTTAGTTCCCTCTGCCCGCAGCAGCTGACGTCAGCGTCGACAAGGAGGCGTTGATATCGCTTTACGAGTTCTTTCACCCACTCATCGACGCCTTCGCCTGATTAAAGAAGCCTACAGAGATAGAGAGAGAGAGAGAGAAAAACAACAACACAAGCACGGTAATGGCTTCGGTGGTGGAGCACTAAAAATCCAAGACAGCAGACGATGTACAGATTACGGCAAGAAACGAAGGTGTTACGTGTTGCGCATTATTGACAGACACGTATTTCGGGGGAGGGTGGAAAGAATCGCAGCGTGTTGTCGACGTTCCCGAAAGGTGGCGGCATTATTCAGAATTACCCCCGCCCAAAAGAGCTGTCATATTTGGGGCTATTTACGGACATCGCGCGGCTCTATATGTGGGGGGAATACGCTTTGGCGTAAACCGCCGACGTGGCTCTTTCGCTGGCTTTGAGCGTCAGTCGTAAACACGCATTACTGTCTGTTGCGTCTTGGCCGTGGCGTGAGATACAAACGGGGGCGTTGTGTGACGGTGGGATCCCCAGACGAAGAGAGGAGCCTGCGCTTGCACGAGCTCAGGGGGTGAACGAAGGAGAATGAAATGCAGATGAGTTCGGGTCGGCATTCGGTCAACAACACTTTCTCGAATGACCGCCAAAGGGCAAGGAGGTTGACCCACGGCACCGAGGAAAAAAAAAAGGAAGATACAAACCGGAGCAAGATAACGCTCGGTATGCAGAGTCACGAGAACACCGAAGATTTATATTATTCCTCTTTTTGTTCGTGCCGCCGGCAGTTTGTGCGTCCAGTGCTGCTTTGGTGAGAGCGAACAGCTTCTTTGTGCCGCTTTTATTTGATAAAAGAAAAGAAGCGATGTGCTATCTGTTCAAGGCTTAGACGATGGCGGCGTATGCCTTCAAAACGTAAGTTCTTCTAATTAGGAGTGTGCGAATAGTGCTTCATATCGAATAACGCTGCGTCCTTCACAACCTTTGCAGTGCTACGGAAACCCACGACATATCAGCTCTCTTTGCGCTGTTAAAGTTAGGAATGACTCTACACTATTCAATTCGAAGCAGGATTCGCACACCCGTACTTATATAATAGGTAAACGAAATGCACGTATGGTTTATCTGTAAGCGGTTTACTACGGTTGATGGAATGCCATTTCATCGAAGCACGTTTTAGAGAACGGTCACGTTTTATCGAAGCACGGTTTAGAGAAAGCAGAGCCTCAGTTTAGAGAAACGCCGTTTATAGAAAAGGGGACGCTATTTTCTAAAAACAAATATATATATATTTCCTTCTTCGCGCGTGTATCCCTGGTGCGCGTGTTAACCCAGGCCCCCCGCTGGGCTCCCGCCGCTTGGCGGCGGCAGTCTGCGGCGGCTCATTACAAAAATGTTAACTTAACTGATATATCCGTACACGCCGCTTCGCGGCGGCTGAATTCGCTAAATGGAGGCTCATCGACATTTTCTCTAAACTGGGTTCTCTATAAAGGGATTCGATAAACTGGGGCCGGTAAAACGGCGTTCGCTAAAACGAGCTTCTCTAAACCGCATGCCTCCGATCTGTAAGCTTATTTAACTCGGACTTTTCTCACCAAATTTTTTCTAGTGTTGTATGTCGCTGAAAGATAGTATTGTTACGAATTTGAGTTTATGTTTACATGACATAGGAGATCTAATCAAGTCTAACGCGTTACAATCGCCAGCCCATACCATCTGCGCATGCCGTCGTCGTCGTCGTCTTTATCTTCTGGTTTACTACATCGCAAACTACCTCCCTTCTTTGCTCGTACGCAGTCAACTTTGTGTTTCTTTCATTGCCCGATTTGTGTTTCTTGTTTTCTTATCTCTCTCGTGTATCACGCTCAGAATAAAGTGTTCTTGTCGATGCACATTGCGTAAACGTAAAATTCCACAACTCATTCGCGTTTTTTTTTCTTCTTGAAGAATACACGCCATAAACAAAGTACATAAGCCCCACCTTAATCCAGAACACACTTGCGTGCTTTGTGGTCAATTTTCCTATTGCTCAATTGCCCAGGAATCAACGAGAATCATGAAAATGTAGGTCTACGCGAAGCAGCAGAGGTACTGGCGTCTGCAGCAGTAAGGGGTAAATCGATAATACCTTGAGCGATTTATGCACAATCTGTGCTTTCCTGTACGTGAACCGGCTCAAAACCACTTAGTACCATAAATTGCTTACGCGAGTTACGTTTATGGAGTTCTCGCCTCTATAGACAAGATTCTTTAAAACATGGGCAGACTTCCTTATACAAAAAGGTTCCCTTCTAAATTGTTTCATTGAACGAAGGTATTCGTTGAAGAGAGTGCGTGGAATGTGTAACCTCATAATGTAAAAGTTAATCGGAAAATAACCATGCGATCTGCATTAGGCATTACGGCGTGCGGCTGACGTTTCGTACCGTTCGCTGATTTTGGGTAAAAAAAATAATACGACGTTTGTACAGATTTTTTAAGCTTTTAGGGCCGTGAGGGTTCTTGCATTTTCGTCGTTCGACAATGCGTTTTTCGGTGGTTGCATATTTGTTTCTTCGTACCCTGCTTAGTCGAAACGCCAACTTTCTCCTGCGCCTCAACAGAGCAGGCCCAGTATCAAATCTTATAGGGTCAGAGAGAACTACCGACAAACAGCATTGCGGTGCGCGAAGATATAGGGGACTTTTAGCAAACCGTTACCGTGTTCCGCGTACCGCACTACCCGAGCCTTTGAGGCATGCTTTTAAGCGCGCGCCCCGCGGTCAGGTATCACCCGGGCGCGCGCTTAAAAGCATGCTTTAAAGGCTCCGGTAGCACGGTAAGCGGAGCACGGTAACGGTTTGCGAAAAGTCCCATTAGACACAGACATGACGAGAATGGCAGAGAGGTCTTTCGGTTGTCCCGCCTCCAGCGTGAGCTTCCTAGCTTCAATTACACTTCTGCGTAGAGTGAGCTTCGAGCGTGCGCGCGCAGCCAAAGTGCCACGGAAGGCAACGAGCACGTCCTGGTGTCAGAGTATCCGTAAAATCCGCTACAAAAGCACATCATGGCTGTGAGAGAAACCCCTCAGAGCTAGAAATCGCACCCATTATAGGCAGTGTCAGCCAGCGATTCATCACCGAACCTGTCATTACATTCATCGTGCCATTACGTCATCCGAGTAACAACGTCTAATATAGCGGGTCCTTATGTCGAACGGGTCAACACATCTAACGTGACAACAAATCTACCTAGACCGTGTCAATAGAACTATCGCTAAATTACCCGAGCCTCGAGCAGAATGCTGGTAATGTAGGTACACGCGCCGCACGCGCTAGCCTTTCGCGTATAAAACTTAAACAACCAAAATAAGGCGTTTACGAACGCGCTTACAAGATGCCGTTTGTTTCGGGCTTTTGTTTTAGAAACAGTTACTGCTCCAGATATCAGCACGTGCAGCGCGTGTAACTACGATCGCAGCATGCTCCTTGTAGCTTGGGTAATATAGCAAAATATTTATAAGTCACGTCTGACCGCCGGCCGTCGTTGTTGTCACGTCAGCTTACCTCGCTTCAATGTTGATTCGTTAGCAAAAGTCCCTCGTTGGGTTTGGCCCATTCCAGCGAGTCTGCCTTCCATAGATGCAGAAGCAAAACTCCTGCCAGTTGTAACAAAGTTGAACACGTGGAGCTGTCAGCGTTTTATGATAGAATATCCGAGCGCTTCTCAAAAAGAATCCAATGCCTAAAGCTGGGGTCACACTGCATATACAAAAGACAGTCTGCAAGCACTGTCTGAGGGGTGCCTCTTCCCTGTACGACAGTCCTGCCACATTAATCGCAACAACAACAAAAAACAAAACGGTCTGCAGATACGTTCGACGCATACATGTATGTACAAAGCCAACATGCTTCTTATACTAAACGTCTGTCACCGTGTCCGCGGCAAACATCGTCTTTTGTACCTGGAGCCGAGCGTGACGGCGGCTTTAAAGGGGTCACGAAACGATATCGGGTTGGAACGTTCATGACCTTGCAGTGGCGTACTGGTCCTAGTCTGGCCCAAGTATACTCACACAGACCGACACTGATTCAGTACCTTCTTGGTCGCGGTGAAATTGCGAGGATAAAAGGAAACCGTTTCTTTCAGTCTTGCCTTCGCAAAGTTTGATGACTGTAATTGTGGGATCGAAACCAGCCGCCGGACGAGAGTCGAGCGCGGTTCATGGATTGGACACGAGAACTGCGTGAGCGATCGACTTTGGCTCGTAACAATCAATGCTTCGGTGGTCAGTCGTGTAGTGGCTCGTGTTCAACCACCGCGGTGATGAGAATAGCCGAGTTCTAACAATGCCTGGAACTCAGCACGCGTTTTCTACTTTGCCGACCCCAGCGCGCGGCATGATTAACGATTGGCGGCATAGGATAAGCACTAGGCCACGTGGCCGCTTGTTAAAATAAAATTGGGGTGCGTGTATGTTTGTACTAGTCTAGAACTTAATATGCCTCAACGGGCGACTCGCCTCCCAGCTGTAGATGAGAAATTTAGCCAGTGCAGTACAACCACTGGCCTGGGGTCTTTAACGTACACCACGTAGTAGTAATACACGATCGCACTTGCGCATCCAGATCGACACGGGCAGAAGTGGGGCTCGAGCCCAGGATCCCTGGGTTCTGCAGCGCGAGCTTTCGCTCCAGGTGCTCCGAGCTGGTGTGCGCTATCCCACTCGGCCAACGATCCCCCGTGGCCGTCTGTTCTGGCTCCGAGTTAAGAACGATGCTCATATTTCTTTAATATTTTTTTTTTTACGGTGACTGCCATTGCTTAGAAAGAAAAACTAAGGCAAGTTGATTTAAGACGTACGCAACTGGTATTAATTGGCGGGTGTGCGAGGCTTCGAACCATATACTCGCGGATTTATTGCATCCTCCGCGCATCGTGACTACAACGGCGGAAGTACAATTAAGTTAATACGGGGCGGCGCAATGACGACGCCGCCGCCGTTCGGCACATAAAGACGTCATGAACGCTAACAGAGCCGAGAGCACGTATACACAGACGAGCGCTTGCCCGCTCGAGCCGACCGAGCTTCGGCCCGATGGAAAAGGAAGGAGGAGCGCTGCACCGCGAGAAAAAGGACGCTGCTTCAATTTCCTCCCCGAAAGCCAAACGGTCAAAGAAACAGCAAGCAAGCCGGGTGCGAAGTTAACTCCTACGGACACCGTGATTTATCGAAGCCCCCCTAAAAAGAAACAAAGCGCACGAAAGAGAACTCAGGAGAGAGCAACGAAAAGAAACACGAGGGAGACGAGAAGAGAGAGAACACACCATCGTCGGGGCGAGAACTTAATTCCGACCGCGTTTGAAATTACATTCGCCGGCGCGTTGAGATTCGTTCTGCGAGCCTCGACTTCGGCACTCAAGATTTACGAGTTCGCGAAGTTCTTCGTTTTTTTTTATTTTAATTTCTTTTTGTTTGGGCTGAGGGGGGGGGGGGGGGGGGGTAGTGACCAATTTAGGAGCGATGGAGGTGCGAAGCAAAACGGGGTGCTGCGCACACAGCGCTCAGTTTTGCCAATAGAGACCACGCAGTGCGCGGACTCCTTGCTCGCATGCTTGCTTGTCCCTTCCATTCCGAGGTGGCGATATTTTTGTTTTCGTTTTCTTTCCGATCTGCAACTGCCAGTTGTGCTCCATGTCTCGTGTCTCGCAGCGTGCGAGCGTGTCTTTATTAATGCGCGTTTCGTGAAGTGAATCTCATTGCAGTTCGGCATACGCAGGAAGTCGAGCGTCCGGCAAAGCTCGCTGCCTGGGTCAAGGCGTTGGTGGTTTCGCGTGATGAAAGAGCACGCGCAACTTTGTGTAACTTTTTTTTTTTTTTCGGGAGAGCCGAGGAGACTTACGCCACTTCCGGCATTCGGACACCTCGGTTTTATTTATTCCCAACTCGGAATTATAGATATACAAGTCCAAGCCGTTCGCGCACGTGGGTGCCCTGAATAGTGTTGACAAGCCAGGTGAGAGGTTGGGGCAAATGCGTTTTCGAATAACCGCTCGCACGATATATGACCGGTGTTGACGTTGCGGAGGACTACGAAAATAAATTTATTCCCATCGAGCGTCTCTTTCGAAAAGTCAAATAATTGTAGGAGTATACTCGTTTCTTGATTCTTGGCGAAGTGTCCCAAAAACGTGAGCGTGAAAATTTCGTACCTAACCTGGTCTTTTAAGTGGGTCCCGTGAATCCATCTAAACTATAGACCTTTTGCACACGTGCCAGTTTCCCGCCGCCATCGCTGACCTCCTCTCGTCCTACCAAGATACCGAGCCACTGAAACGGGCGTCGACGAGCCTCCACAACGGCCAATGCTGGGGAGAAGAGCACGATGGAATCTAAAATCACAAGAAACCGTCCTGCTATGGTAACGATCGAGGGAACTAAACAGAATAAGAGTAAACAAAAACTGAAAGTCGGTTATGGCGGCTTCCACGCACAGCTGCTGCAAAAGCGTCTATATGAAGTATATTCACTGGCGGCCATAGCTATTGATGCGAGCTCGTTCCGAGCATGCGCTCTGAACAGCGCCCACAAATATGGCAGTCCAGCGAATACCTCCTATACTTCGTTTCATCTTAGGTAAAGACGCAGCCGACGCAACGAGCTGACGGAGCCAAACAGACAGCGTAGAAAGCGCACCGTCATGGTGTCCGTCGTGTTTCCGTACGCGTACCTGTTCTATCGTCGCTCAACCGGTTAAACGGAAAGGAACCGGTGACTGGTCCCATTAACTCGTAAAGTCGGCCGCGTCTGGACTTGAGTTGAAACGAAGCATATATGAACCTATAAGGGCTCTTACCAGGCAAGCAAGACGCTGTACAATGTGTCACTTTAAGTCTGACCGCAGCGGATTCTATGACCCGATGGTCATAATCGAGCAGCACCAAAAGGGCGTCGTCACGCCGCTCCTGCGCTTGTGGCCACCGACGAAAAAAATCCTGTACATAAAAAAGCGAATGACCGCAGCGTATACACTGTATGTTATTGGTTCAGTTGGCGATAACAATTGCACAAAGGCTATGAGCTTCGTGACGATGTACTTTTGATTGGCTGCGTCCGGACTTAAAGGCCGACGACCAGACTTGAGATTTTGCAAGGTAGAAGATCCTCCTTACCTTGGGGAGGAGGTAACAGGCAACGGTGGACAAGGTAGAAGGGGGGAGAGGAGGAAGCGGGGGAAAAGTGGAAAGTGCGAACTGTTCGTCGGTCTTTAAGCTGAAACGGAATATATAAATAATAATTTAAGTTATTGTTTCGCAAAACAACAACAAAATTCTGACTTAAAGTCTTTTGAACAACGAGCTGGCGGAGGGGAAATTTGCTCGGAGGAAGCACGAACAGGAGGGACACTGTCGGGCGTGTCATAATGTCAACAAGTTCTTGTGACCTGGGAACCCACTAGCGAAGCTTTGGCGCTAGATTGACCTAAAGCGCTTTTATCGTTGATCAATGGCTCACCCGTATCTCTTTCTGCCGGACTTCGGATGTTGGCGACGCTTGCTGACGATTTCAAACAAATATTAGAAACCATTCGATGACATCGCTACGGTTCTTGGCAAGCAAATAAATATATCGTTAGACCCTGTTTTTTTTTTGTCTTTTTTTTTTTAACCATCAAGGGCAGCGACTTTTAGGTAGATGGCTATTTCAGGCGTACTTGCGTCTAGAAGATTGCTGCGAGAGAAGACACCGAGTCTTATAACGTGTCAATCCGCCCCTTAGAGAAGTGGGTAGGCACATAAAACGAAATAAAAATAAAATCACGAGCGAAACATAAAATAAATATAAGTATAATATTATATATTAGACTTTCATCGTGATTGGCGCTCGTTTTCCTGGTTTAGACAGGGCTTAGATAATCTAAAAAGTCGTCTTTTTTGCCCACAATGTGCGAAGAAACGAACGCGATAGCTGTAGCAAGCAATGCGGGTGGAATGGTGCCGTCACGTGCATGAAAACGGAGTTGCGAGGTAGTAAGTTTTCATAGCCTTCGTGCTTGGCGTCGTGGATGCCACCGACGACTGCCACCAGTGCTCGATGATCCGTGCACTAAGTGGGTAAGCGTGGGGAAAGTTTCTAAAACCATCCAACGTTACACGTAGCAACTGGATACTGCCAAAGTGAGATTTCGCATAACGCGAGGAATGTCTGGAAACAACTGTTTAACGCAGACGACACGAAAATTCTCCCTTCGTCGCGCCATCCTTGGCGGGACAACCCCCCCCCCCCCCCCCCCCCCGCCAAGGGCTGCCCTCTTCGCTCTCTTCACGCGGCACGGCCGACGGGAAGTCCCGACTTTCCTTTCCTCGCGCCAAAAAAGGGGAGACAAGAAGGGTTTTTCCATAGCGGCGACGACAGCCCACGAGCTCGAAATCTCTGCAGTGTCGCGCGTAAAGCTACCGCTTTAAAAACATCGACAATGGGGCAAAAATAACAAGAGAACATGGGCCGTCATCTATAAAAGGTGCAGCGTCTCTCTAGCCGTGCAGGGCAACAATCCGCGCAACATGAAAGTGCGCCACCGATATGCATCGGGGCTAATACACTCTAAAAAAAAATGGAGGAAAAAAGTAGCAACGGTGCGTCTTCCTCCCTTCTACTGACGCGCCCCCCAAGCGGACACGAGAAGGAGGGAGGAACGAGACATTTTCCTCCTTCTCTAGGCAGACTAGAGAAAGCTTTCGCCCTCCTGACTCAACTTCTTTCGGTTTCGGTTTCGAGCAGGTCGCGCACGTTGTTTAATAAATGCTGTTGAGTTGATTGAGCTTCAGCGGCAGCGAAGGCCGCCTGTAATTCCGTCTTCTAGTCCAAACGTGCAGAGCATTTCGGTTTGCATTGACGTTTTTATCACTAATTTTATGAAGCGAGCAAACGAAGCCGCTAGAAACGGCGAAGTTCCGGAGCAGTGCCAGCAGCGCCACGTACACTGGGAAAGATGGCCGTCTCCGAATTGCGGGGCTCACGCGGAACTACAGTAGCGAAACCACGCGGAACTTTGTCGACGTTCTCGACGTTATGGAAATCGCAGGAACTGCGTCCAAGACAGGCAGGTTTTGCTGCCGGCTGCCTGGGCGCCTTTCTTGCTGAGTTCGGTTCTGTTTTCCGATGCCGAATGCGACCGGCGTTCAACGTGGTTCTGTATTTGTGCGGGTCAGCAACATAGCAGCAACATAGTGATGGCAGTGTTGTGGGTTGTGAACAGAAGACTGGAATTATCGCCGATGTGACCGTGTGTTCGCGTATCAGTGGTGTAACAACAAGATGAGATGACGTAAACTGTCGGGCATTGGTGCCGCTGGTCGGGCCGTGATCGGACGGGGTGGGGTGTCGCAGGTTGACATTCCGCTTTACATTAAAAAGTTTAATACCACTTGAGGGGTTAGGTGCAATCGATCGACGTGCGGATAGTCATGTTGGAACGCTGGTCTGAACAGTAAGCTCCTATCGTACAGTGGCCAATGTGACTGTCGGTTGTCTCGTGCCCGAGAGCGATTGCGCTCTGGGGAAAGGACTGAACAGTACGAAATCATGACGGAAAGTAGGTATATTTACAGTGTGGAATTTTAGCATGAAAAAAAATAGTAGGTAAAATCGAAAAAAAAAAAGCTACCCTTTAGTTCGCTGTTTAAATATGGTCCCTGGAGAAACTGTCCTCAAAGTGGCGCGCTGGGATGCTCGCAAGAAGTTTTCGAGCTCGCCACGGCGTAGCTCCGTACACTTAACACCTGCCGCAAGTCGCGGCTTTGACTGCATTCAAGTTGATCGAAAAGCGATCTCTCAGCCCGTGAAGCATCACTTCCAGCTGAGTGAATATCCGCTCCACAGAGATTAATTCAAGACGGTAATTGCAGCCTTGCGCGAACAGCACAAATAGAAAAACAAACACTACAATAGAAATAGAGGCTACGACGTGCCGCGCGGGGAAACAAACTCATGGCTTCGAACCGCATTGGAGCGGCTTGATTTATTGGATTTCAAATATTTACGGCATGATCGAGCGTTCGCTTTTTAATAAGAGATTCCCCGATCGAAAAGACCATCAGGCTTTCCTGATGGACCATCAGAGTTTCTTGACGGTCCATCAGACTTCTCTGATGGTCCATCAGGCTTCCTGATGGACCATCAAGGAAGTCTGATGGACCATCAAGGAAGTCTGATGGACCATCAGCCCATTTCTGACGGACTACCCGACTGTCCTGGTGGTCCATCAGACTTCTTTGATGGCCCATCAGGCTTCCTGATGGACCATCGAGAAAGTCTGATGGACCACCAGAAACGTCTGATGGACCGTCAGATGCGTTTAGATGGTCCGTCAGATGTTCCTGACGGCGCCTAATGGTCTGTTGGACATTCTTGATGGGCCATCAGAGGTGGCCTGATGGACCGTCAGAAGTTTTATGTTTCACTTCGAGTCCATCAAAAGCGTCTTATTGCCCGCCGTCGGGACTTTCTTTGCACACAATGTTTATCAAAAGTGCTTGATTAATTGTTGCTCACGGTATTCTGACGGCGCCGTCAGACTTAGGCGTTCAATAACATTTGATATACGGGTCGCGACATATTTGCCAGCATGTGATGAGTCGCGGGCTCGCGAGATGCTGACACAACTAATATGTCACGCGATTTCTCTTTACACACTGAGCCCCCGATTCACCGGCAACTGTGTGTTCGTCTGCAATCAATCATACGCACCGTGGAAACCCGTACTTACGGTCCATCGTTTCGCATATGCTTCATCACGCCTTTCATTACAAACGAAAAATCGACAGACTTTTCGTCGGCACTTTGTTTTATCGACACCGCGCACCCCCAAGCCCTGCGACCGTTGTAGTGCGCATCGGACGGTCGCGGCGGCATTAAGTTTTGCTTCCAAACAGACCGCGCGACCATTGCTTCGCTTTACTTCGCTCGAAGTCGGGGGAATGCACCACCGCCTCGCTGAATAAGCAGCCCAAAGTCGAGGAGGCTCCGCAACTTCGCACGCTACAAAATAGGCGATTTTAGGCTATGTCACAAAACAAAAGCTGTCGTTGAATCTCGCGTATGATATATGATGGGCCGCAGGGTCAATGAGTTGATGTGATATTTTATTATGGGGAAAGCCTTATACAGGGTGTCACAGAAGAAAATTTACAGGGTTATATTTTACCGCAAAAAGAAACTAGGCATCGCCGAACGCTCACTCTTCGTCCGAAGAAAGCACTAGAGGTCACAACCAGATGCCAAAGTTTCAACCCGATCCGATAACTTAATCAAAAGTTATTAGTGATTTTCTGAAAATTTCAATGGGAAAATGGAGCTCATTTTTGCCCGATTACAATTTCTGGTGCCATAGAGCTCCATGTATTCGAAAACTCCGTCGGCTTTGGCATCTGGTTATAACCTCTAGCGCTACCTTTGGGCGGAGAATGAGCGTTCGGCGATGCCTAGTTTATTTCTGCGGTAAAAAAAAAAAAAAAAAAACGCGTAAGTTTTCTTTTGTAACACCCTGTGTGTTTCATCGTTCAGTCGACCTTCAAAGTGCTTGAGTGAAAACACGTCGAGTCACGAAAGGTACTAAAACCGGCATCACGAAAGGTAGAAAAACCCACATTATTCAGTTGCACCATAACCCCTTTTAGACCAGGGCCGTCGGTAGCGAAGCAGCGTCGCAGGCGTTGTAGACTCAATTAAAGTTTTTGCCACCAACAACACCATAAATATAATAAAAATACAAAAAAACACACACACAAAAAAATATTTTTTTCCCGTCTCTTTTGCAGGCATCGAACCAGCGACCTTTTGTTCCGCAGTCCGACGCGTTACCCCTCCGCCACGGCCGGAGGAGTGTCGGCGTACGCGTAAATCATGAGCCGACGCCACGACCGTGGCCGACGCATCGGCTGCTGCCGGCGCTGCCGACGTCAGTTTCTTTATACGCAGTGTTGACACTTGACAGATTTCTGTCAGAAATGTTCTCATTCTCGACGATTCGTTAATTTTAACCTATACTTTACAGTTTGAAAACCGTTCGCCGCTTATATCCGTTCGAGCAACTGAGTCTTCAAAAGCTTCGAATCCAAATCCAAATCCAATCCAGGTGTTTCGTGCGGCTTTGTTACCTTGGCAGCCTCGTCCTTCCTCGTGGAGTGTTTTCGAGGTTTAGATATTTAGGTAGGTTTCACTCGATTTTGCGAGTGCGGAAAAATAAGCGGCGTCCATAGGGCCTTATTTGAGAACTGCAATCCTTCGAATGTGGCCGACTTCGAGCGTAGGACGGTGTACAAGGTGTTTTGGGACGGCGACGCGAACACCCGAGGAGGCTATTACGACGCCGAGATCCTCAAACTGACGGGTGAGTGTGTATTTTTACCATCCCAAAGTGCGACTTAGCCACAAGCAATCGCCGTTTTCTTTCATTTTTATTGCGACTGTGTTTAAAACTGAGTATTGTGGACTGTGCTTATTTGGGGCACCAAGCTAGGCAGCTGATGAATGCATGGGCTGTCTAACCGCTCATTCACACTGGAGGCGGATCCCCGTTCGCAAAGCGGTTGCGAACGCGGTTGTATAAAGATTCAGTACAATTGCACGCGCACTTGATGTCCTCGAGTGCGCGTGCAATTCTACTGGATCTTTATGCAACCGCGTTCGCAACCGCCTTGCGAACGCGGATCCGCTTCCAGTGTGAATGAGCGCTCCTTTACTCGTACTCCAACGTTCCGAGTTCCACACTCCGAGCGCAGCAACTAAACGAAGCATAGCGTACAGTAGCGCAACACACCAAAACTGTCGACGAGCCACTTCCGACCGCATGTTTATGACGAACCCAGTATCTCGCGGATGCCGAAATTATTTTGAAAAGATAAATTAATTAAGGGGTCTGTAAAACGGCAA
>JABSTQ010009574.1:0-188796 GCA_013358835.2 Ixodes persulcatus
AAGATACATGTAAGAGGTTGGTATATTGTTTTTTCAACATCAAATTATAAATAGACATAAATAATAATGCAAAAAATACCAAAAGCACCATAAAATGCACTTTGAAATCTGCTACCCACTCGCCTAACAAAATTTAAGCCACTTGGGCTACAAAATACACTTTTACTCTTTTCTTGAACATGCAGAGTCTTCGACCTCGGCGTACTATTTCAACAATATTAGGGTGGTTATTTATAAGGTCAGATAATTGGTATTCAAGTTTAATCAAACTACCATCAAAATGATGAGTTATATAAAGCGCCCTTCTGAACACCCGCCTTGAAAAAAAAAAAGTCTGCTCTTGCTTGTTTTATTAATGATCAAAATGCAGTCAAAGGACTATAAGATACACAAGCACAAACACGCATACTAAAAGCGCAAGGCCATAGTGCATGGTTTGCGCTTGATTGCTTTGACCGGTGACACAAACGCACTATAGGATGCTGAGCTCCGTGACATAGTGTTTTTTGGTTCTGCTTGATTGGCCTCATTGACCTGTTATGTCGGCTGCGCTCTGACTTACAGCGAAAATGAATTTAAAGGGATTATCCGGTCACATTTCGTATTCATGAAAACATTTAGACTCATTGTCAATGGCTGTAGGAGCATCTTCCACGACAAATCTGAATTTTGTGTGCTTCCCTGGAGGAGTAATTGTATTTTAACCCAAGCGTGCATAAACGGCGTTTTCCTCTTCCACCTTAAGGGAAGCGGAGTTTCTGAGGTAACATCAGGCAAAGAACGCGCCGAACTGAAGTGCACTTCGAATTTTGTCCTCCGCGTGAGCGGTACGACGTGGTTCACCCTCGCTGCTGCGCTAGATTTTTTTTTTTTTTTTTTTAGAATGAAAGGGTATTTTCGTTGTGCGGTTGTCACGCTCCACACTTCTCCGCGACATTTACAGTGGCGAGTAATATGGAATGCTGCGGTGCGTCGGGAGCACAGTGTTCCCACGGAGGAATGAGGCATAGGATATGACAATTGCAAGACTGGTGTGACGTCACGTCAGGCATGGGAGTGCAGCCGTTGATACTTGCGAAATTCGGCATGGAGTTTCGTTCAATTATCAGCCGTTGATTACACTAAATTGGGGTGTCGTTTAATGGAATAAAAATGGCCTATGTTAATCATTAGGCTCCCACCAGGTAACCATCACGAAATCTTGAGAACTTCCGGTTTTCACCGGACAATTCCCTTTAAACGTTTTTGTCGTGCAAAAGATCTTTCATTAACGAAATGCGGACAAGGCATGTCTTATATATGTTCTTTAACGTTTGATAACATTCTTCACTGATTGATTGACTATGTTTTTAATTCTTAAATAGTTAAAACGATAGCTACTGGCTTGTGAGCCTCTCGATCTCGAGCTAGGCACTCTCGATCGGGTCGATGAGCTAGCTGGGCTCCGCTTCTGTGCGAACTGGGCTGCTAGCACCACTGGCACGTTTGCTGGCATTTGTGTCAGCGGGAGCACGCGCTGAGCGCTGAACGTGCACGGGCGAGCAGCAGAAAGGAGGAAATTAAGAGCAGAGGAGGAACATCACTGCCGCGAGCTTGTTTTCTGGCCACACGAATGAGTGCCGCCATCTAGTGGTTGAACTAATGGCTTGTTCAAGATGGCCGCCGTGGGACCGCCGCCTTAAAGGGACACTGACAGGGTATTTATGCTCGCCGAGGTTTTTAGTTGTACATGACATATGAGAGCATAACTACCCAGAACACAATTCGCGGTTCGAAATTCGGTTTCTTTCCGCCCGAAAACCGCCGATCAAGAACTGGCCGGTTCGAGTCTCGCTCACTCTCTTTTCCGTGGTCACGGGCCGTTTTCTTAGGTATGGAAGCGACCACCAAATTGAATCAAAGTCGTTGGTCACTGAAGGCACACACTCAATATTAAAAATAGAAAAAAAGCATGAAACCCATTTTTTGTGGCTTCTAAAAAGCTGTAAATACGTTGATTGAAAAAAAAAAAAAAAGTTCCACAGAGAACCGGAAGCATTCTGTGCGTGCGTCGTTTCGCGTATCGTGGGACTCGCGGGGATGGCGGCGATGGCAGCGGACGACGGGCGTGGGACCTCTACTTCAGAACTGTCGCTCGCGGTACCGGTGAATTCTGTCTGCCTTTAAAAGAGAAATTTGGGACTGATCAAAAGAATTGGTATTCATCCCGTACGACACGCCCGACCACCAAGTCGATTTGCACGAAGACGTCGCCGAGCCGTCGCTCCCTTCTCGTGCCTGAAGACATCGCTCGCGCAAACGTCAAGCACGACCTGTCTACTTTGAGTTGAATATGCACGCGTACGATTTCTTTACTTGGTGCGAATGTCGCCAATGCGTGGTGCTTCCCGACTTCGACCCGGGAGTGCTTTTGCTGGACGAAAATCGGCAGCAAACTTTCCAACTTACAGTTTATCAGCTGTATTATTACAATAGAAGGAGGTCCCCCAGCAGCTCAGTGGGAAAGACGCCCGCTCCACACGTTCGATCCGCAGTAAAGCTTTAGTTTTTTTTTGTTTTTTTTTTCAAACATTTTACGATGTTTACACTTCTTTTCGTTTACAATTAACACTGAAGAAACAAAAAAAAATGTTGTGGACGAAACGTCGCTGAATTAAATGATATGGTATTTCCTTTTTGACACCTGCGAACTCAATGTAATCACTTTCCACAAAATGCAAGGAGCATATAAATCTGGTAGCGTCCGCTTTTCGAGGTGCCCGTTAATGCTCTACAGTAATTGCAGCCAGCCATTGGCCTATGATCGCGTTGATCTTTCGGAAACTCTGTCGCACAATGCCACTTATTTTTCGGACGCAGGACATGTGAGCCAGCTCTCCACGCAACATCTTGGGTGTATTCTTTTCGGAGCCGATCATGGAAATTCACCACAAGCACTCACTACTCATCTCCAACTCCTCAATGTACAAAACAACTCATGTTGGAGTACAGAACAGCGAGCGGAACAAACATAACTGCAAAAGAGCATGCAGTTCCCGCTACGCCGCCGCGGATGTCGTCTGCTACCCAAAAGGAAAAAAAAAAAAAAAAAAAAAAAACGCACGGTCGGGTGTAGCCACGTGACTTCCGCCTCTCTCCTTTCCACTTCTCTGACCTCCGTGCGCGGGTTTTGGTTTCGGTTTCGAGCAGTTGCGTCTTTTGGCTTTATTAAAAATATACGCCCACTCTGTTGCAAAATATTAATTGGGTAGTCCTCCGACACCATAACGAAGTGCCTGGCAAAAAATGAAAAAAAGTTTTTGGGGGGATGTCAGTGTCCCTTTAAGGTAAGCGACGTTGGTGCAACCGGCCCTTCGTTGTTAAGAAGACATTAGCCGTCTTATTCCGTTCGTCACACGGAGAAATGGAGGATGATCACTCAGCGAGCAAACTATGGTTCTCAGATACTTAAATATACCCTTCCACGTCCGTTAAATCATTTTTGCGTAAATAATATCGACTTTGACAGTGTAACTTCTGAAAATTTGCGTTCACATTTTTGCGCCTGATATATTTTCGTTCTTTTTTGTTTGGCATAGTGATTGTGTGTGACTAAGTGTGTGGTACGAATGTGGCATAGTTATTTTGGTCATTTTCAGTTTGTGTTACTCTTTGTAGAGTGAGTTGCAATAGTTCATTAAGACGTTTCATTCGTTTCCCTCTTTATGTATGTGTTGATATGTTTTTGCGTATTTTCCGCACGTCCGCATGTACCTGACCATTGTAGGGGTCTGAGGGCAAGTCAAGCTGCGCAATGCGGCTTTTTTCTTCCCTCTAACTGGATAGAAATACGGTTATTCTTATTTTGTATGGGTCAGGTTGCGGAGTGGGAAGGTCAGGGTCTCAAGAGAGATCTGACGTCACAGACGTGTGCGACGTCACGAGCGAGGCGTTGCTAGATTGATTTTGGTCGCCCAACAGCTGTCATTTTAACCACTAAACATTTCTTTCTAAAAACGTGGCTGTATACCGTTTTCTTTTCTTTTTTTTATCAAGAAGTTGTTCTTGATACGCTTAGGGCAGGGGAGGGGGACGGTCCACCCCCCCCCCCTTTCCCGGCCCCCTTTTTTTGTTTTGTTTTGATATTTGACTTTGGCTCAGTGCTTCTCTTGAGTTGTGCAAAGAGTATTTTTAGCACGCAAGCTCGGATGTCGATAGCCTGAACACAGATTCCTGCTTCTTATCTATTAGTCCACCAATTGTCAGTCTTAAGGCTGAACTCCATGGGACGAATATACTGCGAATAACCAGCGAATTTTGGCCGGCGGCTTTTGATCTGCGCGTGGAATCAACACAGTGGCTGCCACGTCGCGCGCAAAACGAGCGTGCCGTCGGGCGGCGTTCGCCAGTTATTCGCCACATAATTCGTTCCATGGAGTTCAGCCTTTACTGTACCAACGTCTGATGGAGAGGACTCGGTGCTACGCGAGGCGCCTTCAGGTGCACCCCACCCCGATTAACACGCCAACGGCGACAGTCTCTGCACCCTGGGGCAAGTTCAAAGGGCATTCTTCGGGACCGAACGTTGACCGAACGCATCTGCCGGTGTAGGTATCGTGCCGCGAATTGCTGCATCACTAGAAATGAGCCAAGAAAGAAAAAGAAAAAAAGGCGGGTTGTGGGGGGCGCAGGTTCTACTTGCAAGGTCACGTTCCCATCAACTCGCCCAAACAACCATTTCATTGGACGAAACAAGAACTCGCACGAGTGGCACTGAACGGGGCACGATCCCGATCGGCGACCGCGCGGATCCAAGCAATGATCCCCGCATACTCGCTCTTTGAATCCGAGGGTCGCCCGCCAGAACCGAAATTAAAACAAAAATACACACACGCAAAATAAAGCTGAAAATGGAGGAGGAAAGAGGGTTGAGCGAGAAGGAAGGACGACGGGGGGGGGGGGGGGGGGGGCGGAGTGGAGCGGCTGAGCAGCGGAGATCAAAGAAACCGCCCTGTCAGCGCCGACACAGTGCGTTGTCTACGACTCAACCAGGCGGCCGCTGGTCTCCGGGCCTAATGGCCCGCCCCGGCCACCGGCTAATCAAAAGCCGCTCACGGCAAGGCGGGAGCCGCCCGCAGGTGCGCCCTGTAATCAGCGGCCGTCCCCGCCGCCGCCGACGCGGGAACGCGCTTGGGGACGCCGGGACCGCGCTACTACCACGGCCGCAACATCTTCCCCGGCGTGTCGTGCATCCGACCGGAGAAGACCGATACCACCTAGAAAACTAGGCCTCCGCGTGACGTCATCGTTGGTGGATCCCCGACCTGCACCAACCGGCAAACACGCTGCAGCTCGATCAGAGCCGCCGCAAGGCGGCAGACGCGTCCGTCTTGGCATCGCCGCGTGCTAGCGTCATGGTCCTTGTGAGACGCAGCAAGACGCGTTGTCTATGATGCTGACGCAAGGTGGCTGGCGCCGCGCGGATCCACTGGTGATGACGTCTGAGGGGGCGAAGGCCTTGTCGTCTCGCTGGTATTGAGAAGACACCTCTCGGCCGCCGCCCCGTGGTACTCGGGCGCGAACCCCGCACGCTATCCTCTCATCGGCACCTTGCACCTGCCTGGCCCGTGGACGGCGCTCGAAGAAATGGCCCTGGCGTCTGTACTTCCCCGCGAAGCACGCGGCGCTCCAATCACCGCAATCTACGGAGCGCGTCCTGCGAGTGCCGGAGCCCCCCAAAAGACTCTCTGGAAGCGTGCGGGGACAAGGAGCGTGACCTTATTGCCGGCGCCATTTTTCCTGTGCAGATTGCTCGTTAGGGACAAATGTTGTTCGTGTCGTCATTGGTCGTCTGCGAGCGCGATCCTGTTGACCCGACCAACGCCTGCGCTGTACCGGCGCGCGTGCACGCCAGGCAGGCTCAAAGTGAGGAGCTTCCTCAAGAGCTCTGCTGCCGGTGTGGTGGCCCTGCTGCTAAGTGCGTAGCTTGTGCACGATACATTTGGCGCCATAGAATTTGTTTTTCGCAGCAAGAACAAGTAGAAGGGACCATCAGCATGCCGGCATGGCACAGGCGCAAAGGCTTCACCTCTGGTCGGTGTCTGAGCACGCGCAATGGCCACATGGGCGAAATCGGGCTTGTTTGTAAACAACGCATTGACGTCTAGCTGGTATTGAGGCGGTCGTCCAATAATTTTGTTCCTCAGGCAGAATATATCTGTTGCTGTATTTCCTTCAACGTAGTTGCGAGACAAGAACCGTCCCTGAGCGTAGACGCAAAGGTGAAGTTCACCCTACAACCGATGCCAGCGTCTGTGTGTCTATAACAAATTCAAATTGTATCTTTTGTTCTCCCTAAGACGACTTGAAGGCGAAAGCCCAAGCGCCGATGCATAAAAGACAGGCACATGATTTACTTTGTTTCACGTTCTCTCTTTTCACACTCTTTTTTTACATTCTCTTTATTTATTTCATATGTTATTTCCAGATTTCACGCACACAATTCCTTACACCACGCGGTCGACCTTCTTAAATCACTTTGTCATCCGTACCAATTATCCACACTAATTAGCCAGCTTAATTCGCTGAGTCATCCACTTAATTCGCTTTACTTCCTCTTAATTCACTTTAATTCCCCTTAATGCACTTTAATTTCTCTTATAGCATTGTCGTCCTGCTTAATTGGCTTTGATTTCTTTTACTTCTCTTTAATTTCTCTTAATTCACTTTAATTCCTCTTAATTCACTTTGATTCCTCTTAAGCCGCCTTATATATAGTCCTTCTTAATTCCCATTGATCGCTCTTACTCCTCAATTCCTCTTAATTCACTTCAATTCCTCTCAATTCACTTTGATCCCTCTTAATTCGCTTTGTCATCCTTCTTACTTTCATAGCCTGTAATTCGTCTGAGTGGTCACGTAAAGGTTTGGCACCTTTCGTGTCGCCGACGTGTTTTCGCTCAAGGACTTTGAAGGTCGACTGGACGATGAGACAAAGAAGGCCCTGCGCCTTAATAAAAGCGCCGCAGTCCTCTGTATCCCCTGCGTCCCCGCCAAGGACCTCAACGGCCTGTCTGTGACCAGGACGAGAGGACAGAGTCACGCCATTGACTGGCGGTCTGAGATCGCAGGCGTCGTTCGTCAGTTGGCCTCCGATGAGGAGGCTGTTCGTGGAAAAAGTGTTCGTCACTCCTGGATCCTTGAAGGGCAGATGCTGGCTCTTTGATCCTTGCCGACGGCGCTCGCTCGCAAAATTACACGACTCAAAGGAAGAAGATAGCGAGTGTTGCTACATCCACTGCGACGATACTGAAAAAGAAGGTAAAGCGAAGCAGGATATCTATGACCACCATCTGTTGTCACGAAAGCAGCTCTTCCTGGGTTAGATAGACCGAAGAGCTGAGCTGAGGTTAGAGGGGCTTCTATGAGTGCTGAGTTGAATTGAGAAAAAGCATTTTTTTAATGCCGTGCAGGACTGCTGTTGATCGAGTAAGACATCCGCAGTTATCACTTCTTTAAGAGAGCGTGAACGTCGTTTTGTAACGGAAATGGTGCAAGTTTCACGTCGTTTCTCATTTTTGTCGTTCTCGAGTAATTGTGGTCATTTAATTAAAGAACCTCAGCAGTTCTCGCCCTCACCTTTTCTGTAGTGTTTTTCTTTTTAGTTCCTTCACAAATTTCTGATTTTTGCCCAGAGACATCGTCTCCAAAGCAAAATAAACAGCGAACAGTTCCGGACTACTTCGTCGACATTTCAATTTTTAATCGACGCACGTTTCGTGAACAATGTGACGTTTCTGGGAAATTCCTTTTGGGAGCCGCAGACTCTCGCCACGTTTCATCGACAAAACGATTTTTTGGGGTGTTTCTTAGTACGTGGACTGAAGATACCTTTGGCGGGTCATACGACCCGCCAACTGCAAGAACGAATGGCACGATGGAAGTGGGCTAGGCAATAAAAAAATAACAAGAAGCAAGTAGGAGTTGCAGGGGTCAGGAAGGATGGGTGCATTGAGGTGAGCAGAGCACGAAAGGTCTTCAGGAAACGCAAGTAAGGGGCGGAGGTCATCCACACATGTCAGAAACAGTTTATTAAGGAACTCCGAAAAGCCGCAGTACAGGAGCCACAGACTGCCTTTGGGGGAGATAGCGGGCGAGACTCAAGCAATAGTCTGCACTCCAGTGAGTAACCAAAGGGGAAATGGTGTCAGCGGAGTGCATTCCGTTTATTGAACAACTTTTTGGAATCCTGTTTAGGTTCAAAGAGCCAGGATGGCGGAGGTAGGAGCACCAACGGGGAGGAGGGATAGAAAAGGTCCCGATAGAAGAGGCAACAAGGATCCAGCTCTGACTGACTTCCGAGCAAGATCGCTAGACAAAGAACGAACAAGAGCAGCGCACAAGGTAGATTTAAAAATTTGGTTGTCTTTCCGGCATTTCCGACATTTTGAAGCACCTTGGAGCACCTAAAAATGGCTTTTGGGTCACTTTGGAGCACAAAAACGTTAAATTTGGAGCTTTTCTGAGCGCCAGAATATCACCTTCCAAAGTACTTTTGAACATGCAGTTATGAAATATGATGATCCCCTGAATTTAGTTAAGAGAATTTTAATATTTGCAAATCTGCTACTGTTGTCACACTGCCAGTTCGTGGCCCCTCAGTGGTCGGGCCGAACGGCGAAGACAAAACAGGTAGGCCGACTGCCAGGGTAAGAACGGTTTAATTAGGCACGCGCGGAAATATATATATAGCTAGCACGGGCCAATGCATAACTTTCTTTTTTCTTTTGGGGCGGGGGACAAGCTGGTGACAAGGATCACAAGTAGTTTGTACCCTAATATCACTTGTACGTGTCTACAAACGTTTACCACCCTATTGAGGACTTGATTGGTTCCTCCAAGGGCGACGTTCGATGCGCATTGGACAAAACCAACGCGAACCCTTAACCTCCCTTTGACGACCTTTCGGGTTGTGATACGTTGTTTAACAATAACTTGTCACCCTTCGAAGAGGCTTGGGAATTTTAAATATCGTCCACCTCGCGAAGTTATGTCCTGCCAAATTAAACCAGAAGGCGGTTCAAATCAAACTGGCGAAAGGAAAAAGAAAAAAAAATGTTTTCAGTAACTATTTTCATGCATACACCGTGTCACTCTTACGCACTGACTAGAAGGTATTTACCGTCCAAAAAGCACTTTGCCTTCATATGCAGCACCGATTCTACGCTCCAACATGATAAATCAGGTTGTTTCGCGTGCTGAACGACGACACTGACTTCGATCATGATGTAGAAAACCCGAGACTGTGGTAAAAGCAGGGAAACTTGGTCGAAGAAGAAAGACAGGGGAAAAGAACGTCTCAGCGTCTTTTCCCCTGTCTTTCTTCTTCGACCAAGTTTCTCTGCTTTTACCACAGTCTCGGGTTTTCTACATCATGATCAATATCCACCAGCTCGCCTGCGCACTTACTGTTTTTCACTGACTTCGAGTTCCTTTCATCCGCCATTTTACTTTACCAGCGCGCCCCCTATAGTTCGCTGGAGTAGCCTTTAAGAATTTTGCATTTGAACAATGCGGATATGAAATTTCTGCAGGCACTGTATACCGGGATCTCTGTGCAGATTTAACGGTAATGACACACGATGAAGCAGGTGCCAGTTTCTCGAGACCTGAGACACGCGCACCCTCTAACTCCCTTGTTCTTTTTACTCTACACGACATCATCGACGCTTTACACACGCGCCAGATTGAGCCGCCATAGCCGCCCTTCTCTTGTCTTACCGAGATGCCGAGCCACTGAAGCGGGCGTTGACGAGTCTCCACAACGGCCTATGCTGGGGGGAAGGACACAGTAACACTTAAAATGGCAATAACCTGTCCTGCTGTGGAAATGATGAAGTCAAGCGAACGGAATAAGAGGGAACAAAAACTGAAGGTCAGTTATGGCGGCACCCATGCACAGCTGCTGTAAAGCGTGCAGGATCGAAGGGGTTTAGCAAAAGAAGAAAGCGTCAGCTCTCATGTATGCAGATGAATTGGTACTCCTGGCAGACTCGCCAGATATGAGCTAGGAGCCCCTAGCTGAAAATGTGTGCACACGCCTCAAGCTCCAGTTCAACCAAAGAAACTGCACAGTCCCCAGTTGTGGAGTTGACCCTTGAGATGGAGCCAAGCTACCTCACTAGTTATGAGCGAAACAAGAACACGGCGCACTCAGGAGAAATGCAGTCCTTGAAGAAAGAACTCTCTGGATGTTCAACAAGTTTGAGGTGGTCCGAGGCCAGTGGAAGGTGATCATAAGCTCCAGTTGTTGCAGTTGCATCGTGCAGTTGTATTGATCTTAGTTGCCTTTTATGCCCCATACTAGCGTATACTCGAACAAGAATGGCCAAAAAAAGATGAAATACGAGTGAAGATAGCTGCTAAATATGTTGGTCGACCGGAACTTTGCCCCGCAAGAGTGGGTGTACGCATGCGCAGAAGCTTACTGCAAAGAGGTCCGTTTCGCGTACATTGCAGACTGTAGACGTTGAAATTTAATATAGAAATGACGGCGCAACGCCAGCGGAACTACTTATTTATTTCTTCTTTCTTTCTTTATTAAATGGCCAAAAAACGAAATTGGAGATGTTGGCTGCCATGAAGGCATGGCCGGCTACTCCATGTTCAGTTACTCGTCAAGAAAAAAAAATTAGAACATCCCACATGACCCCGTATACACTCTCCCCCCCCCCCTCCCCCCCCCCCCCCCCCAAGTGTTTTCCCGCAAACAAAAAACAGTCAAATATTTGGTTACATTGAGTCCACTTGAAATGTCACACGATCAATAAAACAAGTTCGGTCTTTTACATGTCACATTCCTTATCACACCACAATTTTCACCAAGCATGTAAAGTTATTCATTATCATTCACTTGAACAGATATACGTATATATTGCATTATATAATACATCCCATTTTAGTAATTATTTACAATATCAGTCTCTTCCAGGAATTGTCTGATTGCCGAAATGCTTGCTTCTCTGATCTATGGTTAGGCCACGGGCCTAGTACCTTGTTGAGAGAAAATGGTCGGTTGTCAATAATTTCCAGTCGTACTTTCAGTCGTGATCGATTCTGGTCCAACCGAGGGCAATCAATGAATTAATGTTCTATTGTTTCTGTCGCGTGCCCACAATCGCAGCTAGGGTCATTTATTCGGTTAATTTTATACAAACATTCATTCGTGTATGCTACTCCCAAACGTAAGCGGTGTATTAACGTTTCGATCTTTCTTGGAAGGTTATTTTGAACTGGAAAAAGGATATTTTGGTCTACTTGATATAATATAGAGTTCATACCTCGATCATTAAACCATATATCCCATGATATTTCTTTGGAGTGATTTTCTATCATAGATTTTATGTCGGTACTTGCATAAGGTATCATTTGCACCCTGTCACAAGAGTGTGCGTTTGTAGCAAGCTCGTCCGCCTCTATATTTCCTTGGATGCCGCTATGGCCTGGAATCCATTGTAACCTTATTGCTTGTCCAGAATTTAGGCAATCATTGATAGCTTCTATAATACTATAAACGAGTGATGAGTTTGGGCTTTGAGGGCTCATTGCATTGATAGCTTTAAATGCTGCCTGAAAATCTGTACATATGAGCCATTTGTTTGAACCGCTTGTCTCTCTTATATGCTTTACTGAAGAGAGAGTAGTGTGTAGCTCTGCCGTTGTTGATGATGTTCTGTGGGAGAGTCGGTATGAGTTTTGGACTTGAAGTGTTGGTATGATATGTGCCGCTGTTAATCCGTTTTCCTTTGTGGATCCATCGGTGTATACATGTATATGATCAGGATATGCTTCCTCTATATATGTAAGGGCAGTTTGAGCAATAACCAATGCGTTCGTTGTTGCTTTTGATTTGAAATCTGGTAGATCTATTTTGATTTTTGGAGTCTGGTATATCCAGGGTAGGTTTGTTAGGTTGTTGCACACACACCCTGTAGTCGGGTAGATGAAAAGTTGATGTTGCAAGCGCATAGCTAGTGCAGGATTCGCCGAGTCAATAATGCGTCAGCAAGTGGGTGGTTGCAGTGCTGCGTCGATACTCGTAGCTTCCTCTATATATGTAAGGGCAGTTTGAGCAATAACCAATGCGTTCGTTGTTGCTTTTGATTCGAAATCTGGTAGATCTATTTTGATTTTTGGAGTCTCGTATATCCAGGGCGGTTTGTTAGGTTGTTGCACACACACCCTGTAGTCGGGTAGATGAAAAGTTGATGTTGCAAGCGCATAGCTAGTGCAGGATTCGCCGAGTCAATAATGCGTCAGCAAGTGGGTGGTTGCAGTGCTGCGTCGATACTCGTAGCTTCCTCTATATATGTAAGGGCAGTTTGAGCAATAACCAATGCGTTCGTTGTTGCTTTTGATTCGAAATCTGGTAGATCTATTTTGATTTTTGGAGTCTCGTATATCCAGGGCGGTTTGTTAGGTTGTTGCACACACACCCTGTAGTCGGGTAGATGAAAAGTTGATGTTGCAAGCGCATAGCCAGTGCAGGATTCGCCGAGTCAATAATGCGTCAGCAAGTGGGTGGTTGCAGTGCTGCGTCGATACTCGTAGGAAATTACGTAGTAGTTTCCGTTCACGTAATGATGATACTGGTAATTGTTTGGCCTCTGCTAATACAAGGGTTACCGACGTCGGACGCGGTACGCCGAGAGAAACTCGCAAACTTCGAGCCAGCATGAAATGTAGTCTATTCTCTTGTGTAGCTGATAAACCAGATAGTGCTGGGATCGAGTAAGCAAATTGTTGGTCGTACCAGAGCTGAGTGTAAAATTAACTGGTACTCCGTTGAGCCTCCCCAGTTTTGCCCAGCAAAATCACGAATAATGTTTTTTGTTCTTTTTATTTTGTCGACCAACATGTCCACATGTTTGACCCATGTAAGACATCGATCCATGATTACACCAAGGAATCGGTGGCATTTTACACGTTCAAGTGTCTGTCCCTTCATTGAGAGTTGAAGTCTTTTAAGGTGTTTCCTGGTGAAAGGGAGCACCACTGATTTGGTAGGGGCTATGTCCATACCTCGTTCATTTAAATATTGCTCAATGATGTTGAGTCCAGTTTGAAGTTGTCTTTGCAATGTTTCGACACAGCTATCTGAAACCCATACACAAATATCATCTGCATATATTGTGACGTTAATCGGTGATGGAAGACGACTTGGTAGTTCAGCATTGACTGAATTAAATAATGTGGGACTGAGAACACTTCCCTGCGGAACGCCGTGTTTGAGAACGTGTCTTCTGGTCTCTCCATTTGTTGTCTGCATAAATATAGTTATGTTTGTAATGAAGTTTTGAATCCATCGTAAAACACGGCCTCTAACTCCGAGCTTTAGGAGACTGCGTATAACGTGTACATGACTAACAGTGTCGTATGCTCGCTTAATATCTAAAAATACGGCAACTGTCATTTTTCCAAGTTTACGTTCGTGTTCCACCGAAGTGACTAAGTCTAAAATGCAGTCCATTGTACAACGTTTTGGACGAAACCCGGCTAATGAATCCGGAAGGCTTTTGGTAGTTTCAAGCCACCATTGTAAGCGTTGATAATTATTTTTTTCAAAAAGTTTCCCAACGCAGCTAGTGAAGCTGACTGGCCGGAACGAACTTAACTCCATCGGGGTCTTTCCTGGTTTCAGGAGAGCCGTGACTTTGGCTGTCCTCCACTGTTCAGGCACAGCTTCGCCAATCCAGATAGAGTTAAACATTTTTAGAAGATTGCTAGTTGCAGTCGGACCGAGACTCGCCGCTATTTCCCCCATGTTATCAAGTCGGGACCGGGTGACTTCTGTTTGCGAGTTGATTGTAGGGCGCATTTCATTTCTCGAAGTAGTAAAGGGCGGTCCATTTGTGTATTTATTTATTTCATTTATTGATCCATTAAATGCCCACGTGGGCCTTTAAATAAGGGGCCAGGCGGCAGAACAGGCGACTCGCGTGTGAAATGTGAGCCGAAAGCGTCAATATTCATCGTGGCAAAGGACAGAGCCGCAAGAGGAGTCTGAGCAAAAAATCTGCGTCTGCCGGGCAAGCGCCTCGAAGAAACGAGCGCACTCTTAACTTCCTTTTATGCCCCGCTACGTCCTTTGGGACTACGTTCATATCGTTCAGGAAAAATAAATATGAGAAATCAAAGAAATCAGAAACACTGTGTACCAGAGCGACAGGAACATTTCGTATTCCCCGCCTATAGCCCACGGGCGCACCGCACGCCCTTCAGGTGCAGGCGCCGGTGACGCCATCTGGAAAGATCGATTCGATCCTCTTCACGGGGGCCGCGCCGGTCCCAAAACTACCCTCTACTTCTGTCGGTTACAAGTTAAGAAGGTAGGAGAAGCTCCTCCCACAAGCGTGGTGCGCCGGTTTCAAATCCCTCCGCAATCGAAAGAAGAGTTCACTGGAAACGCTCCTTGTTCCGCTTCAATGGATAGATAATAGCCACAGAGTGGTGCCAACTTGTCTCCGACCCACACTTTTTAAGAAAGCGACTTTTGTATTCATCGGAGAAGGAACCGAGCCCCTGAAAGCAGCCTTTGTATCAATCGTAGGGGGAAGCTAATCCCCGAAAGTCGTCTTTGTTTCCATCGGAAGGGGGAAGAATTAATCTCCCTCTCGTCGCTTCCACAATGCTAAGTCAAAGTCGAGAGATAAAGCAAATATGTACAGAAAGGCACGACCCTCCTCGCGCGTTGGCCGCAACGTCACGGAAACGATGGGACGCTATTGGATGCGGAGGTGGCGGAGGGATATTTGATTCCCTTTGAGGGGCATTTGCCGCTACCTTCTTGACTTGTAACCTACTATAGTACACTGTATCGTAGTCCGGGCCTTATGGGCAACGAGCCGCGACATATCACTCCGCGGTTCCATCGGTCGGAGGCGCGAGGATCCTTCGCTCGCTTAGGGAGTTTTCGTAGACCGCGTTTCGCCCTCCGCTAAGCTCTCCGCAACGAAGAAGCCGCTAATGCGCTTGAGCGCCGATGGTCTTGACTGTAGAATTTCTGATATCGTAGCGGGTTGCGGAGGGCGTTGCGGGACGGCGAAAACGATCTAGGAAAACTCCCTATACACGAACTCCTCTCTGTTACGTCACGGCGCGGTGGTGGCGCGTCGGACGCACTTCCGGTCCGGGACCATACCAAAACCTGCCTTCTCGTTAAAATGTGTCGACTGGGGCTGTACCAAAAGAGTCCAGAAAAGTTTGAAGGTCAGTTTTCATGTGCTCGGTTCGTCCGAGAACGTGGATATGTTCCGTGAAAAGGGAAAAGGAGACGCCGTCGGACCACGATTGCTTGGGCGGGAAGCACTTTGGGTTTAATTCACTGATACTTGTGGTCATCAGACTTATTTGTTTTGTTCTAACATGAACGCCGGAAAACCGTCAAGTTGTACGGACCACCTGCGGACTACGTTTAGTGCGTCTTCAAGTTCAAACGGCCGCCTGATCGTTCGAACTGTCGTCTGCTCTTTCAAACGTTTCTGCTTGTCGTCTGCTCTTTTAGAGGACACCGGCCCGTAGACCAAACATGGGCCCGGTACTTGCAATAAGAAGTACGTGCAGGCCTCAAAAGACTTAAGGTTGAAGGTTGGTAAGCAGGCTCGACGTAAACAGTAGATACAAGGAGATTTTGATCATTGTTACCAGTGGCCATCACCGACTTGTTATGCCTGATTCAATTGGTTCGATTCTGCTTGCGATTTTCAGTATCGACGTCGACCATCTCAGCTACGGTTCACGCTTTTGCAGCCCGAGCGACGTCGCTACTGAAAATTGCGAGCGAAATCTCATCATGTGAATCAGGCTTTAGCATACATTCTGCGGCGTCCACGCGGAATGGATCGCCGCATGTCAGATTATTCACGCGAAGTTGTGCGGTGGAACGAGTCTCGTTAATTTCGCTGACGCCGCTCAAGTGGTCAGTCATCGCCAGAAAGACGTAGAATCAACAATTCGAACGCGAAAAAGGGCAGGGGGACTCATACCGACGTCGACAACATCGCATTTCAATGGATTGTTTATGGGCGACGGCGAGCTTCTTGCCCACACCCCCATCGCGCATGCGCGGCGCCGGTGGCGTCCGCTAGGGGCGCTCCGGGCGCTCCGGTTTGTTTGTAAACATGAGTTGGTGTATTGACTGACTAGTGGTTTCGAAACATGCTCCTCCCATCGCCGGAGATGACCTCGGGTTAATGGGAAAATCGGCCGCGTATCCTCATGATGGAGGGATTTCTTTGCTTAATAGTTCTTTTAATAGCTTTATTTCAGGTTTTCTTCCAAAATTCACTTTCCAAGTAGCCAGCAAAGCCAGCAAAGTAAGTTATTTTCATATTTAGGCGATCTCAGAAACCTCCTCAGACCACCTTTGAGAAACGCAGGGTGTGTCTTCGGGCATCTTATTATGGCTCCGCGGCCAATGGATGGCGCCGTTAGTTGATAAGCACGCCGGCTGCAAGGAGCACGCGGTACAGTAAGGAGCATGGGATGGCGCTTCGCGTAATAATTGGGGTTGTGTGGATATTTATATAGCGTGTAGTTGGTCAGCCATTTCAAAGTTGCGACGAGTCACTCGCTGTACACGAGCAATTTAGCCAGTGCAGTCCAACCGCTAGCCTGGGTTCTTTAACGTGCACCATGGAGTAGCGATACACGACCGCACGCCGGTACGACACTCATCCAGATCGAAACGGGCAGGGGTGGGGATTGAACCCAGGATCCCTGGCTTCTGCAGCGCGAGCTTTCGCTCCACGTGCTCCGAGCAGGTGTGCGATAGCACACTCGGACACCGATTCCCCGGCGCTTCGCGTACCGTCGCCTTGGTACTTGGTGAGTGCGCTTCCCCGCAGCTAGATACGCACCCTGCACTGCCAAGAAGCGTAATAATGACATGTGGGAAAGCAGACCGCGTCAACTCTCTCTCTCTCTCTAACTCTTTTGACAGCCGCACCAATTAATAAAAAAAAAGTGCTTGAGCAAAAAAGAAACACGTTTTGGGATGTGTTGGCACCTTGTCATAAGATGGAATCCGGTGCGATCAATGAAAGACGTGGAGAAGAAGCCTATCCAGGAGTCAAAACTAATGGCGTGCTTGCTTAAACAGCGGGAAGTTATACTCCGTTCACTCCTAAGCTGACAACGCGGTGGAAGCTATGCGTGCTCGATGGACCAGTCATCCGTCTTTCTTTCGCCACGTGATCACGCTATTGTGCAGGCACAGAGAGTGGGGTTGGGTGATGAAAGGAAGACAGTTGATGGTTTACCAAGATGATTTTAACCCGAAACTAAAACAAACAAAAAACTTGTTGTTTTTGTTTTTTACAGTGGAAGGGCATTTAGGTTTTATCGCTCTGTCAGCTTAGGGGCGAACGGAGGAAAGTCAGCCCCATTCAGTGGTGTCCCCGCTGTAGATCAGGGATTCGGCCAGTGCAGTACCACTTCTAGACTGGGGTCTTTAGCCTGCATCAGGCAGAAGTGAAACACAATAGCACGCCAGTAGGATACTCGCCCGTTCTTCTTAAATGACCAGTCGATTAACCGTTCTATGTTCTTTCATTTTCACCAAGGTCTTCCGCTCCAAGGTTGCTACGCAAGCCCCCATACTCAAAAGCGATCTGCCGCTTGAGGATTGTCAAGGAATGTGCTCTGCCGACAAACCGTCTTTCAGAAACTTGTGTGCATTGCAAGGGCACGTCCAGGAGATCCGCGCGGCCCACACGGCGGATATGCGTTGCTGACCACCTGCCCAATCTCCGCCTTTGTTCTCCGTCAAAGCGTGCGACCAATCCGTCGTCTGCGCGTCAGTCGGCAGCTGATTCCAAACAGTGAAAATCCGAACCAGCTTCACGCGGAAAGCCTCACGACAAAGATGGCGAGTCGTCGGAGGGTGTCGCCTGTCGAGTCGCAATCGCGAGAAAGTGTGCCGCCGCTGCGATGGGAACCATTGCGGCGAACTTGACAGACAAAACAACCGCGTCGCCGGCAGCGACAAAGGTCGGTCACTCCGGCAGCGGCGGCGTCCGTAAGCCCGTACAATTGGGAAGGATTGTCCCTCCCCGCGTTTTCCCCCGCCGCTCCCCGACAATGCGCCTTTGTGACGCCTGAGTTGCGGGCAATCGCTGCGCCCGTGCACCTGAAGGCCGCTTCATCGCTTCCAGCTTAGGGCAGAACGTCTGAATGGAATCTGCTTTTTTGCCGCCCGGCTTCGGGGCTCTGGGCAATCTTTTATTCCTTCCTTTACGACGCCGATCCGCGGCACGTGTGACGAACCAAACGACGAGGACAGTTCTGAGCGATTTCGAAGCTCTCTTGTGAGTTGCAAAGTGCCACTAAAACGACGGAAACGTCACCCGAGGCGCCGCCCGTTTCAGAACGCGGCACCTGGAACGAACGACCAAGTCGACGTCGCGAATAATTTGTCACCGAGCCGATGTGGTGCCGGAGCACTGGGAGAGCGAGGGTTGGATTAAAGTTCCTGCGCGGTCAATGATTTACTTCGTAGTCGAAACGTGAGTCGTCTCCCCCGAATGCCTCCTTCAACGTGGCAATATCCGTCGGAGTGCAAAGCGTTCAACCGGCACGGTCCTAGCAAGAAAGTTCACACCTGTTTACGGATATTAAATTATATCAGCGATCGTGTCGTTGCAGGCGGAACGAACATGCGCACGTATCATTGCCGCGGTAGCCAAGTTAAAATATCAAAGAACTAAGTTCATGAGTGCCCAAACTCTTACTGCGGGCAGTTAGAGCTCTTACATATCGCACGGACTATGGGCGATTCCCTCACTCCTGAATAGCGGGAGCCACACAAACTTCACTACTCATATTTCCAATGGCACGTAATGACGTATGTATGATAAAATCTAAATAAATAAAACGGCGCCAAAACAAGAAAAACGACACAACGACAAGTAGAGCTAGAAGGCACCCACAAGCACAGCGCTGGTGCTTGTCACGTAACTCTCTCCAGGAACAAATTGTAAGCTTGATGTGATAGCGTGCTTCGAGGGAAAATGCATCACCAGGCACTGTAGTTCTCGGCGTTGTTAAAAGTATGTTTACCAAACACATCGTTCTTGGCCCTTTGTTTACAACCACGTACAAATCACACGTGCTCGCCCACGCGAACTTGGCAGTGGTCGGAAAGCTTCCTCGCTCGCAATTTTGTGCCAATCATCGTATACTGCTAAAGGTCTTTTCACACTTAGAAAACACGTCGGCGTCATCAACACTACATCTTGACCAACGGTCGGGCAACATATGTAGCTCGGTGGCCAAGTTTCTGACATGTCACATTGCGGGAACTTCAGCACAACGCAGACAACAGCCGCGACAATGTTGTTGTGGATGTGAAAGCTTTCGGCAACATAAAAAAAAAAACATCAACCTGTGTTGAACAACGGGTGTAGCCCGGTTCGGTGAATGAGCGAATTTTGTACCGACAGCACGACAACCTGTAAATGGCTTCGGGGGCGGAGCGCCCGATTTGTAACGTGTTTCTTTCGAAGAAGTTATTCAGAGAGCTGCTGAGAGAATTTCGTAAATGAACATGCATTTACAAAAAGTGGTTGTCAAAAATACCACAGCTACTTTCTTACATTGAAAATGTCAGTTGAAGTCAGAATTGACGGCAATGAACAGTCCACATATCGCTAAAATAGTAAAATCAAAATAGCGTGCCTCCTTCGCTGAAAATATGTTAAAATTCGTCCATGAAAGCGAGCGATACAACATTTGGAGCTTGAAAATGACTGCTGCCGATCATGATCGTTGATATTTGGAGCTTGAAAATGGCAGCTGGAGACACGTAAAATTGCTTTAAAACTTTGGAAGCATTGGCGAATGACGCGATCACATGGCAGACAGAAAAGACAAATAGTCATCGTTGAAAAAATACTTATCATACAGATTGTTGTGACAGTATAATAATTATTTTAAGAAGTAATTATCTAAAAAGTGCGACTGACGGTTCGTCAGTTGCACTTTTTAAATCATTACAGGTGAGCGCCAGGCTACGCAAAATGATCTGAGGTGCTGTTGTGGGGTTAAACTTTGTTAACAATATGACGCCCTGTCCGGCGCTAAGAAGGGACCTGATGGTGAAGCTGACAATAACGTCCTCTACGGTACAAATGGGAATTTCATGAAACACAGAACGACTTCATACGCTAGAGTAAACCATGAAAATGGCAGCGATCTAATCTTCCCGGGTTAGGGCTAGCTAGATCGCTTTGTCAGCGAACGAGGAGCGTTTGATAAAATAAGGAGCCGAGAATACTTTCCGTGTCTATTTATCCAATAACTCTCACTGCTGCATGTCGTTTCGTGGTACTTTCGGATCCTTCGAATGCACTGGCACTTTGTGGAGGTACATTTTCAGCGACGCCGCAGCGCACACGGAACAAGGTAAATAAACAAGACTGCGGAATGCTCCCCGTGCTGGCAGAGCCGTCAGCTCGGTGTGACAGGGTGTTCTCCGACTGACGGAGAAAAAATCGGCCAACATGGCTGCCGAGTTACCAAAACATGTTTCCCAGCTGTAGATGTTGTCTCAATGCGACAGGGTCGGCGAAAACAATTTTGCCTCGTGTTGACGGTCGAAGTTGTCCAACTGTTTCCTCAACGTGACAATGCCTTTACGACAGTCGCAGTTCGCTCGTGCGAAACCACACGTCGACGAGTGCTGCCACCTTGAGGACAAAAAGCTAAGAAAGTGCACTCCAAACTCGCCAACATAGTAATGAACCCCCTGGTAGAACGTCCTTCTGGAAATGGGGAAAGTGTACAAGCTCGAGCTACCACTACTATACTCCCTAAACCTTGATGTATTGCAACGGACGTTACGAGCCGTGTTAACCAAACAGGGCACATCAGATGGCGTGACGCGACACAGCATCGGCATATGCCGTGAAACTTGCTGTGCGCGCTTCCGTCTTCAGTTTAGACATCAACCCCGCAAATAGCGCGGCTTTTCTCCTCGCCTCCTCGCTGTCGTCTCTTCCCGTTTATTGTTTTCGGGTGACTGGGGGACAGCCAGCAGAGCGTCACTGTGGTTGTCCGCACCCAGGTGATGAGCACACCCTATTCAACACTAAGAAATAGGGGGTGTACAGGGGTACTCCCCTTGTCCCATATGTAACTCCCCAAAACAACATTTCATCGTTCTGTCCACTGACGTCGAGCTGTAGATACTAACTTTTACGAGCGGCTTGATAGTCGACCGATACAACTTATTAAAATAGCTAATGTACTCATTAAAGGCTACATTAAGACAATCAAGGTTTTTTTGGCCCTGCTGCAAAACCTCAGTAATTTTTCTTTGTAGTCTTTGATACGCACATTAGTTATTTAGTAGGTTATATCCAACAGCCATCAAGCCGCTCGTAAAAGTTGGTGTCTCCAGCTCGACGTCAGTGGACAGAACGATGAAATGTTGTTTTGGGGAGTTACATATGGGACAAGGGGAGTACCCCTGTACACCCCCTATTTCTTAGAATGTCCTTAATTAAGGACGCAGTCTGCGTCCTTAATTAAGGACGAGAGTCTGCGTCCTTACTTAAGGACGCAGCAAAAGAAAGCTTTCCCAGAGAAAGGACCAAAGTGAACCGGAGTACGGCATGTGCCGTGAATTTCGAAAACACGCCATCTGTCGTGTCCTGCTTGGACACCTTTGAAGCCTATCCGCGCTTCACGCCTGCATCGCGACTTCAAACTCTGCGAGTCGCTCCTCTCAACCGCAGGTCACGGCTCCGAGCTATGAATTGGCTCTAATGGCTTGTAGCGTCCGTTGTGGTACATCGAAAGGTGAAAGTATAATAATCTAATACTCTAGTTACACTAGCGCTCTTAACTGTGCTTAAGCCAAGGACAGTTGACTCAATCGCGATATCACCGCCCATGGCCAGCGCCAGCGAAGTACTAATTACTACTGCCGAAGATTGGGGGTAGGTATCTAGAAAGTATCGTAGCAGCAAATATTGTCGGAGGAGGTAGGATTCGGGGCCAGAGCTGCCGCTACAACAATCACGGCACGTCGCGAAAGTCAAAGCTCGTGTGAACAGTTCTGATTTTCGTTTTTTTACTCCGAAAAAAAAAGAAAAGAAGTTCATTGCTTTTTTGTTTTGTTTTTTCAACGTTTATATTGAATGAAAAGTGTGCGTATAATTCATTTGCATCACTTAAAAAATGGTAATGTGAAGTCAGTTTTGGTTTCGTTTCGGTTTCAACTGTGTCCTGTGACGCTCATCTCAATGGGGTTTGTTAGGCCTATGTACTATATAACACCGGACAGACTGACAGCTTAGGAGAGGAGGAAACCTCCTCCTCTCTCCAGCGTTCCGTCTGCTTCCTGCCTCCCTTTCCCTCGAAAAATCCTTCTTACCCTGTAACTCAGTATAGTATAACCATGATATTACTAGGGCACTCTCCGAAGAGCTCCCAGCAGGCTCAGATGGAGCTCGCAACGAAACCGAGAAAGGTTCCTTTGCGAAACACAAGCGACCGCAAAACCACGCCATATCAGGACATCAGCTTCAAAACGAGCGGACGATGGCGATCGAGATTAAAAATAAAAATAAAAAATGCACTCGAGCGGGCGAAAAAAAAAAAAAGTTCCGATATTGAGACGGCATTCGCCACGTATTCTCCGATCTCGTCGTCGCACAAAGCGCCGAATAAGGTACAAACGAAACAAATAAAAAAATAAAATAACTTCCCGAACTCAACCGCGAGGAGTACATTTGAGTTTGGGCCTGGCAAAGGCAAGGCGCGGTGAGAGAGAGGAGAAAAGAGGAGGCAATGAGGGGCACGCGCCCTCCGTCGGCAGTGGACGGCTCTTCAAAGCGGCCATTTGTAAATAGCGCGGCGTCCTTTGAAGTCGGATCCTCCCCTTTAACTGCCCCTTTGCCTCTTTCAGACCTGTTTATCTCTAAAAGGTATACAATCTCCTCCCCGCCTCCCCCTCCCCCGGGACCATCAAGACCAGCGGCGAAGGTGTCACAGTACGCGGAGTCGGCGTGGGGGTCACATAAACCGGGGCACCAGGATGTAACATCGGCCAGACAATGTTTGGGCGGCCTCGAAAGGAGATCGGATTCCGTTCGAAAACAAACGCACGAGCTATTGCCAGTCTGTACAGGCGACGTTGGTTCGCTGCTGCTGGCTGCGTCGGACGCAGAGTTGTGCGAGACGGACATTTCGTCAATGACGGAAACGCCCGAGGAGCAGACTGTTCAGAACGTGCCGGCTGCTTCAGTCATTAGGGGGTTTTAGTAGATCGGTCCGATGGCTCCTATAACCATACCTGATATTCCACTTACGCCTTTGGATATGCATCGTATCGCTATGGGGTATCGTTATCGGAGGTATCGGAATGACCTAATAAATTCCCTAATATGTGAGAGGTCTATTAAAAACGTACGTGATATCACTTTTATTCCTAGCTGTTTTAATGTTGCAGTCGTGACGGAATTTGAATACGGCGTCGTTGTAAAAGCACGCGGGAGAAGCCGTGCAAGTGTTTTCATTTGCAAGGACGCTCGCGCGTGAAAAGCGCGCTTTCTACTAAAGTCAGGCCCGTTTCACCGAACGTGCACGATTTCGTTTTCGATAGTTTGTGTTATGATTTGTGTAAATATATTAACTCGAACATTCAAACAACTCCGGTGTGTTCTTTATAGTCACCGATTTGCCTGAAAAGTCGGTAAACACACCAACAAACATCGCTAAAATAGTAACCAAAATGATAGGCCGAAAGAACCTTTTTTTTTTTTTTGCGAAGTTATTGAATTTACAGTTTTGGCCCTCGTCGTATTTTTTATAGTAAAAGTCTCTACAGGCAACAATGAAAAAGTGACGTCATCGGAAGGCAGGGGTTCACTCTTTTCACTGTAGACTTTGTTCCCAACTGATTACAAACAGTTTCATGGTGTCAAATGAATGCTTTGGAAAGTCGCTCCAGCCCCCGCGCACCAGCACGAAACAAATGCTCGACATTGTCCATTTTTTAGACTGTCGGCTCGGCCTGCAAGCCTGCCCTTCCACTGACGTCACGGCACTATAAAAGCGCGAGTATATCTGAATGCTGCTTTGTGGCATCATTTTCACACTCCGATTTCACAATAACTATTCCGAATTTTGCGATAGTAAATAAAATACCGGAAGGGGTAAAGGCCAGGGATTCCGAAAATATAGTTAGTTGCGGTAGCTCGAAAAATCGCCGGAGTACCTTTACCGTTCAAGCTGCTTCCTGCGATTTGCAACACGCAGTGCTCCTATCCAAATGGTGGCCGTCTGAACGATTGGGGGATGGTGATCTGTAATCCTAATTATGTCATCTCTATGTTTAATATGGTAGTCACAGCCATCTTATTTTGATATACACGATCGCTTTGCGGCGTGGTATACAGTAAACTTCAAAACACCTATATAGGTGTAATCTGCAATTTATGCAATGTCTATAACTTCAGCCTTTCGATAGGTGTATTACACCTTTTGATAGGTGTTGTTACACCTGTCAAACACTGTCAAAGTTAGAGGGAAAACCGCTAACCGGGAAACAACGTTTGTGATACACAGTCACTTTACTAGTTCATGAACATGACGGAAGTATACTTTAGTTTCGTTATATTAAGTCTGAAAAACAACCTTTCAAAAGCACATGATGTATTGAGGCACCCTTTAGCATACTTCATATGGAATGTCCAGAACGCTGCCATCAGTGCTGCTAGGTTTTCGGTGATGTTAATCGCTCTAAAGTGTTTCGTTGACTCTGCATGGACGAACAGGTGTTCAGAAAGAGGCAGTTTTCATGCAACACAACACAAGGCAGGCCGCATGGAGTGCGTCTTCACTCTTCAGTAGGAGCAGGACGCAGTCATAAATAAAAAGAACAGGTACTGGAACGTCAGAAACGCAATGCAGTTTTGAAATTTGCGTAACTACAATTAGAACTTCCTCAAAATACGGCATTCAGAAGGTCAAACATAATTCATAAGCTAATGCATCGGTAGATTTTACTTCAAAATGCATTGGTGGTTTTGAATTTCAACCGAGAGGAGTTGTACCACTATGGACAACTTGCCTTTTTTCAGATACAATATTAATTCGCTAAGTCATTTGAAAAAAAAAAAGTTTCGTACTTATATGAGGCCGAACTAGTTTTTTACGTGTGTAGCAGCATTTAAAACTAGAACTTTGGCATAAAAGAACTGCAAACAGATATACCGGGTGTCTCTGCGAAAAATTGAAATTTTTCTCCACCGCAAAAACAAATTTTGCATTTGCATCGCCAAACGTTCCGGTCTCAGCGATTTGGACCGAATGCCAAAGTGTCAGAGCTT
The DNA here is from genome assembly GCA_013358835.2 of Ixodes persulcatus. Taxonomy (NCBI): domain Eukaryota; kingdom Metazoa; phylum Arthropoda; class Arachnida; order Ixodida; family Ixodidae; genus Ixodes; species Ixodes persulcatus. The sequence goes on from JABSTQ010009574.1 coordinate 25,374, forward strand.
GCCATTATCTAGTCCAAACGTTTTAAGTGAGTTTCATAAATTTACAATGAGAAAATGAGGCCCGTTTCCTGTAGCCAACACCATTTCTCTCTATGCATTCGCATGCTAAGACTGAATCAGCCTTTAATGAAAAATGTTCGCTCTCTTAGCATTTCTTCGTGACGCACATTTTTATTTATTTATGTACCCAGGTTACCTCGCAGCGCCTAAGAGGCATTATTGCGAGGAGGGGAGGCTTATACATGTTAATAAATTTACGAGCGTTAGGGTTTGAGAAGGCGCTGGTGAAACTGGCTCCAAAAGTAGTAGCGGGGGTTTGCGTTGAGATGCGGCCGCCAAGAGCGATATTACTCGTGCTTCGGATACTTTGGGAAGCAACCGATTCAACGGGTGGCTCGGGACGGGGCGTATATGAAGCACGAATGTACCTGCAACTTCAAGTCGTATCTCGGCGTAACGTAGTTCAACGTCACTGTTTTCCCTCATTCGAATATTTTAGCTTGGAACCGTAAACATAAACACCAGCAAAGCTTCGTTACTGAAACGTGAACGAGTTGACTCGAATATCGCGAATGAAGACACCCAATTTACCAAGCGAAGTAAAAAAAAAAATTTAAATTTCTAATATACGACTAAAAGCTCCGATTTTCGCCCACCTCAAAAAGAAATGTATGTAGTCAACATTGTAGTACGGCTCCGATTACAAAAGTGATATACATAGATCGGAAGTTCTGATATTGCACCTATTAAGATTTCCAAGTCGTATACTTCCTCCAAAACCTTGACTGAAAAACGACGCACATCTGCACTTCCATCCGCCCGTTCGACCGCCGCCTTGGATGGATGGATGGATGTTAATGGCTATACCCTCCTAGCCTGAGTCTGAAAAGAGAACCATATGCTTTTTCCCGTCCTTCTAAGCCAATTTTCTCCCCCTATCACCAGGCAGTGTAGGATATCATCAGGACGACCTTTGGGGGGTCGGGCAAAAAACCAAAAACATCACCCCCCCCCCTCTCCACCTCTTCGTCTCCCCCCCCCCCCCCCCCCCCGGCGAGGGAGTCGCCAATTTTCCTGCGGTCAAACCTTGTCGGTGTTACACCAGCACCGGACCCACTGGGGGACAGAGTTGAGACTTTGGGCCTGAGACACGCCGGAGGGAGTCCCAATTTTCCTCTGTTCCGCCTGTCCCCAGCTGTGCTAGTTAAGCACAGTTGTAAACCCGAGACTGGAAATACGGACAATGGGAAAACACAGAACGACACGGACGAAGTCTCAACCAGCTAGCCTGCACCCTCACCATTGCTTCATGTGCTAGTTAGTTGTGCTTGTGCATCACTCAGTTTTCCGTAGATAATTTCCACCAATCTTCAAATCGCCTCTTTGTGACTGTAATCTTATTTTCTTACGTCCTTCCATCCTCGTCAGCAAAACCTATAAAGCACCGGCCAAATCTGCTACCCCTTGAGGGAGAGCAGGCAAAGCCCCGTGCACTTCAAAACCAAGTGTTCTAGTGTCTCACTCTCATTATGGCAGGCAGCACATAATGTGCCCGTCTCCTGAAATTTAGCCCTATCCGTCCTCGTCCTCAAAAGTCCCGTCCTCACCTCGAACAGCAAATAACTTCCCAGTGAATTGTCAAACAGATCTTCCTTTCTTATGTCCTGTTTCATCGGTTATCGACGGCGGAGTTTGGCGGGGTTTAGACTTTCAAACCGCAACTATGAAAAATGGTACTCACTTCTAGTTATGTACATAATCCTTCCCTCCCCCCTTTTTTTTTTGTTGGATTAGCCGAATGGTACCCCTTTCCCCCCTTTCCTCCAACGTTCCCAGAGACATGTCTTATACGCAGATTCCAGTAAGACACCGGCCTGTTACCTCAATACACTGTCCCGGCAAACTTAAGAAAGAAAAGGTGTTTTCAGGTGGAAACACCTTCTCCTCCGTAAAAAGTGTAATATTTCCTAAACACCTTTCCAAAGCCACAAAAAGGTGCAACAACACGTCTCTCACACGCTCAGTAGGTGAATCAAAAACATTGCACCTCTTTTAAAAATATGTATAGCGCTTTGAAAAGGTGCATTGGGTATGAAACACCTTCCAAACATCACTATAAGTGTTTTGAAGTTTACTGTGTACCAACGTCGCTCCTCCCTTCCAAGCTGAGAACGCCAGGGCGTGGCTTTCAGACAACACGTGTTTGCCCACTTCCGTCGTGGACGTGGATGCGCGTGCATGGCTCACAAAACGCCCAAGCGAAGGCAGGAAGCCGTTCTCGACCAGTAACGGGGATTCGCATTGTGGAAACGTAAGCTTTCATCGAACGTCACGGCCAGTCGATGTAGATCTTAGTTTGACCGCATCAACCTGATAACCGGTCACCGTAGGGCAATAGGGCTTTTGGCCACACACCTGCCTACCGGACGTTGTGCAGGCGACGCGGAGATCGGCGGTTGGCCGAGGCGCTCGCGGTGTGGACGTGTTCCGACAGAAAGTTCAGTGACGCCTTCTTTCCGCGTCTGCTTGCAAGCAGGCACTCGCTCGGTGTCATGTCAGAAATCAGCGCACAGCGATGGGAAATTTGTCCTCTATGCAGGGGCGGATGCAGGAATTTCCTGAGGGGGAGGGGGGGAGGGGGGGGGTCAGGTGTTGGTCAGCGTACCATTTGTTTAGGAACCCCCTCCCCCTCTCCCTCGTTTCACGCCCTCAATTTTACACATGCAGAAATCAAGAGGGGGGTCAGGACATCCGGACCCCCCCCCCCCTCTAAATCCGCCCCTGCCTCTATGTATTCGTAATTTCTCACGCTCAACAAGAAGGACAGACGTACGTGAGAAACACGAAGAGTCAACACACGCACACGGCCAACACGAGTCCCGGTGCGAACGCCGACGCGCTCGTATCCATTCACATATATTCTCCGTTCACCGCTAAGAGGGCGGTGGCAGCTACGTGCCCGTTGGACCAATCAATTCTCTGCATGCCTGTCATCACCTGGTCCCACTTTCTGCCTGACAGTGTGAAAAAAAAAGCGCTATCGCATGGAGCAGGACAGGAGGCTGACTGACTCAACGGGCACGTATCTACCATCGTCACACCAGCTTAGCGGCGAACAGAGTGTAGGTGGTGGTTGGAACAGTCGTGTTTTTAGCGAGTTTTGGTAGATCGTTCTGATAACATCGATAACGATACCCCGTACTCTGCTGCCGACCCCTTCGCGCACGCGTCGTGTCGTCATCGAGCAACGGTATCGGTTATTTCAAAACGATCATCTACTAAAACTCCTTTTTATTTGCTTATTTGGTATGTCGAAAACGTCACCGACACAGTAGCTATATTAACACATGCATTCAAACCGACGACAGCCACGCTATGTTTTTTTCCCAGTTCCGCGTGCACACGCACAATTGCACGGCCTCTCAAATCTGGCTTCAGTCGCAGTAGTCCGCCATCCTTGCGTGCTTGTGTATGCGGCTGGCGCGTAAACAACCTTCGTCCCACGCAGGTGCTCGAGAATGGGAAGCGCGAAGGGCGACACGGAGACGCTGTCTTCTTCCGCGATGAGCTTCATCTCTGACGACGAAACGGAGCGCACGCTCCGAGCCATCCCAGCCAATCCAGCGCCGTGAACGGATCACGTGACCACTCGCAGCCGCGCGTCGCAGTGCCCCACCTAGAAGACAAGGCCTACGCCTTACTTCCACCAACGTCGCCACTCGTGGACCGACGCAGCGCTGCCTAGGTTGCGTCAGTATCGTCGTGCAGCGCCTTTGCGGCGCCTCTCGCCGATGTTGGGCGTCTTTGTAGCTTTGAGGGGAGGTCAGGACCCACCAACGATGACGCCATACGCAGGCCTTGGTAGTATTGCTGTCCTCCTCCCGGAGCTCAGGTGACACTCTGACGGCATTGGATTGGATTGGTTTGGACGGTTCGCGGCGTCTTGTGCAGTCTCTCGCAACGCGAAACGGGGTATCGCCGACCTTGCCCGTGGAGCCGAGTCCATGGCGAGGAATCCCGATTCTCGGTAGGGGCTCTCCCAGCGGGGGTGTCCGCTTACCTGGGCATTCCTCCGAATCACTCGCTCGTCCTTCGGGGAGCACTCCGCTCGAATTCTTCTTCACCGGGATTTCCTCGCTAAGCACGCGTCCCCGCGGAATGCAGCATTCAACGCACAGCCGCGCACTCGCGCGCGATACTGCCGGCAACGGGAACTCGATCGGCGCGCCACTTGGGCTGCAGCTCGAGCGCGGGGTCCGAAACCACCCCGAGCCACACTCACGCTGCCCATACTTGGTACGAAAGACACAGGATATTCCCTCCGGATAAGCAGGCTCAATATGCATCCAACATGTGTGCAGACACTTTTTGGATGAGCAATGTATAAGACACGCCTCTCCACACACTCTTTTGTATTAGAGGTAGGACTGTGGCCTAAAAGAAGAGTTTGAAGGGATTATTAATATTTCGGTACGTTAAACTTTTCTTTGTATTCTCCTTAGTTTCTAAAAAAAAAAAAAAAAGAGCAGGAACGGGAGAAGATTTAGGGTTACTGCGAAACGGAATTACGCGAGGATATAAATGCCCAATATAAAATTTAACAAAATAAAAAAGCGATGACAAGATAAAATATTATTCGTCCTGTCTCCGTTCTTTTGTCCTTTCGTGTCGCTGTCATTTCATCCCTCTAACTTAGCAGCACGCTTCCCTTCGTCGAGAGTAGAATTCAAGCTTTCGACAATCATTACCGAGCATGCACGCGCGCCATGGACGAGTTCTTGGAAAAAGAACGGGGTGCCTCGATAATCGAAGTGCGAAAATCGTCACGTGATTAGGATCTACCGATAGACGTCGCAGAAATTGATCGATGACACGATGAAATTGTTATTAGTCGTTTTTTTCAGCTTCAAAGAAAGTTTTGAGAATTAAAGGCGCTTTAACTTTGGTAAGTTTGCTGACACGATAGAAAATGTGCTCATACAAATTCGCTGTATCGAAGCCAGGAAGATCATCTTTCGGTCGGGTGTGACACCCCTGACACCTAGACGGGAACTGCCAACAAATCGCGTGCATTGCACGAGCACGCCGACACGCATGAGTAGATTTAATAGGGGCGGGTGCGACCGCCCTTCCTACCCCCCCCCCCCCCCTTTCCCAAAGGTCAACCTTTCTTTAATAAAAAAAAGTGGCATACACTTGCTCTTTAGAAATAAATGTGTAGTTTGTGATGAGATAGCAACTATTATGTCAACAAAATCGATACGGGCAACGTTTCGCCAGTGACGCCACCTCTAACCAGACATGTACAAGTTACTCAAAAAAAGTAATTAGTAAGTTACTGAGTATTGTTGTCAAAAGTAATTTGAGTAGAGTAGAAATTACTCAAATAGAAAGTAATTGAGAAAATTACTAATTACCGTAAGAAAGTAGTGAATTACTTTTGAAGTTACTTTTATATGCTTTTTATGGTAAAAAGATAGTACAGAGGTTTTGATTGGTTAGCGAAATTCTGCTAGCCAAATATGAATCCGCTTGATTTTTTTACCAGAAATGCTTTAATATGTGGTTCTGCGTACCTAATTGTTTTGTAAGTTTGTTTTTTGCTCAGTGATGTACTGCGAACGTGTCATTTCTACTTTGAGGTTTAGCACTGTCTGAGTTTGATTTTTTAGACAGTGTTTATTTACAGTGTTGCGTAAAGTACATCTAAAAAGTACTTGCAGTAAAGTAGAAAGTAAATGAGAGGTTATGTACTTCAAGTAAAGTAGTAAGTACACCGGGTGCATTGTATTTGAAGTAACGTATGTAAATACATTTCAAGGTAAAGTACAAGCACTTTTAACACTATATTTCATGATGTCCTTTCATTCCCTATACAGTGTTTTTTTAACTGGTATGCATTGCTCCGGGGGTAATCGGAGGTGCATCAGTTTTTTTACGGAAATGGCAGCAAATATTGTATAAGGTGAAGTCGCCGCAGAGTAGTTGTTTTACTCTCACTGACGAGCTACTTGACACATTCAACTTATAAGGCACTTATTTCCATCGGTCTTACAGCCGCCATTACTTCACTCAGAGAAATGACCAGATGACGTCTCGAAAGAGCGTGTTTTCACACGACGATACCGCCATTTTTTCTCTTAAAATTCGGGGAATGTACATTGAAGTCGGGAGTTTTACTTTCCTCGGAAAATACAAGTACATGCTCAGAGAATTTACTTCAAGTAAAGTACAATTTTTCTAAACAGTAGTACTTTAAGTACCATGTACATAGAGTACTTCCCAACACTGTTTGTTTATTATTTTTCATATAAAAACGTTGTGGGTAATTACTACAGGTTTCTCGAACGATCTTTGAATTTTTGAAGATCTGCGTATTCTGAGTTTTGAGAGGAAAGGCAACACAAAAAGGTAATCTTTGCATTGGCCTTCAGCACGCGATTCTTCGAGTAGAGCACAGACTACGGGAGTACCAGGTGAGTTTCAGAGCAGGGGCTGCATTTTGTTGCCTCCTTAGAGTGAGGATGCAGTGTGTGCACCTCCTGTAGTGGACGAGAGTTTCTACGTAGGGGAGAAGTGGGGACCAGCCCTTTCTTCAAAAGGGTCAAGTCTCCTTGAGTTTCAGGACACAGAGAATCGCCAGTCTTCGGCGCTAATCCCGCAGTTACTCGGCCTCTCTTGCGCCGTGTCTGTTCGCTCCACGCTCCTCGTAGCAGTGTTGTTGCAGTGGGGGAGGGGGGTGTTTGTGAAAAGTTTGGGAAAGTTTCGGACTCTCCAAACCATTTTCTTCCTCCCCCCTCTCTTCCTACGCCGCATGCTTCCCCCTCTTTGCAAATATCAGTTGATCTTCCAACATCTTATCTCCTTAGTGTAGGAAGGTTTGTTGATAGGAAAAACAACCACTAAAATTCGAAAGTAATTTTAACTTGAGTAGAAGTTACTCAAAAAAAGTAATTAAAGTAAACTACTAATTACCGAAATAAAAATGTAATCTAAAGTTACTAAACTACTCAGAAAAGTAGTTAAACTACAGTAACTTGAGTAGAGTAGTTGAACTACGTACAAGTCTGCCTCTAACCACCCCAAACTCCAGAAACTTTCACTTCGTTTTGCTTCCTGGAAGCTGGAACTCGCTCCTTTTCTTGTCGGTTATCGACGGCGGATTGCACCAGTCTCCGAAATTAGCCCCGCAAGCGTCCTTCAGACCTCGTTCGCACCTCAGCAGAGTGACCCTGACAGTGCCGGAGTATGCCACAGGTCGGAACGGAAAACCGGACACGTCCGAACAAGCTCGACACTTGACCTCGCCTGGACACACGATTTGGGCGTAGCTTCCACTGTATTACCTCTACAATCATGGGACGCTTGTCGGCGCATGCCAGCGTAGCTTTGTCTACATCAACGGGACGCTTCTGGCTCCAGTGTGGAGGGCGGATGTGCCTCACGTGCGAATATTGGTTACGAAGGTGCAGATCAATAGAAGGATGATTCTTGGAGCACTTGGTTGTAGTGTCCGAATGGTCCGAATATGATCGAACGTGTTCGCTTCATTGAGCTGCGGTAATCTAGATTGAGCGAAACTAAACGTATCATTTGTGGCCAGCGTGGATTCCTTTCTGTCTTCAAGTTCGTACAAAGAGTCCTTATTCCCTCTCCTCTTGACCAGTGCAAAGATTGTAGAATATGACCACAGGAACCGCTACGTGAAAAACGGTGCATACATCGAAATAAAAAAGTCCCGTTATGACAGTTATAACAGTCCTGGACACCTGACCCAGGAATGATTACTTGCGTCCCATAAAGCTCGATCGCCCCAGTGTTCGCCATATAGGCTCCTCCATTTTTTCTTCACCGTTCTCTGTTGTAGAAAATGTTTTTTTTTTTTTCTTCTTTTTTAGTAGTGATAGTTGTGACATTTACCTGAAGCGTTGTTTTGGATGTTTCATGTATTTTCTTGTAACATCGTGCTCACTCAGAACCGCAGGACGACGGATATGGTCTCTGCGTGCATGACGAGACTTCACATCACAAGCAATGTTATTCAGAGCACAGATGTGCACGAATATCCTCTTTTTATTTCGTCTCGTTATATATTTTTAATTAAGAGGTAAATAACCATCCAATATTAAAGCAGCGGTGCTATAAAAGATTCCCTCTTCCAGCCCCCCCCCCCCTTTTTCTTTTGTCTTCTTTGTTAAATTAGCCTAACCTCCCAAGTTACCCCAACCTCGGAGTGCTCCCCTACCAGGTTTCCAGTGAGGTTATCTAAAAATGACGCCTTGTGACGGAATGCCATTGAATCTAGCTAAGCGAACTTGGCCCCCGCCAGAAGCCAGTCCTTCCGTTTAACAACGCACGAGCCGAAACCCAAGGCAGCGCATAGCGGCGCTGTGCGTAGTACTCACTGCCGCAGCAACAGAAACGCACTGACAAATCATGAAGCGCCTAGGCTTCCAGCGTCCCGTGCAAGCCGAGCGCATCCCGTCCCGAAAGCCGAAACAAGCGCTTGCCACTCGAGCGGGCAAAGGGAAAGAGAGAGAGGGAGGACGGAGAAAATCCGCGCACTCGGTCACACAAAGCGGCCTTTCACATTACTCGAACAAAGCGACGTGGGGGCGAGGAGGTACAGGCAACAACAGAGCAAAACACAAACCGGCAAGAGAAACATCGGCTCGCTACTCCACACCGGACGGCCCAGGCAGACCAGCGGCAACAGACCACGCCACGATGCTCCTCCGTACGGCCGCGCTCCTGCTCAGCCTCGTCGCGGGCTCCTCGGTGTCCGGAGGACCCGTCCACGTCCCCAGTGCGCCCCGGGCCGTCGCCCTGGCCAGGTGGTCGCAGGCGGCTTATGACCAGATGGCGAACGTTTCGTGCGCGTTCTTCGCCAACGACCGGGAGTGCGGGGACCTGCGGAGGCTGCGCAAGGAAGACGTCAACTTGTACGCCGCGTCCAGGAGGGCGGAGGACGGTCATCGCAGGCTGTCCGCAGTGCTCCCAGACGAGGCGCTCAACGGCGCCGGAAGCCACGATGCGGTCCTGGTGCTTGACCCGTTCCCGGAGGCGGGCTTCGGACACCTTGTGGCCGTCTTCTTCGTGGACTTGGGTTGGACGCAGCTCCAGTGCCAGGTCAACGGCGGCTACCGCCTCGGTGAGTTCTACCTCTTCCGGAGCGTCTGGGTCACGCTCGTACCAAAGTCGAGAAGGGTCTCTTGTCTCGGTCATCGAAAGCATCGTCGCTCTGGTTGTTGCCGAAAGCCACGGTCCCACTGCTCGTACCACATCGTACGAAAGACAGTCGACAGACACTGTCTGCGGCGTAGTTCTTTCTTGTATGTCGGTCACCTCGGTAATGCATAAACTGTCTGCAGACAGGGTCGAAGCAAACCTGTTCGAACATGCTTCAGCCGCAAATAATTCCCTCATCACGTCTGCAGCAAACACCCTGTCTTTCGTATGATCTGTAAAGCAGTAAAACTGTGTTATACTTTTTTTTTTTAGTTCAGAGTTTTAAACGATGTCTTCCTTTCTCTGGACTTGAAAACAAGACATGTCAAACGACACGGGTCATGCCCGCCAAGACGTTTTGATTACTGTCTCTGTTGCGCCGCAAGTTAGGACCCAGTGCAGACACAGCATCGATGATACGGACAGGTTACTGGCTCACATTTACGATTTCTTTTTAATATTGTGATATTACGCGCTCGAGCCCCCTCTCGCCCATCCGCTACGTTATTTCTAGAAGCAATTATTTTCGGGTTCCATTACGCTACACTGCCGAACATCTGCTTTTTTTTTTTTTCAAGGCTAGTTTTTTTAATATTTATTTTTGTTTGTTCAGATATAAGATATTGTCTGCAGCATCGCGGCAAACGGCCAGAAGGTTTGACGAGGACTCAATGAAGGCGAGTCCAAGTTTCTTTCGCGCCCCATTGTTGACCCACGAGACGATGAGGGGTGCTTCCTATCGAGTCGAACGATACGCCGTGGAGTGGAAGATGAGATGGAAGGTGTGCGCCTACGTCACAGCCCCGCAACACGCGCATCTCTCCGACCGGACGATGATGCAATCTCACGTGTCCCCTCATTTCGCTCACGCCATCCTCCCGGGACGAAGGGCGTTCTTCGCCACTACGCTGCCTGCAATACGGGAAATAAAACCAGGAGCCTTCTGTTTTTGTGTAAGTGTGCGTGGTAGTGATCTCATTAGGAGTGGCCGGTCGTATACATCGGGTGCCGACACTTCCTGTACCACCAAACAGAGTACAACGACTTCATTATACACCTATTTTTTTATTTTTTTTTTTCTTGGCGCGGATGTGACAAGCCGGCAGCAGTTAACTCCGGAACTCGTAACCTGACCTACATCAATTTTTTTTTTTTGCATATAGAGATAATGATTTATGATAAATACCAAAATTGTGCTTCCAAACAACCAGATTCGCGCGAGATGAACCGTCTGCGCATGCGCTGTGCCGACAGCAGCGCCACCCCAGCGACGTCAGAGAGTTCCGTTGGTATACACACTTTTCAAAAACTTTCCCCGGGAACCTCGAATGCAGTTGTTAATAGGGTAAGGTGGAGCAAAATAAGACGAAGCAGTTTCATTTAAAAAATAATTTTTATATTTGCTTCAATATTAAAAAACAAAAACAGTACGGGGTGTTTTTAGATGTCATGACTCTATGCTCAGTACATATTACTTCACTGGAGCGAGCGCAACATTAAACAAGACTACAATATCGGAATGTCGCGTGTCTCATTTTTTCCCCCGCCCTGTGGGGCAAAATGAGACAACGTGATGGGGTACAGTGAGACACATTAAAAAAACCGGATATGCGTTCAATTTTCGCAATAAGATCCCATGAACCACACTGTGTGAGCTCCAAGGCCACTCCTTGCATTGCATGCCCTCGATCCATACTGAATGCGGGGCTGCTTGGATCCAAAGTTCTTTGCATACCAGGCACTGCTAGTCTCTTGTGGGTCTGCAGAACACGTCGGCCTGAACTCTGCTTTTGGTTTTCTCCGGAACACTCTTGCCGACAGCTCTAATTTTTGAAACACCCAAAGTGTACAGGTCACGGCACCTCTCGGTGAAGTTTGAACGTACTCCGATTGCTTGTCTGGGAGATGGGTGGCGCTAAACACAAACTGGCGTATTTTACCCCACCTTACTCTAACCAAGAATGCAATCATTTACAAGATTGTTGTAAAAAAGGCTTTTTTTTTTTTTTGTTCTAGTTTGAGTGGAACAAGATTCGCGAGATATGTGGGTTCATTCTACAGCCGCGTGGTTCAGAGCATTTGTGTGTATGATGAGCTGGGTCTACGTACTCGCTGACCTCCTCAAGTGTCGGGTAAACGCATCCCGGTTTTGAACGGAGTCGTATCCTCAACCCACGGAGCAGTGGTGCGAGGCCCCAATAAAAAGGAAGATAGAACGGATCAATGGTTTCTACTCCGTTTCACTTTAGGCGTGAGCGTGGCAGAAGCTACGAGAGCGGGCTTTCAGCGTCCCTGCCGAGCACGCGCTCTCGTGCAGTGCAAGCACTGTTCAGGGCCACATGCTCGCGCTTGTAGCATCGGCTGCGTCTGGACTTCATAAGGCGAAACAAAGTACAGTAGTCTGTCTTAACCAGAATGATCAGAAACTGTCATTACGCGATACTTAATAGATAAAACATGTAAATAAAAAGTAATGAAAAGAAAATGGATAATTACTAAGTGGTCTGTCTTATCCAGAATGATTGAAAACTGGCATTACTTGTTACAAGCCTGGACGGTACAAAATGTAGCTCGTTGTGCGGACGCCCTGACATATCAGGAGTTCCTAATTGGCACGATCGCGACGCGGCAAGCTATCTCTCTTCGGGATAAAAGGAAAGTGGCATAAATGGACCCAAGACAGGACAAACATCTTTCGATGTGCTTTGGTGTTCTGTCTTCGTATATCGCTTTCCTTTTATCCCCGTAACTTGCCAGCGCGCTCCAATTCGTCGAACATCTCCTTGCTCTCGACAGAAGTAAATTGGAAACGCTAACCGAGATCTAAAGAAAGCTGCAAAAGCAAACACTGCCACTTTTGATTCTCTCGCTTCCCCCGCGTAGAAGAAGAAAAAAAAGAAAAGAGTTGCAGCAAACAATAAGATTGCGTCGCGCTTTGAGGATGCAAGAAGGTTCAACTTGCATACTCCGTTCGTTGGAGCGACAGTGATGCGTGCGAATTCCACCTGAGTGCAAATATGCTGTAATCCAGGATTCTTGTTTGTTCGTTCCGTGCCAGTAGGTAATCCGAAGCGCGATTCAAATTTTGCAAATGTATCCTCGCGTGGTTGGGAGCGAATATTCTTTACCGAGTGCGCCCTCGGTGCATTGTTATTGACGGTGCAGTTACGAAACCCGAAGGCCTCGTAGACGGAATTAAATACTTGACGCACATTTTCGACACGTGTCGTCGGACGAGGGAAAAGACCGGAATAGATCGACTCTGAAGACCGGAAGCGACCAAAACGTTGTATCTGGCACGCCAAATATGCAGTTCAACGCCTATCGTCCGACGTTCAGCGAGCTTGGGTGGGCTACCAACCTGTCACTAAAAGAGCCCCTGTGAGCCAATGAAAACCGAGGAGCGAAGTACGTGAGGTTTCCAGAAGAGGAATGCGTTCCGGCGGTGCGTAGTCACGTCCATATTGCAAACTTTCTTATTGGCTCTCCAGAAGCCCATAAGAAGTTTGTCCATCTGCCAAGTATAATGCTGGAACATAGGGCGCAGGCTGGGCTAGCAAGCTTGGAACGCAGGCATAGGCGCGCCGCGGCAGTGACAGCAGGGCTGCGCATGGCATCACTTGTCGGCTAAAGCGTAGAATTGAGCTAGACATGCGAGCAAACTTCAGCGATGTCAACCTTTTACTCACGCGCCCGTCCAGAAACTTGCCACAACTTTCTTTCGCTACCGGGGTACTTTATGAAAAGCAGGGAACGAACGTTCCCAAACTTGGGCGCCTTGGCGCGTCGTCTGCGAGGTATTCCAGCGCAGCCATGACGTCAGTCTCGGCCAAACCACGGGCGCTGCAGGTGTTCGCACTCTCAGAGGCAACCTAGGCATCCCCCAGACGACGGTGCACGTCCTGAGAAGCTCGCTGCTCGTCGCCTGCTTTCCCGTGTTCGACCTCGCACGCGTGGAGTCGAGGCAAATCGTTTCGCCTCACCAAGACGGACTTCACGGTGACTCTCGTCGAGCGTTAGCGTGCTTACGGCGGGATGACGTCGCGGTCATGAGACATGGCGGTGCACATCCAGGGCGAAACGTACCGCACCTGCCGCACGCCACTCGCATCGTACGGGAACGTGCAGTATCCGTCAGGAAAGTGATCCAAACCGACCGGGTGCCGGCCAATGACGGCACCACTCCAGTTAAACTCTGTCGTGCTGTGGCTTACCACACGGACTGAGGAAACGAACAGCCAAGCCGTTCAGACTAGGCCCGAGTGGAAATGCCAGTCGATGTTCTTCAATGTTTTCTCCACGCAGAGCCGGTAGTAGATGGAGCTTGGAGAGAAAATAGCTAATAGCGTATTTTTCGTTACAAAAATCGAAAACTAATTCATGTAATATTTTTTGGCAAAAAAAAAAATCATTGTCAATTTCTTTTTTATTTTTAAGATTTTAAAACTTTCTTGGGATTCGATCGCCACGTCGCTATTTGCCGGCTTTTTCAGTAGTCAGAGAAGACCAAATGCGCGACCCCTTCCCTCTGCAGCTTCTCCGCACAGCAGCTACGCGCTGGGGCAAACGCACTCCAACCCGCGCACCTGTAAATTAAATTAAGGGCTACGTGCAAATGCGTCGTCTTGCATCGAACTTTTTGCTCAAATGGCGGACAAAACACGAGACAGTAAAGTAAGTGCTAGAAGTGAGGCTGCTCGGAGACCGGGATAGAAGGCCGCTGGAAACCTGCACGCCTTGTGTTTCGACTGGTTCCACAGACAAACAGACTTTCATCAATTTTGTCCCGCAGCTTTTGCACCCCTTTGCACTACTGGCACGAGTTTCTCTTTCGTTCGTTCGCATTCAGTTTTCACTCGACGCGGTCATGGGATGCCTAAACACTCAGCGCATCGCATCGACAATAACCGAGTCACCTCCATAACAGAGTACCTCCCCAGAACCTCCTCCCTCTCTCTCCCCTACCACAAAAAGAAAAGAAGAAGAAAAATAGGCCAAGCATCGCCGAACGCTCATTAATTCTCAGCCCAAATTTAGTGCTATCGGTTCGAACCAGACGCCCAAATTTTAGAACTGACCGTTGTCTTGTTCAAAAGTTATGATTGATTTAAAAAAAAAAGAATTTAAATTTCAATTGAAAATTTTTATTTAAATTTTCAGAAACTCACATAACTTTTGAATAAAATAACTGTTAGTTTTAGAACGTTAGCGTCTAGTTCGGACCACTATATTTGTGGCGAAACAAATCACTACAAAATGTTTTCAGGGGACACGCTGTATTGTGTACCTTCCCACAAAGAACGCAACGCGCGAGTTTTATGGCCAATTCAGACGACGGACTGATCCGCGGACGGATTGATCACGTGGCGTCATGTCCGCGATTCGTCCGTCTCCTAAAGGGGTATCCACACGAAGGACAACTCCGCGGACGGATGTCGTGACGTCAACAACGCGGGAAACTCCGTCCCCGGCTCCGCCGCGTGCACCTGCAGAGCTTTCGTGCTGACAGCACGAAGCCTCCGCGCCTCCGCCACGGAGGAGAACGGCGCCGCGAGGCGTCAAAAAGGGATGACGTATGTCTCACGTGATGCGCGCTCCGCGGGGGAAAGTGGCGGATTTCTCCTTCGTGTGAATACCCCAATAAGCGCATCCACACGAAGGAGAACTCCGCGGACGGATGTCGTGACGTCAACAACCCGGGAAACTCCGTCCCCGGCTCCGCCGCGTGCACCTGCAGAGCTTTCGTGCTGACAGCACGAAGCCTCCGCGCCTCCGCCACGGAGGAGAACGGCGCCGCGAGGCGTCAAAAAGGGATGACGTATGTCTCACGTGATGCGCGCTCCGCGGGGGAAAGTGGCGGATTTCTCCTTCGTGTGGATACCCCAATAAGCGCATCCACACGAGGGAGACGACGAGCAGGCGCGAGCGAGGACGGACCGAACCTGTTCGCCACCCCACAGTGCCGCGAAACTCGAACATCGCGCCGTGGCACCGTTGTTCAAGAGAAAAATCAACGTTTGCTGTCCATAGTAACCCTGAAACGTAGAAGAAAAAGAATCCGACAGAACAACGAAGTCTCTATCGAGGTTTGCTATCACGATTGTACGCCGCTCTTACGTACAGATCGAGACAGAACACCGTGATAAGATACGCGCGAAGCGCCACTAGCTTTACTAACCCAAAGCATGACAGTGACACAGGCAGGCCCATATTCAGGGGGGGGGAGGGGGGGCGGCATGGGGCCCGGGCTCCTCCCCCCCCCCCGAAATCTTCCATTTTGCTAGGGCCTCCCCCCCCCCCCCCCCCGAACCAAAATCCTGGCTACCAGGGGTTTCCCCAGGAACTGAAATTAGGGGGGGAGGGGGGCTAAATGTTTAGGGCGGTTGGGGGGAAGGGGGCATTGATAATAGAGGAGTCGTTATGAATTAAGCGGGTGCCTTCGAAAAAACAAGGGGACGGGGTTATGCCCCCGGTGTAGGGGGGGGGGGGGGGGGGGGGGGGAGGCACTGCTGGCTAGACACAGGTATGGTCAAGCTCGAGAAGGGTTCGGCGTAGAATCGACGAAGTTCTGGGCACGCAGAGGGGCGTTTGGAGGTGTTTTCACGCACTCCGCTCTCGTGCACAATAAAAAAAAAATTGGGTTGTGTGCATGTTTATACAGCCTAGAACTTGGTCTGCCTCAACGGGCAACGGGTCTCCCAGCTGTAGATGAGAAATTTAGCCAGTGCAGTACAACCGCTAGCCTGGGGTCTTTAACGTGCACCACGCAGTAGTGATACACGACCGCACCCTGGTACGATGGTCATTCAGATCGACACGAGCAGGGGTGGGGATTGAACCCAGGATCTCTGGGTTCTGCAGCGCGAGCCGTGCACAATTAAATACACTACAGCCACAAGAAAGGTGTTGCTCGTGGATTGGACGTGCAAGAATTATTGCGGCGTGCTAGACGAGTTTTGACGGAAGCTTCTTGACATGGACCCGGAGGAGTGCCGGAACCTGCGTCGCGTGAGCCGGGCAGTTTCTGCGGTTTCTGTCACGCGTGGAACCAAGAATCGCGCGACAAAATGAGCCAGCGAAGTCACAAAACACAACGTTGCGCTATTTTTGTTGTAATCGTCCGAAAACAAAAGATTCGGCAGAGACATTTCGGGCTGCTTACGTGTAGGAATGCGAAAGCATTCCTACACGCAGCCCATTCCTACAAGCAGCGCGCCACGTCTTCCTTTCGCACACGGCGCTCCAGCGGTGACATCACGCTCCCCCGACTGCGCAGGCGCGGCGAATTCCGCCGGCTTCACGAAGGCTTTCGTGACGAAGCATCTGCCTGGCTCTGCTTTTCTTTGTGTTTCATTTCTGAGGCGCGCGCTTGATGACGTATTGGTGTGGCCATCTTTCGAGCACAACACCGCCGCTTTTTCGCCTAATGGGACGAGGCTTCCGCTCTAAAAGCAAGAAAACATTGTACCGTTGCCAGACTAAACGCTTTTCAAGTCAATCTCCCGCCAAAAATCCGCGAGTGAAAAGGCGCTCGACTTTATCAGTCCGCGCGTCCGCGGACGAGGCGTGGATCGCAGGAATCGATGACGTGACGGTCACGTGGTACACGGTCCGCGGGCGAAAATCACGATTCGGTCCGTCGTGTGGATCGGCTATTATGAAGAAAGCGGGCCCGGATACTAGCAGTAATAAAATATAATTATTAGAGATGGCGCGAACCAAAGATGGCTACGATTTGAAGCCGTCTTTGCTTGCGTCGTGTTTATGCTTCGACTACGCGGTAGACCGAATCACAGCACGTCATATTCTACGTAAGACTGTATGGAGGCAACAAAAATCTAGCGAAAATAACATTAAAATGCGTAGACAAACAGCAACAATTTACAATTTATTGAGCGCGTCCGCATTTTTAAAATAAAAGTAGTGTAGTGAGCCAGTTCAAGATACGAGCTGGTTGTGATTATGCAGGTGTGTATAGAAAACAGAGAGAGAAGTTTTGCGAAAGAGGAAAATACTAATTTGGGAGTCATAGCCAAAGGCCAGACGGTCATCATTAGATTGGAAAGGAGTGGGGGTGATGAGAGAACAGCTGATAGAAGAGAAAACTGAAGGGAGGGGAAGCTTTGCCACTGTCGACCTGGTGGCGACGGATGGGAGCCGCACCGGGAACAAGTCAAGACACCCTGGCAGAAACTAACGGAGAAACAGGCGGAGCACGCGGTACCCGTATCGTTCAAGTACCGTCACTAAGCACACCAGTCGCAAGCAAGAGTCCATACGACCCTTAGTGTAATGGGCGGGGCCGAGGTCCAAAAGGAGCCTCGAGTGGAGGTTGGGGAATGGGACTCTCCCTGTGGTTAGCCGGACGAGCCTAGCCCATATTCCATAGAACGATTGATAGAGGCCATTCGTTCGTTATACGTGGCTTGCACGCGATGTCGTCGCACTGCGCATGGCGGTGGTCATTCTCGCTTGTTTTTGACGGGAAAAAAACAAATTCGGTGGTGCGAAATGTGCGCTACTCAGCAGCGAGGCCACCACGATGGTAGCAGGTGTGAAGTCATTGCAGGCTACGTATTGCTCGCCCGTAGCGACTCCCTGGGGTAAGTCCTCAATAGCAGCACGTCTTCCCTTATATCATATGTCGTTAATCCGCAGTCAAACTGCTAATACATCAAACAAAAGACCGTCTGCATACACTGTCTGAGGTCTTCCTCGTGTGGCGGTCCCCTTGGTCATCCAAAAACTGTTTGCCGACATGTTCGAAGCAGACATAAATAAGAATCTTTGGAAGGCGCTCGAGGCGTACCCGCTGATGTCATCATGTCCACAGCGTCTTTCGCACGATACACGAGCAGCATGCCTGCGACTTTCCAGAGCAGGGAGAGTGCCTGTCCATCGCGCTCAAGGACCGCTGCCAGAACCTGCTGGGCGGCCACGGCGGGTACCGGGGCCGCAGCCTGGTGCGCCGCTGCGAGATCCACTTCCTGCCCCTGGTGCACCTGGAGGACGAGGAGCCGCACCAGTCCAAGCAGCGGCTGCGCTGCCGCCCGGACGTCGCCGGTGAGTGCCCTCGGGACGACTCCGTCCGCGTCGACTGAACCCCCGAAGCCAGTCAGAGGCCTTGTGGATCCATCCAATTCTGGTTCTGGTTCACGCGGTAGCTTAAGTTGAGTTCAGAGCGACCGGCGCAACTGTCCCATCGTGCCAACCGCCGACATGCAATCATGGAAGCCACACAGGACGAGCAGAAATCGGGAAAGGACCGGTCTCGTTCCGTGTTTTCCCACTAGGTGCCATCCGTTTTGCCGGAGTCGCGAATAGCGGCCTGAAGCGAGCAGAGCGTGTCACGTGCAAAGCGGAGAGTCATCAGCGAGAGTCGGTTCGTCGATCGTAAAACAGTCGAAACAAATCGCGCGATATCCATCCAGAAATGAAAAACCTATCCCGGTTTCACCTCAAGAAAAAAGCAAGTTTTGCGCATTGTTCATGCGCCGCGCGAAGTAGTTCTCGCAAGATTGGGATGTCGGAGGAAGAAGCGATGCTTTTGGCGTTTGAAACGTGTTCGTCTTGATTAGATAACATAATCTAAAATGCACCTACAAATATTTTAGAGCGCAGCTCTTAGGCGCCCGTTTCCGGCTTGAGCGGCGTCGCCATCGCCGTCGCCGTCGGCGTAACCGCGCGGTGCATGTTGGGACATGCACCGCGCGAGCCCCCCCCCCCCCCCCCCCCCCCCCCCCCGAGGTCACGTGACCCCCCCCCCCCCCCCGGAGGAGATTGAAGGATGAGGAGAGGAGAAGGAGGAGGATGAGGAGGGGTATACCCTCCCCTGAGTACCCTTCCCTCCTCCTCCTCAAGAGCTGCGCTCCAATTCGGCGTTACAGGGAGTTGTAAACGGCTTTCATTTTTTATTCTCTACATAAAGGGGGAAATTCGTAACGGTCCGCAAGGAGGCGAGACTTCTTTTACTACGTTTCCTGCGGTGAAAGCGAGTATAGTTGCTACAAATTTTCGTTTAAACGTGCACATACTACCCGAGAGAGAGAAACATAAACCATTCTTTAGCCCAGGAATTCGGGAGAATGAAGACGCGGCCACACTGCGGGCACACCGCACAAGAGGCGTGCTTCTTCCATGTACGACGGTCCCCATACAGAAACTGTATGCAGAACATGTTCGAAGCGTGTATGAAGCTGCTTGGATCGTGATTGAGGACTGTGTGCAACGAACAGCCTTTTGTGCGATGTAGTGTGACTGCGGATTGATTGCGGTGGAGCGACTTGACGAGCGTGCCCCCTTGTGGTGGCGCCCGCAGGCTTCGCCCCGTGCCCGGAGCTGCGTCCGCAGAACGAGACGGACTTCCTGCTGTGCAACCCGGTGCGCGTGAACACGCAGCGCTGCTCGACCACCCAAGAGATGGCCCTGACCCGCTGCCGCCTCTTCGAGACGTGCGACCAGGCGCTGCTCCTGTCCGGGGGCTGGGACCGGCTGTCCAGCCCTGTGGCCGGAGGACTCGCCAACCTCAGGGACGTGTACGCCATGCTCACGCGCTTCGGCTTCAAGAGCAACAACGTCCGCGCCTTCTACGCCAACGGAGCCGACGGCAGATACGGTGAGGGAAGCTTCTGGTGCGGCAGCACACTGTACATCTTTCCGAGAAAAATGCCGAGTCGCTGGGCTGTGGACGCCGCATCTGCTATCCAGCAGGTCAGAGCTATATGCGCGTGCTCGCAACGCGTACCGCAGCCCAGTGGACAAAGATGGCAGCTCGCAGAAGACGTTTATTGGAATGGTCTATACTCCCGGAGTCAAACTATGTGGCGCGAGCCACCGCCCGATTTAAATGGTTCGACTGTATCCATCCATCCAGAAGTCCCGAAGCGTACGCAGCGCCGAATACGCTGCGGACATTAATCGCCGGTCTTCCTTTCTGTATCCTGCTGAAGTGACCACGCAGCCTCATTTGCGCTCGCTTAGCCTGCGCAACACCAACTCGCCCGGATCATTAGCCGTCCCGATCAAACGCGGACCGATGAGCGCTGTTCCCAGGTCGTCGCAGGAAAGTATGCGTACAGGATAGTCTGAGAGAGCACGCGGTCATCAACGCAGCGACGCCTCAGAAAAGATAGCAAAGGAGCTGGTTTGAATGGTAGTTGGGCTACGCCGCAGCGCTCATGTGCTCGGTGTGAAGCCTCATCGGACAAGAGAAGAAACAGCAGACTACCGCGAATACCGTGAATATTACTATGGAGCTAAACCATGTCGGCGCGTTGCGAGCTTCTTATTTTACTAGCGTTTAATAAATAAGACACACGGGAGAAAGGGTCAATCAAGGTCTTGGTTTATTCTGCAACACATAATTTCGCTAGTTCTAACATTGCGCCGCACACTGACAATTTGAACTGAAAGCACCGATATTTCATTAGTGTCTAACTTTCCGTGGTGACAGCTCGGTATTTTACCCGACCGCAGTAATAGCTGTGATCCGAGTCGATATATTTATCTGCTGTCGCTCGCTCACGCTCAGAAGGAGCCAGCTTCCAGGAACTTTGGTCTCATGCAACCCCCCATTCGAAGGCTGGAAGGGAGTGCGCCCTTTTTATCGATCGTCAGCTTAGGAAACACACGACGTTCGTGATGGTTGAGGTCTAATTAACTAGGCTCGGGTGTCTATTCTCATATTTAAAACTGCTTCAGCTTCCCTTTAAATCCTGTGCTCGCGAGTATAACGGCAACGGGCAGAAGGGGGCTGATTGCAGCACATACTTGCGACCTCGACGAACCAAAGGTAAAATACGGCGAGTCAATTGAAAGAGACGGAACCTTCACTGCCAATTCTCCGCTTCAACATATTTTAAAGAACGATGCATAGGAGAGAAGAGGCACCCCTCAACCTGTGGACGCTCAGTTTCAGGTGACACGGACGACATTCTGTACCCGTCCGCCCTGAAGCTGGCCCTGCGGTACCATCTGCAGCGCCTGTGCCTGACCAGCCACTGCGCGGACTCTCTCTTTGTGTACCTGAACAGCCCGACGTTCAGCGACGGCTCTTCGCTTCTCTGGGACGTTGACGGCAACGGACAGGTGCGGCGTCCACTCACGCTCCTTCCACACAAGTGTACGGTCGCTATTTTGAACTCGGACTTTGGACAGCTGCGTGCAGTAGATCGCTGTTTACAAAAAACAGATGTTTGGCAGAAAACACCGAGAGACTAATGTTCGTTACACCTGTCCCTGCCTTTACCGAAAAATTAGCCACACAAAATTTCGATCAAGTCGACCTTTCTCAAAATAGGTAGTGCCACCAGGGAGCGCGAGTGCGTCCGAGATTGTGTGGCTAAAAAACAAGGCACTCGCGAGTTTCTCTGACCACGCAATATGGGCACATTCGTACCCGTAAACGTCGCCTACAACAATCATGCCGGTTCGTTGAATCGGTGTGACCTAGATACGGCTCCCCGAAGGCCACTTGTGTGGATTATCGTAACCATCTTCCCTCTCTGCTCGGCGAGCAAAAAAGAAAGGGAGGGTACTAATCCATTTACTCTCGAACCCATATTTCTGGGGGAAAGCATTCCGAGGACACCTAAGCACTTATGACTTGTGAATGCGAAAGCATCAATGTCGTTCTTCCGCTCCCTTAGTGCGTCAGCGACATACTGGCGTGGACGGCCATGTTTCGCTACTGCCGGGGTAGCGGCCGACGGCCGAGCACGCGCTCTCGTGAAGTGGCCGAGCCGCGCCGAGCTCGGCCGTGCAGCCCCGCCGGAGTTTGCCCAAGCGGGCTCTTCGGCCACCGCTCCCTCTTACCGGCGGCCGGGCCGCTGCGTGCGCTGCGCCGATATATGGAGAGGGTATTTCTGGTGGCGTTCCTTGAAAGTACGCCGCGCGAGAGCCACTGGGAGCCTCGTTCCTTGAAACTATGACGCGCGCCAGCCATTGGGAGCCTATCCATCAGATTTCTGCTACAGACGACAGGCTTCGCTCCATTGGGACAGGGGAAGGTGCCGTTGGGCAAGGCTTCCAAAGCTGATGACGTCGGTTCACTCTTTGGGACAGTTTGTTCGATAATTTAGATTACTCCGGTTTACAAAAGAGATTTATACAATGTATTTACAGTTTAGACATGGGGAGGGCTCTTGAAGGTTGATGTTGTACCAACCAACGGTTCCCCCTATTAGCCCCGTGCGCGACCGAAAGCGTCGCTGTGGTCGGCCTTCCACGATTGGCCGAACGCTGACTATGACGTCGGAAAGGGGATTTATCATCGTCGGAAATAAGAGGAATGAAAGAACTTTAATTTTGACGCTGTTGGCAGTGTTCCTTTGAGAGCGCAATGATTTCAAGCTTCCACCATGCTAATAACAAACACCATCGAACTTGTTGTTTGCAAGGTAATGACGTCACAAGGGGGAACCACAGGAGGGCGCCACCAAAACATCTCGCCGCTAATAGGCTCTGCTCGCGCCGGTCGCCTCTTTTTCTTCTTCTTCTTAGCACATGCTCCTTGGTCTATTTTCTTGTGAGGTGTGTAGTCGGGCGCGTATCCACATTTAGCGAGAAATGTCCTCAATATTTAATACAGTTAATGCTTCCGCATTAAAAATGTCCATTCTTCCAGGCTGACGAGGAAGAGATCTACAGCATCCGGGAACTGCTCTTCGACCTCAAGAACTGCTCGGCGAAGCAGGTGGTCGTCGTGGCAGACCAGAACTTCTCCGGAGAGCTGGCCAGGGCCTTCGCCCGCTCCAAGCACCACGGCAACGTGCTCTTCTTCGGCAGCTCGCAGAAGGACGAGTACTCGTGGAGGTCGGAGCTCACACGGCACTGGACGGCCTACGACCACTCCCACGCCTGCGTACGCGACGTCCAAGAGGTGAGTGGCGCTGAAAAAACGACGCCATCTTCGGGATATTCATTTATTTCACCCCTAAAGCCGCACTCACGCTGCTCATATACCATGCAAAAGACATTCACGACTTAAAGGGGCCATTACATAAAGGGGGAGGCGGGCAAATCAAATTTCGGGGTTTGACGTGCCAAAGTAACGAAGGGCATCTGGCACGCCCCAGCGGAGTATTAATTTGGACCGCCTGGGGATTTTGTGACGTACAACCAAAATCTCCGTTACACGGAGCCTTCACCGGAATAAGTAAGATTGCGGGCACCTCGAACGGGATTCGAGCTCTTTGTACGTCATCTCAACGATAGAGATCATTAATAAATAAACAGACAAAATTAAACAAAAATTTAAAAAAAAACTCAGAAAACATTTGAGAACAAGTTCATGAAGTACACATTCATACGCTCACGCAAACGACGAGCACGATTGCAAGAATATCAACTTTTAGGTAGACTTTCGAGAGCCAGCTTTCCCTTCAGGAAGGATTCGTACTCGGGTGCGCTTCCGTGGCGGAATATTCACGACGGCGCATTCCTTGCAGGAGGCGGCGAGCAAGGTCCCGTCGTCCAGCCCTGTGACGTACGACGGCTCGCAGAGAAGCATCCAGAAGACCATCTTCGGGGCCCCCTGCGACGTGTTCCCGCCCTACTCGCAGGAGGAGCTGGAGGAGCTGCACTTCGGCTGCCAGAACATTCCGCCGAGCGTCTGGAGGAGGAGGCCCACGACAACGTCGCGCCTCGGCAGACACTGAGAGCCCGCATCGAGAGACGTCAGCCTCGGTCTAGCAGGCGCTCCTTTGCGCCTGCTAGACACAACTGTCACCCCATACGTTTGCCCGCTCACACACTTCCGTTTACTTACGACCAAGTTCCTTGTGATTTCTTACGACGAGAGAATATACTGGCACACTGGCACCATCTATGAGGTGACCCCGAGACTGCATTTCACTAGAGCGAAGGCTTTACAGTATTAACAAGAAATGGTCGTACTGTCAAAAGATTTTTCGAACCAATAAGAAACAAAAAAAAAAAGTAATGCGTGGATAAAAGGAGAAAATATGCGGAAATGCACCTGTGTTGCTACCTGAAAAATAGCGCCAGTGTGTTCTCTCGTAGATAAGACATTTTAAGGCACTCGGTCGTAAGCAGCCGCGAGTGCGTGAACCAGAGCTCCATCTCACAAACATCTGCAATGCTGATGAAGGCATTGCAGATGTTTGGGAGATGCGAGTGGCCCTGACAAAGCCACGGCATAACTCCCAAACGAAAACAGATGAGTGCAGGGGAATTCGACAAATCTCATTCTCTCGTTAATAGAACCGATCCCATCAAATGTTCGGCGTCTGCGTGACACCGCCATAACCATAGCCTCCTCTATAGACCTTTCCAAAAACGAGCTTGTGGCCGGTGCCATTTTGAGCGTTCGTGCGTATGGCGCGTGCTTTGCTCGCTTTCCGAAGCGACGAACACGCACGTGCTGGGCTGTGAAGGTCGCACGCTGGACTGTGATTTTGTAAACATTGGAAAGGTCTATACTGACAAAGCCTGGCAGATCGCCATGAGACACGGCCGCCGAAATTGAAAGGGGAGAGCGGCAGAAAAGGATGAGAGGAGAGCTACGTGACGGGCGCCCCGCTGCGGCGAGACGCCAAAACACACTTGTCCCGAGCGATGCAATGTCCGCTCGTGCACCTCGCGTTCCTCGCGCTACCGCTTCTTTTCTCGTCGCTTTTGAAAACCATGTTTCGGGTCCTCGCCGCAGCAAAAGCTGCGCGCTGACGACCAGGTTCCCCGAGAAATTCTCTGTGCTACCAGATCCTGGCTCTCCAAATCTGCGACCGGACACTTTATGGCTCCGTCGTCGAACTGCCAGTCTTTGTGAGTATAGACCTTTCCAATGTTTACAAATCCACAGCCCAGCGTGCGATCTCCACAGCTCAGCACGCGCGTGTGCGTCGCTCCGGAAAACGAGCAAAGCACGCGCCATACGCACGAACACTGGAAATGGCACCGGCCATACGCTCTTTCTTGGAAAGGTCTATAGAGGAGGCTATGCCATAACTTTAGTCGGCTGCGGGTCTGCACGTGCTCCGCTCGTGCAGACCCGCAGTGTGGTTGTCGCACGTTATCTCGATACATCGCGACAGCGGCGGCATGGTGAGATCGGTTTGTTCTTCTCCCCGGTTTCGTTTTTTTTCTTTTCTATTTAGAAAAGTTAACTTTTAACTCAGAGAAAATGTTCCGTAAGAGGAATTTCCGCCAACCAGAACTGCATTCTAAGAACACACGAAGGTTCGAACTGTGAACAGCCGAAGGATGGAATTTTTGAAATGTATATAGTACTACGATGTACAGTGTATACTGTTTGATGTACAGTGATGAGCTCAGGAGTGTACGCTAATACCAAATATGTCAGAATCTTGGCTATGCTTTTCTAGTGTTGCCAGTGAAACTGCATTGCAAATCGATACCCTATAAGCTTTGGAATTCAAGTTTTTCTAAATGTATTTTAGTGGAAGTGATGTGTATGCGTATGTATTCTCGTTTTGCAGAATCTCAGCATATGCGAAAAGCTATGTTTTGTTATTCTGATCACCCTCTTACTTAAAAGAATATTAGCTTTATTTGTAAAAGTGACGCGCAGGGCAATATTCTTTATATAATAGGACAGCATTTGTAAATACAGCATGAAGTGCAAGACACAATCTGAAGCCAATACATGCTATGCGATATTTTCCTGCGAACAAAGTCATGCTGAATTTATATGGCAATTCACCTAATCACAATCAAACCTTTTTTGTCAGGGTGTCTATTAGGCTATAAAGGCAAACAGCGGTCTGTTTTTGTACTAAGGGTGTGGCAGAACATGTTCTGCGCTTTTCTACATTTTATGTGAGTGCTACACTGCATTACCAATCTATCCAACTTATCTGTGGGCACTGAACATTTTACGATTACACGAGATTAGAAAAGAACCCATGAGTTCAGTGTCCATTTCTGTTTTTAAATTCTAAAGGCAAAACTTCCCATACGCATTGACGTGGAGAAGTTTATTTTATAGCTGTATTTATTATAAGTTTAATGAACTTGGTTTCGCAAATCACGAATGTCATAATAATCAAGTACCAACTATTTCGGCTAAATTATTATTATGTTTTTTTATATCCGTTATTGGTTTCGAGCCTCGTATATTTTTTTCAGCATGTACAATTTTCGAAAAGTAAAACGTCATACACTCAGGTTTTATTATTTTTTTTCAAGTGTAAATAAGGTGTCAGCACTTATTGAGATTAAGTAATTTATATCTCAACTGATGGTGTCTACAAATATCTTTTTTTTTTTTTTGAGTAAGAATGTCGTACCTCTTTCTCTTTTTTAAACAAAACCAGCTTCCTGAACTTGTGTGTCTAGGTTATCGCTTAATGTCTAGAAGATCGTTGTGTATGCTTTGCATTCCTGTATATAGTGTACATAATTCGCAATGCGTTTGTGTAATATATTCACGGGCATGCCTACGTTCAAAGATTAAACTTTGCATCCGGTGTTGAGCTGCCTGGCGTCAGGTCATTTTGTAAATAAAGCTTTTTTTTAATTGTTCAATCGTACAAGTTGTCTCAAAACCGAACACGCTTCATAAGCCGCCGCTAACGTTCGTCGTAACTTAAAAAAAAAAAAAAAAAAAAAACGTTCCCCTTTAACGTTCGTCGTAACCAGAGGCGTGGTGCAACGTTAAAAGGTACAAGGAAACTTCGGAAGAAAGAAAAGAAAACCGAGATGTTGTGTCTGTCCTCCTTTTTCGTCTGTCTCGGGTTTCAGTATGTCGAAGGGCAACCAGCCCGTCCGCTATAGTAACATTGTCTTCAGGTTAACCAAGGCGACCTGCCTCGGTTCGCAACTTTGGAAGAAAAATGTACAAGAATCGCTGGAAATGTACTACATACGAATCATCTGACACCAGTCGTTGCGCGGCAGAGAGTTTACGAACGGTGCGCGCAGTGTTGCATAAGAACAGCTGCATCGCCCGTTCGCCGCAGCTACCAGACAGCTGTGGCGGCGTACAGGGCTGCAAACGCGTTTGTGCGTGGGACCCCTTTATCGAACTCGGATGGGCGCCAATTCTGTCATTACCTGCTAATCAGTGACGTCCCGAGAACCGACATCGTCGCTGCGGACACGTGCATAGATTTCCGGGTATGTACGGCACCGCCTCTTCTGCGGTACCACGCTCACTCCTGGATAGACCCGCTAACACTACAAGTACAAAAATCACAGTGAAACAGGATGCGTTCGTGCAACGCTACTGCGTGATGCAAGACCCTATAGGTCAGAAGTAGTGCAGCGTAATTTCTCATCTACGGCGGAGACATCAGACAGCTCTCTGGGCAGACAAACTTTGCGCTGGTTAAACTTCCATGCAACAAATTATTATTACAGTACCCATAACTATGTCATATTCCTTCCCTTCTGAGGATCTTAATTTTTAATTTTGACAGAAGGAAAAGTGTTTCGGGGACATCTCTGGAACCAAAAGGGGACGCTAATAACAAAAGCGTACGAGTTTCTTTTTTGTCTTGTTTTTAAGTTATAACTCGTTGAAGCGGCAAAGGCATGAACTGACGCAATTCCTGACTGCCGGGGATTGCTGGTTTGACGTTCTTTTCGTATTTCGTTTAAAAAACTGCTCCCCAACGTTTTTTTTTTTTTTTTTTAGTTCTTAATAGCTATTATGTTGAATAACATTGAAATCGTTATTAAAATTCTGACTAGTTAAATAAAAAAGAACGAACTGTCAATTTGATGATTTTTGCCAAGGTTTCGTTGGGCAAACTCAAAGGGAGACTGAAGCAGTTCTGTATTTAAAAAAAAAAAAAACCTAAATCGTCTTTATTTGACTTCCAGTATCACGAATTTCGAGATTTTCTTTATTTTGGTGCACGGAGGCTGCAGGAATTAATTTTCAAAGTACCTCCGCGAAGCCCCTCCTTCCAGGGGCGCGACGTCATACAGTGATGTCTCGTTAATATGGACAACTCCGTTCCCGTAAAAAATTGTCCATAATGTGAGTTGTCCATAATAACGAGACAAAAATGCACGTATTTTCCCAATGTGTCCCCGAAAGTGGTGTCCATATAGCGAGGTATCCATATTAACGGGGTCCATATTAACGAGACATGACTGTATTAGGAGTTTTCGGAATCTCCGCTCTCGCGCATCCAGACGCACTGGCGCCGCCGCGTGCCCAACTGTGCGCCTCCGTTGCGCAGTAGCCAAGTCTGACGCTGCACCGGAGCCGCTTGATAGCGCCTCTCATTTTGTGCGCATGCGCAGAGGTATCAGTGGGGGTAAAAATATAGGGGGGGCGTTTGCCAGTGTGGTATAACCATGGAGAAGGAGAGCGAAATTGCTGCTCAGCTGGCGCAGAAGAGCGGAGAAGCTTAACTCATCGGATCCCGAAGTAGTCACATAATGCGTATACCGTGTGTGTGTCATTGAAGCAGCGGTAAGCATGATAATCAAGCTAATCTTGGACAACCAGGAAAGCTAAGAATAACCAGCTGCACCTAAGCTCACGCTACGTATATCCTGGCATAGCCGAGCTAAGCCACTGCAATTTCTTTTTTTCAAGGACTTTTTTTCAAGTGTGTGACCTTGTTGAGGTTTGAAATTAATGTGAATATGTATCCAAAGCTCATAATTAACTTTTTTATTTATTTTAAATGCAATATGTCGCACGCATTTGAATAAACGACTGTCTCAAAAAGCTTGCAAGTTCTGAATCTATTTTCTAAAAAAAGAAAATACATTTTTTTACAGCGAAGGGTACTGCGGTAGTTTATAAGCAAATGCTACTAAGAAACATATTGTTTGTAGGGGCCCTTTATTAAAGCTTGAATCTTGCCATGCACGCGTCCCGAATGCAGGTATTATATAAATGCTTTGCAAAAGCACTCCACCCAAAAATTAAATGATCTTGGGGTTTTTCCAAAGCATAAAATATATTATAATTTATGTTTTTATTCAATGTCTGACATATCCGAAATTCGTTCAGAGCTCGGCTTAGGGAGGGGAGCTACATTAAAAGTCACGACCAGAAGGGTAACATGGTGCACTCACCTGACGTGAAATGTGCATTAGAAATTCGCAGCGCCCACTATGAGGGGAAAGGGGGGATGTGCCTCTACGCGAATTGAAACAGAAACTAACCCGGAGGGAGCGCTCGGGACGTCGATCCTTTCAGTTTGCGTCACACTGATCACGTGATTTGCGGCGCGGACACGCGGATTGCGGATGCGGAACCAGCGAAATGCAGGAAGGTCGACGTCATGGGCGGTCTTTGCCAGGTTAGTTTCGCTTTGAAGCCGTGCACAAGGATCACATTCCACGCCCCACCCACTACGATTTTTTAACATAAAAACCTTGCGGTACGGCTAGACCAGTGGTTCTCAAATGGGGGTCCGCGGACCAATTAAAGCCCAGCCTCATCAGTCAAGCCCGGAAATAAAAGTTTTATTTTTTTAGATGGAGAAGAAACGTTCCAATTTTCGGGTGAGTTTTCTCGTGTATATGTCAATAAGAGAAGTCTATTTCACACTAGCACTTAGTTATATTCATTTATTAAATCACTATCTTAATTAACCTATACTTTCCCTTCCCTTCACCACGAATGGCGTCCTCCATCATCTTTGCCGATCCACAAGGGATCCGCGAAACATCAATGGCTGAGAACCACTGGGCTAGATTATATCTATAAGCGACGGCGGCACGAAATACAGCTCCGCTGCTCTTCCTCCTTCACCAGAGTGGAAAGGCTGAAAGTTTTTAGTTAATTAGATAGCTAATTAATCGTTGTCGCCTCTCCTCTAGTGGCCCACAGGGATAAAAAGATCCTAACGCAAGTTCCTTTTTTGTTAATTCTAGTCTCCCCCCCCCCCCTAAAAAAATAAACACCAGGTGTTCACAATTAAGCTGTACAAATAAAGAAAATATATATCATAGAGGTGCGCGAAATACGTTTTTGAACATCGACTATACTAACAGGAAGCCCTAGTGCAAACAGAATCGTAGCAGTCAATTTCCTAATTAACTGAAATGCACTAATAGGGCGGTTTCATTTAGATTAAGTCAGTAGGAAACATTCGTTTTTTATTGTAGTTGTTTATGTTGTGTCGTATACAGTATACTGCACGAAAGACATCGCTTTATATTTGAGAGTTAGAACATGTGTTACTTTAAAGAAAAAATGACCGCATCTCCACGTGGTGAATGATGTTGATTGGGGCGAAGCTCTGGTGGTGCTGATGATACTGATTTTGTTCATAGGTAGTGCTGATGGTGCTGATATTTTTTATTTATCATAGGTAGTGCTGAGTTCCGGGTTGCGTTTCGACTTCATTATTACAGCTTTATGGTCGGTAAAATGCAGATCGAGCCAGTGGTTCTTCTGCGGATCCATTCATTTGACCGCAGCGCCCTCTCGTCTATGAACGTTGAGCCAATGCATGCAAAGTTTAACGCGATTATATACGCATTTGACCGCAGCGCCTTCTCCTGTATAGACGTTGAGCGGCTACATGCAACGTTTCATCCATGACATCCCCAGCTCTTGAGTTACTACCACATCTCAGAGCCCCCTACTCGTCCCGCAGTCGTGGCCGAGTGGTTAAGGCGATGGACTAGAAATCCATTGGGGTCTCCCCGCATAGGTTCAAATCCTGTTGATTGCGCGAAGATTTTTTCTTTTTTAAAGGGACCATGAAACGATTCTGAAATCGAATTTCATCCACCAATCGTCGTAAAAGGTGTGAAAAGAAACACAAAAAAGGAAAGCCGTTTACAACTTCCTGTAACGCCGAATTAGAGTGCAGCTCTTGAGGAGGGGGGAAGGCGCGGGGGTGGGGTCACGTGACCTGGGGGCCATGTGACCTGGGGGTCACATGACCTCGGGGGTTACGTGACCTCGGGGGGGGGGGGGGGGGAGAGTCACGTGGCCTCGGGGGGTCACGTTGCATGGGGGTCACATGACCTGGGAGTCACGTGGCCTAGGAGGTCACGTGACCTTGGGGTTAAGCCGACGCCGACGGCGACGCCGCTCAAGCCGAAAACGGGCGCGTAAGAGCTGCGCTCTAAAACTCAAAAATAGGGAGCCAAAGAAAAAAGTCTTCGCAATAGAACTTTTAATAAAGAAAACTGAACTCTTTTGCGCCTTCTTTCCTTCGAAAGCTCTCTGCCTTTTCACTGCGATGCATCCGCGGAATCGCAGCACATCAGCCGAATCCACGTCGCCTATTGGGTAAGAGCCTACCTCACCAGCACCGCGATCGTAAACAATAAATCGCCGGCGAATGTTTCCTAAAAGTGTTGTTAAATAATATTCAGATCCACTTTTTGTAGCATAATTAGAGATGTGATGAAAATTTCCAAATTTGATAATGCTGAGAGCCAAGCGCCATCTATCGTGTGGTAGACGAAGCAACTACCGCGCATGCGCACTAGGGCCGACAGCGTCGCTCAGTTAATTGGTCGCGACGACCAACGAACGTTTATTTTTCTACGTGTTCTTCTCGCGCGTCCCTCAAGCTTCAAGCAGCAAGAAAAAATTACTTGAAACAGACCACGGCGAACAAGAACGCTAGATCCACAAACACCCGAGAAAAGCGACAACGGCCACGAATCCACCAACGCCGACCAAGCGAGCTCGGCAGATGGGCCTAGCAGGCACTCCGACTTGGCGCAGCATTGCTTCAACGGTACTTGGCCCAGACCGTCTGCCCACGACCGGCTGGCGTGCTGAATGGAATATGCCCGCGCGATCCTTGTGGACCCTTTCCGTATTATAGTTTGATCGCTGACCTCAATTTTAGATTAAGAGGTGAGGTCAATCTCTTCCCCTTGTTTTCCGAGGCAGTGTTGACGAACACTGTCGTCAAAAAGGGACTCTCGTCGATTCTATCTTCTTGTTTTGTGTGATATAGAGCTCAAATAAACGCCGTATGGATTACCTTCGTAACACGGTATATACACTTTGTTATTAGTATGCCATTTTTATTCTGACACGACTGCACGTCACTGTCGAGCTATAACAGTTCGTGGGAGCTACGTGCAATGCCGGTCCAACCTTTTTCCAAGTGTCACGTCAGTATCGAGTTGCAATCGTAAAAGATCGGTCCCGAAGCGCTTACCAATAGCGCGAATACAGCACTTCCGTCAAACGCGCGCGTCCGCTCCGAGTGTGAACAGGTATTCACGTGGCTCTTGCTGACACTGTCGTAGTTTAAACGTGTCTTTTCTAACGTCGGCTCACTCCTGCATCTCCGAGACCGCGAAAAACGCCGCGGCAATTTGTTTCCATCTACGTCGCTTTGCAAACGACTGACACGGGCCGCCTTCTACCAACAATGACAGTTGGGTTGACTTCTGGAGTCTTCACCGGAAGACTCGCCGCACTTCCCAACAGGCATACCGGCGTATGGGACTAGTCCCATGCTGTCGCTGTAGCGCAACATATCTCATTGAATTTCGCTCAGCTCCGATGTGTCCATGGCTATCGCGGCGATGAGAGGCGCCGATTCAGAAAATACGTCGGTGACATCAGCGATGCATCAGCGCAGTAAAACATACCGGCGCACCCACAACTCGCCGCCGCTAACGCTCCCATTCTCCTACAGCCGAGAGAACTTCCGGTTTCTGTGCCAGGGTACGTCACGACCGTCAAAATTACGCCGCAACTTGTTTTGCGGTCAGTTGGAGGGAAAGAAAAAGTCGACATTTCATTAATTTTTTGTGTAGAAGTTAATAAACCGAGACGAAAACGGATGCCTGTTCAGCATTCAGTGAACGTTGAAGGTTTAGTGTAAAAGTTATCTGGCAAAAGTAAAAAGGTCATTTCATGGTTCCTTTAAGAAGACAGATGGGACGGACGGACGGACGGACGTACGGACAAGGCTAGACCCTAAGGAGCATCGCCCCTAATAAAATCCCAAATGGAGCGGGGAAGAACGGCAATGTTTTCACCGACTGTCGTCTGTGACACTTTTAATTCGCACTTAAAGGGGCGGTGCAACGAAATTCGATTGGAATGTTCTTCACTTCAAACGAGCCTACTGGCACTAGTGGGACTCAAGGATACTCGCACGCAATGCCACTGGCCAAGAGACTCCTTTGTTGCGGTGTAATTTCAAGGTCAAAAGCGAGCGTTTTCATTCAATCTCTCCTTCGCAAAACTTGATCACGTAACTCGGTGGCCGCAGCACCTCCCAGTGACGATATTTGAATGTGGCTCATATATTGGAGCCGAGCATTGCGTTGGCACTCGATTTGGGCTCGTGATAATCGATAGCTCGAGAAGCATTCGGGTAGTGGCCCGTGTCCAATCGCTGCAATGACGACAATAGCCGAACCATAACAATGTCTGGAACTCAGCGCGTGTCCTATGCTTTGCCGACCCCAGCGCGTGGCTATGATCAACATTGGCGGCATATAATCGGGTCCAGATCACGTGGCCACTTGTTTTGGCTGCGAGTTGAGGGAATGAACGCTGCTCATTTTCTTTAATTTTTTCTGCGATTTCAATTGCGTGCGATGTAAAACGAACGGGTGTTTCACAGGTCATTAACGTCAGGGATCCGTTGTAAACGGTATTTGGGCAAAGTACAAAAATCGTTGCATCGCCCCTTTAATATCAAAGTACTAGCGGCAGTTTCTTGATACTTTTATGAAAATGTATGAATAATTTAGTACGACAACATTAAATTTATTTTTAATACTTATTTCTATAACTTCATAGAAAAATCCCAGACGTGCATTTGCAAACTATTGCGCCCAAAACTTCAGATTTTTTCCCGAGTAGAGTTTTTTTGAGTACCGTATCCAAAATTTATACCATATACAGCATATGTCATTGCCTTCCAAGCAATATTAAGTTCGCCTTTATGATGTTCATTTTTGTTCTGAGAAATCACTTATGGAACATAATACGTTTTCAGATATCGCTCAAGTTAAGTTCGATTCTAAAAAAAAATAGCATGTCCCTCGGGAAGTGCCACACACTTTGGGAAACGCTACCGCGAAACCCTTCAATGTCATCTGTTTTGGCTTTCTCTTTTGCTTCCTCTATTTCCGGCTTTTTCTTTTGCTTCCTCTATTTCTGGCTTTCTCTTTTGCTTCCTCTATTTTTGGCTCTCTTTTTCTTCCTCTATTTTTGGCTTTCTCTTTTGCTTCCTCTATCTCTGGCTTTCTCTTTCGCTTCCTCTATTTCTGGCTTTCTCTTTCGCTTCCTCTATTTTTGGCTTTCTCTTTTGCTTCCTCTATTTTTGGGTTTCTCTTTTGCTTCCTCTATTTTTGGCTTTCTCTTTTGCTTCCTCTATTTCTGGCTTTCTCTTTTGCTTCCTCTATTTTTGGATTTCTCTTTTGCTTCCTCTATTTTTGGCTGCCTCTTTTTGGCTCCGCTACGGGGTCAGTGTTAGCGTCTCCCAAAGGGGGACGTGTCTGGCGTTTCCCAAGGGTAAGGCTCGCATTTCGGCCAGCCGAGCTAGGCGCTGGCTCCTCTGTCTCGTTCACCCGCCTTGCACGCTATGCAGTGGTATCCGCTGCTTTCGCTGTTAATCGGTTTCCCACGAGCGCATTGGCTTCCGCCCCGTGACGTGGCCTCCCTCTCGCCTTTGTCCTTCACTACTCTCCTCCTCTCCACGCGGCGCGCTTCCCTTTCCACTGTTGTGTCCGCAGACGGACGGCGTCAGCTTTTCGCTCTCGTGTAGGTACTAATGCTAAAACAAAAAAGACCATGTTTTTTTAGACTCTGATTTTTTTTTTGTTTTTCTTTCATTTCTTTCATATATAGGAAATGCCTTGCATCAGAGTGCGGAGCCTCTAATTATGCTGTAAAACAGCAACTGTCGACGGTGGAGTTTTGACACTTGCCGTGTCTGTGCCATGTTTGAACACGCAACAAGCATAAACTATTTGCGGTACTTGACCCACGCTTTAAAGAAGTCCAAATATAGTCTTGCCAAATATAATATTAAGCAAAGTTTATTGGTGGAAACCCAAATTTAAAAAAAAGATCCAAGGACGCTTTAGCGAAAACGTTTGCACAAAACAGATATTATTTTTGTAATAGATTTTTATTACTACCACGTTTGAATTTAATTAACTTCAATGTTTATCTACCATTTTTTACAATGATGGGGGTTGGGAAAAAAGCTGCATGGACAGCTTGACGGGTTTCCAGCACCACAAAAGTTTTATCAGCAGCGGCAATGCGAGTACACACACAGGTATACATATTATACATATTGGAGGGGAAAAAAAGTTAAACAATATTAGCTAATGAAGAGAGCAGTGAATACAAAAGGAAACGAAACCGGAAATACCATACAAATTCAACTCTAGTGTAACTATATCACCAGGGACTCCGGAAGTATATTTGAGGTGTAGAGGCGACGTCTGGAGCCTCATGTCGCATCGTGCAGTTCACCTCTCTCTCTCTCTCTCTCTCTCTCTCTCTCTCTCTCTCTCTCTATATATATATATATATATATATCTATATATATATATATATATATAGAGAGAGAGAGAGAGAGAGAGAGAGAAGAGAGAGAGAGAGGTGAACCTCCCACACCTCCTATTTTCCAAACACATGAACCTACCGAACCACAATTTTGATACAATAACAGTCATGCTTCTTCAATCTGGATTCAGTTCCGATCGCGAAAGAGAACTAAGAGAGGCGTATTTTATTCACAAATTCAACTCACTTACTCACGGGATTAATAAAAGTTCAGGCATACTTACCTGGCTAAAACAAGCAGCAGAAACCCGCATGTTTTTTTTTTATTTTATATTTATGACTATTTTGTTCTTAGTGTTTTGGTGATGAAAGTGGAAACGCGCCAAGAACACTTTTTCTGCACTGGCTGCAAGACTATGGAAGACGTCGGGATCAAGCCTAGAGAAACAAAGAAGTAATCACCCCGACGAAGAGCGGTCCCCGCTCAATACGTTCGACTCATTATATTATTTTATTATACCACGCTTGATCAACATTTACACCGGCTGAGGCAAGTTCTTGGTTGTTTTCGCTCCGCACACTTACAATTAAACTCGAAGAAATGTACGTTCGATCGCTGCTCGACAACTGAAAGTACTTGGCCATGTAGTCAGTGCCAATGGCATCAGCCCGGACCCCGACAAACTTAGAGCCGTCTCTGAATTTCCTGTTCCGCAAGTTCAAAAAGACGTCCGTGCTTTTCTTGGACACTGCACATACTTCCGAAAGTTCATCCCTGGCTTTGCTCACGTCGCTGAACCTCTCAATCAACTCCTTCGCAATAACGCCGCATTCAAATGGGGCCCACTTCAACGCCAATCTTTCGAGTCCCTTAAATCGGCCTTGACGAACAGTCCCATTCTTGGACACTTTACTGAAGGAGCCGAAACCGAAATGCGTACAGATGCTAGTGGACATGGTATCGGTGCCGTCTTGGCTCAAAACTTTCCAAACAGCCAACGTGTTATCGCCTACGCGAGTCGCACACTTACCCAATGTGAACGGAATTACACTATAACTGAACGCGAATGCTTGGCTGTTGTATGGGCTGTGTCAAACTTTCGCCCCTATATCTACGGCATTCACTTCGATATAGTGACCGACCACCACGCACTCTGCTGGCTCGCCAGTCTGAAAGACCCCTCAGGACGCCTTGGGCGATGGTCCCTCAAACTGCAAGATTATAGCTTCACCGTCCTCTACAAATCTGGAAAAAAACACCTCGATGCCGATGGTTTGTCTCGATGCCCTCTACCGCTCGCCGCTCCTCATCAAGACACAAGAAACTTGCTCACGACAGCACCTCTGACACCAGTTGACATTTCTACAGCTCAGGCGTCTGATCCGTACCTAAAACCGATAATTGATTACCTTATTGGGGTAACCCCACACGTCTCACAGAGCACAGCGCGCTCAGCGCGGTTGTTCGCCCTTCACAACGGCACCCTATTCAGACGAAATTACGAACCGGAAGGACGTCCTTGGCTTCTTGTCATTCCACGAGAGGTGCAAAAAGATGTTATTCGTGCAAATCATGACGACCCAACAGCCGGACATCTAGGCTTCTCCAAAACGTACTTTCGAATCCGAACCAGCTACTTCTGGACCGGAATGTACCGTGCCATCAACAAATATGTCCGTTCTTGTCACCAGTGCCAAACCAGGAAGAGTCCAACGACAAAACCATCGGGTACACTGCACTCCATCTCCCCACCACATCATCCCTTTCAGAAAGTCGGAATTGATTTCTTGGGCCCATTTCCCATCTCCACTAATAACAACCGGTGGATCATCGTAGCTCTTGACTACATGACCCGCTATGCAGAAACCAAATCTGTTCCTGAGGCTACCGCAAGAGAAGTTGCGAACTTTTTCCTCACCTCCATACTACTACGCCATGGCGCTCCGCAGTCCATTACCAGCGACCGTGGCACCCCCTTCATTGCAAAACTTCTGAACGAGGTCCTCAGGCTCGTCAGTACGATTCATCATGTGACAAGCGCTTATCATCCGCAGGCTAACGGCCTCACCGAGCGGCTGAATCACACACTAGCTAACATGATGTCCATGTATACATTGCCGACAACCACACCAACTGGGATGAAATCCTTCCTTACGTGACCTACGCCTACAATACCGCACGTCAAACAACTACATGATTTTCTCCCTACTATCTCCTCTACGCTCACGACCCTCTCACTACTCTCGACACTGTTTTGCCATATGTTCACACACCTCTGGACCCCTTCGCCTCTGAGATCATTTGTCGAGCCGAAGACGCCCGTCGACTCGCCCGGCTACAAACTCTGCAATCGCAACAACAACAACTTCGTCACGCGGACACCCACATACCAGTGTCTTATAATATCGGCAACCTTGTTTTACTCAAGACACCAATTCGCCAGACTGGAAAATGTGAAAAACTCCTACCTAAATTCACCGGTCCATATCGCATCATACGTCGTCTTTCTGACATAAACTACGAGCTGGTTCCAATATCTCCGCCCCGAGACCACCGCTCCAGACCACAAGACATCGTACACGTCTCCCGCATCAAGCCTTACTCGCCCCAACCCTAACGACTCTACAGTACCGGATGACCGGCACTACCACCACCGGGGGGAACTGTTACGAAGTCAACGACGCACATCTTTGGGCAATAGGGGCGCGCGCTGCATGCTTGGCCACACGAGCTGGGAGCGATTCGGCTGTTCCGCCTTTGATCGCCTCTGGTCTTCCCACATCGCACCATTAAATACATCTCTCATAAACACCCTCACAATATATATATATATATATATATATATATAGATATCAACGACCACGTCCCGTCGGATTAGCCTGTGGCGCCTCGTCGCCTATGGAGTGCAGCTCCAACATGCAACAGCCTCTCGGGAGAAGAGGGAAAGGGGGGGGGGGGGGACCATCGAAACAGCTTTGAGTGTGGGGCACGCCCCCACTGGTTTAGAACCTATGGGTGCGACTGCCCCCACTGGCCCGCCTGTCAGACAGCAAGCTTGTCAAAGATACCTTTGCGTGCGTGCTTCGTTTGTGTTTATACTGCCTGAAGTTAGTCTGCCTCAACTGGCGACTTGTCTCTCAGCTGTAGACGAGCAATATAGCCAGTGCAGTACAACCGCTAGCTTGGGGTCTTTTACGTGCACCACGGAGTGGAAATACGCGACCGCACGCCGGTACGACGCTCATCCAGATCGAAACGGGCAGGGGCGGAGATTGATTGTGTCATTTGCTTAGGCTTATTGGTGTTGGGTTTTTCGATTTGTCACTCTATGCAACTAGGGCATAATAAACAACAACCATTTGTGTCTTTTTTCTCTCTTCCACTAGGAGTAATCGTTGGGGTTCTCGTTCCTGTGTCATCTCATTTGGGAGCGGAAGCGGACGTCCGGAGGAAATATTCCTTCAGTGTACGGGAGTGCAAAACATAAAATAGGAGTCGCATGTAACGCTCAAGCTACGAACAGTGCTTCTGGCAAGCTCAATGGACCCTTTCGAAAGTTTGACCTCTGTTGCAAGCCGTGGAATCCCTGCACAATTACGGATACAAGCGTGAGCTCTTTCTGTTCGATTGCACGTCAGCTGCTACGGCACTCGTGCAGCGGTAGCTCAAGCCAAAGGTACAAACGGGCTTGCGCTCGCAGGATTTCTGATTATCACTCAAATTTTCAGATTCCCACGTTCCGCAATGTCGGTTGTTTCGCCATTGTGCAGTGGATCAGACGACGTCCACCGAAGTCTAATATCGTTAAAACAAATAGAACTAACGTTGTGGACGTATGTGACATCTATATAAGTGATATACACTTGGCAGCAAAAAGAAAAGAGACTATTGTTTCATTTTTTTGCTGACAATTTTTTTTTCTTTTCAATCAAATAAACCCTAAAACTGTCCACAACGTAAGTTCTTGTTTTGACAATATTAGGCTCAGGTGGACGTCGTACATAGAAAAATTTCTTCTCTCGTTTTTTTTTTTTTTTTGATCAAGTTGACGTCTTTTCTCTAATTTTCGCGCTCTATTCCAACTGCTGGCTTCTCAGAATTTCATCTTCCCGCGCTGCGTAATTTATTTACACGGGCCAAAAAAAAAAAACAACAAGATTTTCTCAAATTAAGTGCATGCACTGCAGGCGCTCATCTAGAAGTAAATAATCAACATAAGATAGAACTGTTTGAAAGCAAAATAGATTTTTTGCTTTCAACAGACGCCAGCACGGGGTGCACGTGTAACTAGACTTCAGCAGACTCCTAGCGAAAGGCCTGTTAAGGGCTCTGAAGTAGAGACTTCTGTTGGTTCTATTCTATGCTATTTTGGCGCGCGTGGTCAAACGCTTGCATACGCTACAAGCGTGGCTCGTAAGCATCCTAAGATCGTGCGGGGTTGAACAGAGAGGGGGGGGGGGACCGGTGGCCGAGTGGGCTAGCGCACACTAGTGCCACTGAATAATCTACGCTTCAGAGTAACGACACTTGGCCATATTGTGGCTGAAAATCATGGTTGACAGTTACCTGAAGCTTTTCCGTCCTCCGCAAATGTTTAAACAGTTCGCGACAAAGCGAACATGTGCGTGCTGGGCTCTGACCTAACACATGTAGACTGTGATTCTCGTAAACAATGAAATGTATTGAATGGAATGAACAGCATTCGTGTAGGCCAGATGGATGGTTACTGTTCATGAAGGTCGTGTTAAAATGACACTTAGAAAGAACTCCGCAACCACCGAGCCGAACATCACGGTGCAGTGAAAGGCGCATAAAATACACAAATACACTATTCACCTTCGAATAAAGCATATTTGCTTGAAGATATAATAGTGCGTAAAGTACAGAAATGCACCACAAAATTTTGAATTCAGAAAAAGTTAGCAAAAGTTACAAAATAAAATGTTTGTACGGATATATATATATATATATATATATATATATATATATATATATATATATATATATATATATATATATATATATATATATATATATATATAACTGGGAAGAAAAAAACCCTTGGTGAAAACAGCAACAACGGACGATTTAATCTTCGACGTTTCGGCTGGAGTCCGGCCTTCGTCAGGAAGATTAAATCGACCGTTGTTGCTGTTTTCACCAAGGGTTTTTTTCTTCCCAGTTATATACCCACGCCTTCGGTCTCCCGCCACCATGCCCGTTATATATATATATATATATATATATATATATATATATATATATATATATATATATATATATATATATACTGTTGGAGTAGAATGCAACGCACTTAAACACTCATCCGCGAGTGCACGTGGGAAGGACGTAAATATATGTAAGCTTTTTTTTTAAGTTTTGGTTTTGCACAGTGTTCATTAGCTGTAAATGTGCATGCTTCCCCTCAACTACTTTAATTT
The DNA here is from genome assembly GCA_013358835.2 of Ixodes persulcatus. Lineage (NCBI taxonomy): Eukaryota > Metazoa > Arthropoda > Arachnida > Ixodida > Ixodidae > Ixodes > Ixodes persulcatus. Next base: position 66,454 of record JABSTQ010009574.1, read on the forward strand.
TTTTATGGTTTTGAAACGCTTTTCAGCCCTTTATAACATATCTCCTTCTCCGCAACAGAATAAAATAAAAATGTTTTCACCACCTCTTCTGCGAGAGAACATTGCACGCCAACCACTTGACAAACCAGGCACCGGCTCTTTCGCATATTAATGGAGCTCAACACCTCTTCCATAAACCTCATTAATACCAGACACGAATAGCAATATGTCGAAAGTCAAGTCTAAACTCAGACTTGAATTTTGTTTAGACATTTCACTTCTCGTCTTCAACAGATCGGCTGCGTAAATGGAACCGGAGAGCAGCCCGAGCTAGATTCGATGTCCAAAACAAATATAATGTTCATAAAAAAGAAGACACTGAAGCATTTGTGTACAATAAATGTGACTGCGCCAAATGTGGAATATAGTGCTGGAATGTGTATTATTTTTCTCCATATTATTAGCGCCCCTCTTTGGACGGATGTCGTAGTGGTCACAGCCGGCTTGAGTCTGCGTTTACCGTTCTTGAGGCTGTTCCCAGCTGCAGAACGATACTTAACTCGCGAGTCGCAGCACGCGGCTATAAAGAGTTCCGAGCATAAGTGAGAATGTTTCACGTGACACTATTTTTCTCGGTACACAGCTCGCGCAAACGCACCTTGACGTGGCTGGCCTCCGTTGCTGCCGGGGAGAGCTTTTTTTTCCCCACGAAAACAAGGGTAGGAAAGAAGCTTTTCCCGGTACTTTTCCTACAATCTACCGCGGATCAAAGACCCATTGCAAGGCAACTTTTAACCTTGAAGCTGGGAAAAACTAAACTGGATCGCTGGCGCCTGGAAAGCCACTTAGCGGCTGCCCGAGTCGCTCGTCCGCCTGCCCTCCGGTGACGTACGCGGGTAGGGAAAAGTAGGGATTTTTCATTGTTACCAGTAGAGAGTCGCCTCCTGGAACCCTTGCGGCCGGTGCAACTTGAAAATTCAATAACTTCACAAACATTTTTTTTTTTTATTTTCGTAAAATATTTTGACTATCAGTTGAGAAAAGGTTATTGACGCGGTCTGTCAATTTCCAGCCAAAACGAAGACTATGAAAAAATCACCGGAGTTCCCCTTTGACTAGAAATCGGGATGATAAAAGATTTAGTGTCGACAAGATTGCCAACGTATCCAAAAAATGCTGTTGAACCCCTCTCGACTTGCCTTGAAACGGCGAGCAGCATACTTACCGCATCCTGTATTTGCTAGATAATCCACTAGAGTCTGTCCCAATATTGCCTCTAGTGCACTTCGAGATTGAAGCTATTGAGATAGCAGAAGGTAAGGGGGGGCCAGCACATCCATTGACAACACCGGCGACACTATCCCAAATGATAAATGAAAAAAGTCGGATTTATCGCCCACCATGTGCGAAGAAACGAAAGCGATAGCTCGTCACGTACCTGAGGACTTAGGTGCGACGTGGTTAATTCTCAGTAGCCGTTGTGGTTGGCGTCGATGATGCCACTGACGACTGCCACCAGTGATCCGTGAAGTGGGTAAGCACGGTAGAAGTTTCTAAAACCATCCAACATTACGCGTAGCAACGAGATATTGTCAAAGTGGGATTTCGCCTAACACGAGTAATGATTGAAAACTAGTCTTTCCAGCAGACGACACGATGAGGGCTGCCCTCTTCGCTCTCTTGGCTCAGAACGGCGTCCGGGATTTCCCGGCTTCCCCCTCCTCGCGGCAAGAGGGGAAAGAAGGGTTTTTCCATTCTTCCAACGCGCGGAACGCGGCGACGACAAGCGACGAGGACGAAATCTCTCCAAAGTTTCGCCCAAAGGGTTGCCGTTGAGACTGGTGCATGTTGCAGCACAACCCACCCGAGGAATCTCTCTCTCAACTTCAAGTGCCACGATACACGAATACAATGGCGGAAACATCGAATGTGACGCACGTGCGCCTAGGAAACCACCTAGGAAATCATAGATCTCTTTTGTGCCCCCAGTGTTTTCAAAGGGGCTAGAGAAAATAATACATGCCAGATTAGGCACCTTCTGCGAAAAACACTCATTCGACGGAACTCGCGCTATTAAAACAGAAGGAACCAATTGTAAAGAAAATCGAAAGAAAATTGATTACCTTGGGAGTCTTCATTGATTTTTCAAAGGCTTTCGACCGTCTAAATCATAAAACTCTGCTTCAAAAATTAAATGCTTACGGGGTGCGAGGAGTAGCCTCAACAATGATCGAGAGATTTTTTGTTTTGTTTTTTTAAATATCGGCATCAGTATGCCGTGATAGATAGTCACCGCTCTAGCTTAAAGAAACTGACGTCAGGGGTGCCACAGGGGAGCATCCTTGGACCCGTTCTGTTTAGCTTGTACATCAATGATATCGTAAATATAGACGACAGTGCAAGATTTTATCATTTACACAAACGACACCCGATTATAATTATTTTTTTCGGGGAAAGTTGTCCACCAGGTTTTACGTGCGGCAAATCGCGTTCTGCAGAAGATAAGTGACTGGACAATCTCAAATCTCTTTAGTAACTAAATTAAAAAAAAAAAAGCATTGCAGGGGAACTCCGCCGATTTTTTAGTAGACTTCGATTTGGCTGGAAATTTGCAGACCGCATCAATAACCCTTTCTCAACTAATAACCAAAATATTAAAAAACAATTCCGTGAAGTTATTGAATTTTTAAGTTACGCCGACCGCGAGGGTTCCAGGAGGCGACTCTCTACTGGCAACTAATGAAAAATCCCTGCTTTTCCCTACCCGCGTAGGTCACGGATGTGCAGGCGGACGAGCAACTCGGGCAGCCGCGAAGTGGCTTTCCGAACGCCAGCGATCGAGGTAATTTTTTCGCAGCTTCAAGGTTGAAAGTTCCTTTGCAATGGGTAGCAATCTGTGCTCCGCGATAGACTGTAGAGACAGTGCCGGGAAAAAGCTTCTTTTCTCTACCCTTGTTTTCGTGGGAGAAAAAAAAAAGCGTTCCCCGGCAGCAATGGAGGCTGCAGCCACGTCAAGGTGCTTCTGCGCGAGCTGTGTGCCGAGGGAACTAGTGTCACGTGAAACATTTTCAATTATGCTCGGAATACTTTATAGCCGCGTTCTGCGGGTTGAGAATCCTTCAGCAGCTGGAACAGCTTCAAAGAGCGGCAAGCCCAAACTCAAGCCGGCGGTGACCATTACGACATCCGTCGAAAGAAGAGCGCTAATAATATCGAGAAAAATAGTACACAACCTAGTACTATAGTCGACATTTTGCACAGTCACATTTGTTATTCACAATTGGTTCAGTGATTTTTTTTAATTTTTTTATCGACACTATTTTTGTTTCGGACGTCGAATCTAGCTCGGGCTACTCTCGGAGTTCCACTCACGCGGCCGATATGTTGAAGACGAGAAGTGAAACGCCTAAACAAAGTTCAAGTCTGAATTTAGACATGACTTTCGACATACTTGTTATCCCTTTCTGCTATTACAAAGGTTTATGAAAGCAGGTGTTCAGCTCCATTAATATACGAAAGAGACGGTGCCTGATTTGTCAAATGGTTGGCGTGCAATATTCTCTGCAGAAGAAGTGATGAAATCGTCTTTAATTTATTCTATTGCGGCGAAATTTTATATAGGACTGAAAAGTTTTTTTGTTTTTTTTTAACCATGAAAATATTAATGTCGTTGGCGGGAGGCATGCAAATTTACAGCTTATGGAAACTGTGCTAAACCAACTTAATAAACAAAAAAATCTTATATAGAATTACCCCCTTGCCATGTGCTCTCGTGGATGGGTGTTTGAACGCGCTGCATTGTACTCCAAAAGTGAAAAGAAAAAATACGGATACACATTTTTTAGTAACTTTTGTTAACTTATTTTGCATTAAAAGATTTATGATGTCTTTCTGTACCTCACGCATTATTGTATCTTCGAGCAAATATTTTTTATTTGAAGACAAACAGTATATTTGTGTATTTTATACGCATTCCATTGCACCTTGATGTTTGGCTTGCTGGTTGCGAAGTTCTTTTAATCGTCATTTTAACACGATCTTCATGACCATGCCTGCCATCTGATCTACACGAATGCAGTTCATTCCATTCTATACATTTCATTGTTTACGAGAATCACAGTCTACATGTCTTAGGTCCCAGCCCAACACGCACATGTTCATCGCTTTGGAAGGCGAGCAATGTACGCGCCGCACGCACGAACGCTGAAAATGGCATCGACCAGAAGCGCTTTTCAGAAATGGTCTACACATTTTTTGCTAAATTACTTAAACACCAAGGAGCATATTCATGCTACAAGAGTAGTTACACGTGCTGGCGCCTGTAACAGTAACTTTTCTAAAGAAAATCTAAAACAAATGGCACGTTTCTTCAAGACGAGTGTGTGGCACCTGTACCCACATTCCGAGCATTTTCCGCGGTGCTTTGGCAAGTCGTCAAAAAAGGTATTGCGTGACTCTTCAACCTTTCTTCGCCAGCCATCTTCTAAAAAAAAAAGAGAACGGATTTACTAGCGATATCACGAAACTAGCGAGCCGCGGCTTGAGCGTAGCGAGTTGCAAAAACGGTTTTATAAAAATTCCAATGGCTCCCGTTTTTCTTTTTTTTTTTTACTTTCTTACAGTTATGCACGTAGGCCAAGGCCATACTTTGTGCAAATATATGTAATTATCAATTTAATATAGCACGAACGCCCAGGTTTTCTTACTGTTAGACGCCAGAAAGGCGGGCGCGAGCGTACCCGATTGCCGGCCCCGCGCCTCGCTGCACACAAGTCACGTCACGCTTGGGCGGCGGGGAAAACTGGGGGAAAACTAGGGAGAACGATGTTTCGGTTTCGGCAGCAAATTAAAATATCACTTGTTTAATTAACTAGAGTGAATCTGGGAGAACGAGATAGCATTTCGGAATGCGTCTATGAGTCTATGCGAAGTCCCATTCAAAACTCTCACAGCACGAGATTCGAGTCCTAGTAGCGGCCATACAAACAGTATATTAAAATTTCTGTTGGTAGGTCCTGGCAGACTACTATATTACCTAAATGTAAATAAAAATTAAAATAAATAAAAAATAAAAAAAATAAAATGTGTGTTTTTTTTTTTAGAAAATCGACTTCAAACTTGAAAGTTTTTTTCTAAAGAAAGACTTGCAAGTTTGAAGTCGATTTTTTTTTTAAACCCACCTTTTATTTCTTTCATTTTTTAATTTACAGTTAGGTAATATAGTAATCTGTCATGACCTACCAACAGAAATTGTAATGTATTGTTTGTATTGTCGCTATTAGAACTCGAATCTTGTGCTGTGAGAGTTTTGAACGGGACTTCGCATAGACGCTCAGCTGAGCAGAATGTTGACCTATGTAAGGTTTTCTATTTAATGTTAGTACTTACCTCAATGTCTGAGCGTAAAAGCCAGTGAAGCAACAATATTCATTCTAACAATAATTATTTACTTGGCACTGGCGTGATTTGCAAGGTGTGTGAGCTTCGCCCTATGTATTGACGGAGAAGATACGTAACATCTAGACTCCCGGACAAACTTAAGTCAAGAAGAAAAAGTCTAAGTAACCCGGCATGAATCACTGAAAATAGAAATGAAACCTAAACACATGACTAACACGTTTGAAGCCTTACACGCTACGAAATGCTTGTTATTTTACGAAAGAGTCCGTACGCGCACAAAATAAACCGCACTTCTTAAGCGTCAGTTACTAAATCGTACATATGTATATGCACTGCATATCTGTTTGACATGAGAAAATATGACAATTACATGTCAAGTTCGGTATTTCAAACTCGAAGCCAAAAGCAAAAGGCCCCAGAGGAATTCTCTAACGATCTGCATTCCCCCGTATTGGGAGGAAGTAAGCGATGTGCCCGCAATTGTGGATACGGACTTTGAAGTAATTTTTTTTTAAGTACACTACTCCAAATTTTATTAATGTTTATGGTTGGATATTGAGTTAACTGCTAACGATAAATAGAAAACCTTACATAGGCCAAATTTCTGCTCAGCAGAGCGCCTGTGCGATGTCCCGTTCAAAACGCTCATAGCACGAGATTCGAGTCTTAGTAGCGGCCATGCAAACAATATATTACAATTTCTGTTGGTAGATTCTGATAGACTACTAAATCAACTAACTGTGACTAAAAAATAAAAAAAGTGTTTTTTTCTTAGAAAATCGACTCCAAACTTGCTAGTTTTTCGAAATTTTCGTTTTTCAGGCACATGTAGCGCATTATATACTTATCGCAAAATATTGAAAGTATACTCAAAAGAAAGAACTTAATTGGAGCTTTACGGTGATATAAAGACCATAAAAATATGTTAATTAGGTCACACAGCACAGCAGCACAGCTTCGTCAAATATCGTCGCAGAGAGGCGGTTCGACAAATTAAAAAAAAAAAATTAAACATGTTATGACCTAGACACCTAATTAGAATGAAAACGCCTATGTCTAGGGTGTTCTCAAAAAGTTATATTGATGTAGCGTAAAAAGTATGAAAAAGGGATGGAGTGAAATATGGCACCTCCGATAAGCTGGAAAAACGTCAGTTTCCACCTTGACCGCTTCAACGGTCCATAACTTGAGAACAAAAAATCCGACGACATTGCCGTCTGCGTCTTCTTTTATTATAAGAATTGCCCCAAAACATATATTTTTTTCGTCAAAATTAAAAATTCGACCCTAAATCCGTGCCTGAGTTGAGATGAAATCACCCATATATGTATATATCTATATGCTGCGTCGCGCGATGACGGCGCAGCAGAGGCTGGGTGCACTATCTCTCCACGGGGCGCGGTGCCGCCCGGGCCGAGATGCGCTCTGATAGCAAACCGAAACTTAAAAACCCGGCGAATTTGTGCGGTTTTTCAGAAAGCCGTAAAATGCTTCGCGTGCCTGCTATCGTTCTGCAATTTGTTGATTTAGTGTTTTTTGGTGATGCTGAGCATCTTTCTAATTGAAGCCATGCCCTTAAAGGGGTTATGACACGCCACAAATAAAATGTGAGATAACTATACTGCTAGGACCCATTGTATGTTCCTATAATCCTGCTTAATTCGTTTTGAAAACGGCACGATAGTTTCGTGGGTAAATCGATTTATACGCGGGTCCCTCGGAGGGGCAGATCCGGGCGGAGCTGGGGGCTGGTGACGTAGCGAGCCTCCAGCGCGGCGTCCCCTTGCACGCACTCACAGACTTGGCTCTCTTGGCGTCTCGAGCCTCAGCTTCCTCGTTTACCTTCCACGTTTCGAGCATGCGGTCCGTGACGATTACGTCAACGGCATCGCTCGCCTTGTCAAAGTGTTCGACATTGATCGCAGCAGCGATGAGTGATTGCTATCAAGAGATGTTGGAATCTGTTCATTTTGACTTTGCCCCGCTTGGCGATCGGCTCCAGCGACGACGAGTTACGGACGTACTCGCCGTGGTCACCGTCGTTCGGGGATATCTCGCAGGCGCATGCAGGGTTGAAGGTCAACGGGCTGGGGGCGAGAGCGAGAGCGACAATAGCTTTCGGGTTACCGAGTTGCGTGAGCGGTTTTGTCGTTTTGTTCGTACCGCGGCCCGCGGCGAGGAGAGCTTGGGCGATCATGAGGGCGCCTAAAATGAGAGAGCGTTCATGGTCACGTGGTTTATGGACGCCATGGTGTGACTAACTTGGGCAGTGTTGCCTGGTCGCCAGATGAAAATGATAAAAATTCGTAAATTGAATATTGCAGTTACCAGAGCTCTAAAAATCGCGTAACTTGGTGTATATGCTAAGTAGCATATGAGCATTCCATTTCAAGAATAATCTATCCGTTTAATTTCCGTGTCATAACCCCTTTAAACACAATATTTAAAAAAGTTAATTACGCAAAAATAATTAACAACTTAATTATCCCGGACTTTAATAATTTTCCTAAATGGGCCCCTAGTCCAGGACCAAAACGACACAATCCTTTTTTCGTTGCGATAAGTAGTTTTCGCAGGAGCGATTTGGCCTGAGTTCTCTGAAACACCCTATATATATATATATATATATATATATATATATATATATATATATATATATATATATATATATATATATATATATATATATAACTGCACTTGTCAATCTTCACTCATTCCCATTATATAATACGGTGCAGCCTGTCCCTATGGGGAGGAGTGGTTCCCTAGATATCTTGGAAGACGGGCCCTGTTCCGATATTTGCAAAGCTGAGATGACGTGCCACGTCACTGCCGCAATTCGGAACGAGCGCGGGCCTTAGTACACAGAGAGCTGGCCAGAAATTGAGTCCGCCGAAACCAGTGGCCGGGATGGTCTAATCGGTTAAGGCGTCGCCCCGAGGCGAAGGTTGCGGGTTCAATCCCTGCTCCATTTCGTCGTTTACCCTGAGACTGGGTTTTTTTTTTTTTTTTTAAAGAGCAAAAGTTTTGTAACAGAAAAACAGACAGGAGCAGGAGCAGGGCAGGAGCAGGGCAAACAGACAGGAGCAGAGCAGGAGCAGGGCAAACAGACAGTTACTTTTGCTCTTCTAAAAAAAAAAACCCAGTCTCAGGGTAAACGACGAAATGTTGACTTCCACCAGCTAGCCTGTACTATGACTCTTTTTTTCGTTAATCCCTGCTCCTGGCCCAATTTTTCGCCAGCTCTCTTTCCCTTTCCCTTTCCATAACTTTAATGCAATAAATTTAATAATCACCTTCTCCCCTCTTCGTTCACAATCTTCACTCATTCCCATTATATATACGGTGCAGCCTGTCCCTATGGGGAGGAGTGGTTCCCTAGATATCTTGGAAGACGGGCCCTGTTCCGATATTTGCAAAGCTGAGATGACGTGCCACGTCACTGCCGCAATTCGGAACGAGCGCGGGCCTTAAATCAGCAACGGTTGTCGTCTACCCAGTTAAGCGAATTCGAAACTAATAGTACACAGAGAGCAGGCCAGAAATTGAGTCCGCCGAAACCAGTGGCCGGGATGGTCTAATCGGTTAAGGCGTCGCCCCGAGGCGAAGGTTGCGGATTTGGTTGCGGGTTCGATCCCTGCTCCTGGCCCAATTTTTCGCCAGCTCTCTTTCCCTTTCCCTTTCCCTAACTTTAATGCAATAAATTTAATAATCACTTTCTCCCCTCTTCGTTCACAATATTACTACGGCTGCACTTGTCAATCTTCACTCATTCCCATTATATATATATATATATATATATATATATTACAGGGTGTTTTTTTTAAGCTTAACTGAATTTTTTTTTAAAAAACCATGAGAGCTAGAATAATGCGGTCTGTGCAGGTGAGTTATACGGCCAGGGGGACATATTATAGGAGGCTAATCGTAACGATCAGTCGGCTAATTAGTTAAAAATCGTTAATGAACTTTTTAATTAATGAAAATAGACATATAGTTCCAATTAGAAACTTGCTCAGCGTCATCGAAAACCACTAAATCAGTAATTTTCAGAAAGACTTTGAGCGCGTGAGAAGCGTAGTAGTGCACTAAAGTTAGCACTCGTGGAGCACGTACAAAGCTAGCGGTTGCGATAAGGCGCCCGCGCAATTTTTCCGTCGCTTATCTAGCCCCAGCCTTGTACCTGCTCCACGAGCGGTAACTTTCGTGCACTACTACGCTTCTCACACGTTCAAAGTCTTTCTGAAAATTACTGATTTAGTGGTTTTCGATGACGCTGAGCAAGTTTCTAATTAGAACTATACGTCTATTTTCATCAATTAAAAAGTTAATTAACGAATTTTAACTAATTAGCCGACTGATCGTTACGATTAGTCCCCTATACTATGTCCCCCTGGCCTTATAACTCACCTGCGCAGACCGCATTAACCTAGCTTTCATGGTTTGTTTTTAAAAATTCTGTTAAGCAAAAAAAAAAAAACACTCTGTATATATATATATATATACACATACACGAGGGGCGTTCATGAAGTTCGTATCATTGTACCGAGGGAATAGAGATTCAGCAATCAAACTCGAGTAGGAGTTAAGTCTTTCTCTACATGTTCGCCACCAAAAGGTATGCCCACTTTTTCCAGCGATGGACCACATGCCGGAGGCCATTGTTATAGAACTCCTCGTTTTGAGTGTTCAGAAATCGCTCCACTTCAGCAATCACTTGGTCGTCGTCATTGAAATGCTTTCCTCCTATTTGGCCACACTGGAAACGTCTGCGCCATTTAACCAAAGTGTCATAAACTGGGGCGTTATCCCCGAACAACGCTCACAAATTCGGAATGAATATCCTTGGCACTGCTTCCCTTCAAATGGAAAAAAAACGATCACTGCATGTGCTTGGCACCGACGGGTGGTGCCATTTTTGTTTCGACACTGTAGCGGCGTTGCTACTATAGCTATGCGATGTTTAACTGTGCGGAAACTAGAGGGACGCGCGCTTATGTTGATGCCTGTTTTGTTTCGTGTTTTTTTTTTCAGTTTTTTGTGCCGATAATACGAACTTTATGAACGCCCCTCGTATATATATGTATATTCTTAGTCGTTGAGAAGCGTGTACCTTGGCGGCTTATAATTGCATGCAATAAAAGGTACTTTGAATTCTGAAAGAATGTTTACGCTACTCTAAAGCCGCAGTCGCACTGCTCGTAGCACAACGTCTGCAGACATGATGAAAGAATTGTCTGCGCCTCGATCACGTCCGAAGTATGCTTTGAACATGTCTGCAGACCGTATGACTATTCTGATATACAAAGAAGAAGCACGCTTTAGACAGTGTCTGAAGCCCTTTGTGTGATGCCAGTGTGACTTAGCGGTGACGTTGATAGCACCCATGTGCTTTTTCCACGCCGAGCAGATCGACTGACAGCACAAGAGCTTCAGGGTGCCAATCCGAGGCGCGAGCTATGCGTCCAGACTGGTGGTCTTTCACAAGCCACCGGCGGCCGGTCCTGGACCTGCTATGCGCCGTGTACGGGCTCAGTTCCTGGTTGGCCATCACAGGCATCTGGATGGAACTGCCCGTGCTGGTCCACGTCCTTCCCGAGGGCTGGGCACTATCCTCCTCTCTCACGCTCACCATCCAGCTGGCCAACGTGAGTACTGTCGTCTACGGCCTCACGAGGATCTGCTTCAACGGGCCACGAAGCCTCACCGTTGCCAACCACACGATGATGGCCATCGGCACGGTGGCCTGCGTGGTCCTCGTCTTCAAGTGGAAACAGACCGTCGTCATCGCCGGCAAGGACGTCAGCCTCGTCCTTATGGTCGCCGCGTTCTCGCTGTCCATTGTGGACTGCACTTCTTCTGTGGTCTACCTCCCGTTCGTAGGTCGCTTCAAGGAGGTCTACATGACGTCTTTCTTGATCGGGGAGGGACTCGGTGGTTTAGTGCCCAGCCTCGTTGCGCTGGTCCAAGGCCTTGACGATCCAAGGTGCGTGAACAGGACAGTTGTCGACCCAGTGAATGGGTCTGTTAGGATAGAAACCGTCCTCGAGGTGGGTGCGACGCACTTTGGCCCCGAGTTGTTCTTTGCTGTGCTCCTTCTCTTGATGGTTGTCAGCTGGGTGGCGTTCGTGCTGCTGAACGAGTGCCGGACCTTTCAGTCGGAATGGGTATGTCATGCGTTTTTAGACTGGGACCGTTGGGAAATACGAACTATACCCTCTCAGAATAAATTACAATTCACTGATTTTAATGCGAAAGCATTAACTGTCCCATGGAGCAAAGCCGGCGTTGTCTGTAGCAGCGAAATGGCACCTAAATTCCCATTGGCTGCGACGCGTTGTGTGGAACCATACCAATGGCGTCATCGTTGTAAGGGGCCGTCGGAACTGCTGGCGGCGCAGCGGGACGCGGGAATGCGCTGTCCTGACATTAGACCTGACGGTAGGAATACCGTTGCGCTTTGAGGTCGAACGTCGTCAACCGGTGTCCGCAGCTAGGGCGATGATGATGATGATGAGAGGACACGTGATTTCAGCACGCGCCGCGCCGAGCTTCGCACTCCCGCCGCTGCCTCACCCAGCGGCGCAGCAGCCGACGGGCTGCGCGGTGCACCGCCGCACTCCCTGCCGGCGCCGCTTCTGCTCCTTTCGGCGCCGAGAATGCTTTCGCATTCACAACTCATAAAAAGTGTGTCCTCGGAATATTTTTTGCAGTTAAATAGACGTTACATATTAATGCAATTAAATTACGTTACAGTGTACTTACCTAATCGCACACTTAAAGTTAACTCTTCCGTTATTCACGAAATCAACATTAGATCTGCTCTCGTAGCGTGAACAAGAGAGTATTCAACTTTATGTCAAAAGATTTTTTTTATTGCGAATTATTGAGAACTACGTTGCTTACGATTCGAAGTTAACAATGTTGTGAGCGCACACGTGTAATGCATTATTTGTATGCTCCGCAAGTGACTCGCGATCTGCATTTCTCGGTATCTTGGATTATTTCAGAGAGATGAGTACAGGGCGACGAGGTTTGGACCAGGGATCCTCCAGGTTGCACTCCACGCCATTCCAATCGAAGAGCCCCCGGAAGAGAAACCTGACGAGTTGGCAGTGACTCAGCAAAGACCCAGAATGCGGAAGTGGAGATATGTCGCCCTGCTCTTGACCCAAGGATGGTCAAGTCTGCTCTCCTTCGGATTTCTACCTTCGCTGCAGGTGAGCCCTTACTCATTTACTTGCAGAAATTAACAGGCTTTCTGAGAATCGACGCGTGCATCTAAAACCCGTCACAGCGAGACAAACCAGACCGCATCAGCTACATGCCCGCCTTCTGACGCTGCTCGCGCCAACCTTTTTAAATCTTCCCTTTTTTTCCCCGCGATAGATTACTCGAGCCCCCGGTGAACTAGAGTGCCTTCATGTTCGCTTCATGAAGGCACCCTACGGTGAACGGGTCCAAGTACACGCTAAGGAATGTTACATCTTTAAGGGTGTAAAAAGTATGTTCCAGAGACTTGCACCCATGGCTACACACTTTTAGCGCCCTTCTTTCGAGTAATACACGCTTTTTATTCGTAAAATAGGGTAATGTTGCGTAGGATACCCTTCATTTTTGAAGGGTGTGAAAAACGGTGCAACAAACAAATCAAACGGTTTTTTTTTTCTTTTTTTTCTTTTTTTATGGTGATTGCTGCATTGACATTTGCCTCAAACAGTTTTAGCATTCGTTCTAGCGACTACTTCGCATAAGTATTACCTGTGTCACTTGGAGATACATTCCTTGAGCTTAGATATGCTACGCCTTATGTGAAATATTGACGAGAACAAAGCAGTGACGGAAGCGGCACTTGACCTTTTGCAATATGCTCTGTAGCAGGCAAAATTCACTGACGCTTTTCGAGAAGATGCCAACATAAGTTAGAACAGTGGTTCTCAGTCATTGGTGTTTCGCGGACCCCTTGTGAATCGGCGGAGATGATGGAGGACCCTGTTCGTGGTGAGGGGAAGGGGAAGCTGTAGGTTAATTATGATAATGATTAAATAAATGGATATAAATAAGAGCCAGTTTGAAAAAGACTTCTCTCATTGACATATATACAAGAAAATTTACCCGAAAAATGGAACCTCTCTTCTCAGTCTGAGAAAAAGACAACTTTTATTACCGGGCCTGACTGATGAAACAGGGCTTCGCGGACCCCTATAGAATGCCTTCACGGACCCCCATATGTAAGAACCACTGTGTTAGAACATCACTTCAAAATGAAAACGTGATTGCACCGCTAAATGAGTTAATCTGTTATAATTATTAAGGGTTCCTCTTTGATTCTGGAGCATATTACTTATTACCTTTTGTAATGAGAATATAAAGAGCGAAAAAAAGGAACATCTTTTTTTTAAATGAGGCTCGGGTCAGAGTAGGCTCCATTTACAGCGGGTACTAACAATGGTTGAAAAATTAATCACAGCGCAACACTTCCGTCGGGACGAGGCCTCTCTCCCCTAACACTTTTGCACCTGGCAGTTTATTCAGCCCGTAAATATAATTTATCTAAAATGTCAACTAAAATCAGCATATCCGTCTCCCCAGCTGTGTAGAGCAAACTCGTCTCCCAAGCTGTATGGACCTATACCAAACTCAAAGAGTAATATTATAAACTGCAGGAACAACCACCCAAAAAATAATCTGAAAACCTACACTGCTTTAAAGGTGACGCTTCTCTTTAGCGGCCTTGACACCAGAGTGAAGTCAATTAGTTCGCTCGTCTTTCGATCGACAGCTGCACGGGAGCAACCTTGACTACCGTAATTATTCAAATATAAAGCTGCTTTTAAGGCGAAAGCCTCGCTTGTCCCATTACGCGGAAAAGCGGCGGCGCTGTGCCCGAGACATGGTCACACTAATACCATCAAGCCTCAGAAATAAAACACAAAGAAAAGCAGAGCAACCCAGATGCTTCGTCACGGAAGCCGTCGTGAAGCTGGCGGCGTTCGCCGCGCCTACGCAGTGGGGGAGCCTGATGTCACCGCCGGAGCGCCGTGTGGAAAAGGAAGACGTGGCGCGCTGCTTGTAGGAATGCGCTGCTTGTAGGAATGCTTTCGCATTCCTACAGATAAGCAGTCTTAAGTCTCTCTGCCGAATTTCACCCACGCGTTAGATTTTTTTTTCTCTTTCTCGGCGCAGCTTTTTATGATTACAGGTCAACCTACAGTCAAGACCAAAGAAGGCATAGACTTGCAATAGTACTGCGCATAATTTCCGAGCCTATCGAAGGTTCCAGCACGTCATCTTTTTTGATTTGTGCGAGGCATTTGCTAAAATGTCTCACCCCTTGCTGCTTCACAAACTGGGCTCCCTTAAGGCGGCGGTCCCACGGCGGCCATCTTGAACAAGCCATTAGTTCAACCCAGGCACGTAGCCAGGATTTTATTTCGGGGGGGGGGGGGGGGGGGGGGGGCCGCCCATGACAAAATGCTGTATGAGGGGGAGGGGGGAGAGGAGGTCCCAGCAAAATCTAAGATTTCGGAGGGGGGCCCGGGCCCCATGGGCCCCCCCCCCCCCCCCCCCTGGATACGTGCCTGGTTCAACCACTAGATGGCGGCACTCATCCGTGTGGCCAGAAAGCAGGCTCGTGGCAGTGATGTTCCTCCTCTGCTCTTAATTTCCTCCTTTCTGCTGCTCGCCCGTGCACGTTCAGCGCTCAACGCGTACTCCCGCTGACACAAATGCCAGCAAACGTGCCAGTGGTGCTTGTTGTTGTTGTTGAATTATGTTTATTGATGAGATGAGTGGTTCGGCTGTCTTGGTGGGTGGCCTGAGACAGCCCAGTTCGCACAGAAGCGGAGCCCAGCCAGCTCATCGACCCGATCGAGAGTGCCTAGCTGGGAAAAATTGTTCCACGCTGCAAGGTTGGCAAAGCGATTTCGTTAGATGCTCACAAATCAGTAGCTATCGTTTTAACTATTAAAGCATTAAAAACATAGTCATTCAATCAATGAAGAATGTTATCGAACGATAAAGAGCATATATAAAACATGCCTTGTCAGCATTTCGTGAATGAAAGAGGTTTTGCTCGACATAAACGTTTAAATTCATTTTCGCTGTAAGTCGGAGCGCAGCTGGCATAACAGGTCAATGAGGCCAGTCAAGCAGAGCCAAAAAAACACCATGTCACGGAGCTCAACGTCTTATAGTGCGTTTTTTGTCCCCGGTCAAAGCAATCAAGCGCAAACCATGGACCATGGCCTTGCGCTTTTAGTATGCGTGTTTGTGCTTGTGTACCTTAGTCTTTGACTGCATTTTGATCGATGATAAAACAAGCAATAGCAGACTCTTTTTCAAGGCGGGTGTTCAGAGGGACGCTCTATATAACTCATTATTTTGATGATAGTTTGATTAAACTTGATTAGCAGTTATCTAACCTTATAAATAACCACCCCAAATATTGTTGAAATAGTACGCCGAGGTCGAAGAATCTGCATGTTCAAGAAAACAGTAAAAGTGTATTTTTTACTCCGATTGACCTAAACTTAAAAATTGTTAGTCAAGTGGGTAGCAGATTTCAAAGTGTGTTTTATAGTGCTTTTGATATTTTTTTTTTCATTAATAACTAAAGTAGTTGATAATATGATGTTAAAAAATATACCAACGTCTTACATGTATATATATATGGGTGAAGCAGAGTAGTTTGAGAACAATGGACCGGGAAAATGTAATAAGTCAGAGATCCGTACTTGCGGAGTTGCTATGCTAGGAGTTTATTGTATGTATTACGACAGTTTCGCATGCCATCTCCTGACGTAGCCGAGCCTCTCGGCGAAACTGTCGTAATACATACAATAAACTCCTAGCATAGCAACTCAGCAAGTACGGATCTCTGACTTATATATATATATGGGTGGTTTCATTTGAAATCGAACACGCTTGTCGGGGTGGGTCTTTCGATTTTTTCTGAAAAATATATGTAATTGCCCCATTTCTGGAAAGAACAAAACCGCTTTTCAAAATTTTTTAAAAAAATATTTCGCTTCACAAAAAAATATTGAGTGGAGCAGGGTGAAAATCTGTTTTTTACTCCATGATTTCTCTACCCAGTTCTGTGCGCTGGTATGAATACGGAAAGCATACAAAACTCACAGTAAGTTTTTGTGATCTTGTATGTTAATTAGACTATTTTTTAGTTCAAAAGAAAATACTTTTTGTATTTTTGTTTATTGAGGTAAAAAATGACAAACATTGTCTCTTTGACAATCCGTTGACATCTTCAGAGCCTTGTAACTCATTAATTATTATGTTTGTCGCTTACCAAATACTATGCGGGTGTAGCCCTATACATCGGCTATCGACGGGCATAAGTTTAGTTTATTTTATTTTCACTGATTTTTTTATATAAAATTTGGAATATCGTCGAAAATGAAATTAACCGATATTTTGAACCCACTTTATTGAAAAAGGCCATTTTTTATTTCGTTCAATTTTTTTATTATTGCTGCCGATCATATGAACTTTCAATTGGCTTGATGCAATTTCGCCCTTTTTTTGTTGTATCTTCTCTAGAAGTGATCGAAATCGCTCCCACGCTCTCGGAACAGCCAAACGCAGCTTCCGCAGGTCGGCTTCGCTGCAAAAACTATACTGCTTATTTGTGTGTTCAAATGCAGCGGGTAAATTCATTTTGATTGAGAACACTCGTGCTTGGCTACATATTGTATTTTCTTAATTTTTTAATGATGGAAACTGACATTCCTTAGACTGATAGTTAGCGGTGCAGCGGATGTTCCATTATCCGATGTCTAAAGCCAGGGCACAAAGGGCGGACAAAACGGAACGAGCTCTTCATGTAGCAAGACCGGTGTCATATATCTGTTTGTGTTATACCCAGGTTGTAAGGCTTGGAGCACCTCGCCACAGTACACAATTTTCGTTTGCAGGACGGCTCCTTGATGCGGACGTCAAAGGACTCGGTTAAAAAAAAATTAAAACAATGACAAGAAGCGTTCAGCTTTTCGACTTACCGGAGAAAAAAATCGATATATTCAGGAAGCACAAAAAAAAAAAAAAGAATGGGCCTCAGTAGGTGCTCGCACTGGATTACGCTAATCACGTGTGTGGTGCACAGTTCGCGAGCCGGGCCAGGAACCTAAGGTGACATTAGCACAACATGTACAGTCTCCGGCAATATGAAAGACACATTCGCCGATGCTGTTTATGCAGCGGTGCCAAGTCCGCCTTATCCGGACGCGCTTTATTTTGAAGGAGAAAATAGAACAAACCTTTATTTATTCCCAAACCCAAGCAATGTGTGCCTAGCCAAAGCAAATCTACCGTAGCCACTTAAAATAAAATCGTCAAATCGCTTTTCCATATTCCCGAAGGCTGTACATTCTTTGCATTAAGCTCGGTGCGACAAAGTGGAGAAACTAAAAGTCTACAGT
The DNA here is from genome assembly GCA_013358835.2 of Ixodes persulcatus. NCBI lineage: Eukaryota > Metazoa > Arthropoda > Arachnida > Ixodida > Ixodidae > Ixodes > Ixodes persulcatus. Next base: position 84,270 of record JABSTQ010009574.1, read on the forward strand.
GACGTTAAGTGTCTGCTTTCGCTGCCTTCTATGCATGTGGGAATCGTTGCTTCTTGGCATCAGAGATATTGATCAGTCTTGAAGAAAACCCAACACTTTTATTTTTAACTGCACACACTCGTTCAAACAGAAGGGCCACCGTCTCGGGTTCACCGCTCGCTCGCTTTGGCTCCAGTTTTCGTTCTGTCCGTCTCGACTTACCACGCTGTTGAACTTCTCGGCTGCATCCGACCGCTGCGGTACAAAGTTCAGCTCGCCCCCGCGCTCGATCGTCTCCGCAGAGGCAAGCCGATGCCGTTGTCAAAAAGTTTCAATATTGCGTTGCTCGTGAACTGGACTATTTAAAGCACAACAACATGTTGTTTTACAAATGCATCCTAAATATATTAGCGTTAATTAACGAAAGTGACTATTTATCGCCAATTGGTGTTGTGTTCTGTAAAAAAATTTTCTTCGCTTCATGTAAACTCAGTCCTTTTTCCTCACTTTTTTTTTCTGCAAACTGCTTTTCCTTCTTAAAGAGGGGCATGTGATATTACATATTTTTGACATACACGCTGACAATAAAGAACAGGCAATTACATGGTTATTCGATCGCACGTGACAAGACACATCATGATTGGCGCCCGTGCCGGATGCTTCCTGGGTGTAACGGAGATGGGCCTATAGCGCGAAGGGCCGGGCGGGCTGTACGTGCCTTACAAGCTGTGTATAGCACAAACAGATATATGACACCGGTCTTGCCACATGAAGAGCTCGTTCCGTTTTCTCCGCCCTTTGTGCCCTGGCTTTAGACATCGGATAATGGAACATTCACTGCACTGCTAACTATCAGCCTAAGGAATGTCAGTTTCCATCATTAAAAAATTAAGAAAATGCAATATGTAGCCAAGCACGAGTGTTCTCAATCAAAATGAATTTACCCGCTGCATTTGAACATACAAATAAGCAGTATAGTCTTTGCAGCGAAGCCGACCTGCGGAAGCTGCGTTTGGCCGTTCTGAGAGCGTGGGAGCGATTTCGATCACTTCTAGAGAAGATACAACAAAAAAAGGGCAAAATCGCATCAAGCCAATTGAAAGTTGATATGATCGGCAGCAATAATAAAAAAAAATTGAACGAAATAAAAAATGGCCCTTTTCGATAAAGTGGGTTCAAAATATCGGTTAATTTCATTTTCGACGATATTTCAAATTTTATATAAAAGCTTCCGTGAAAATAAAATAAACTAAACTTATGCCCGTCGATATTCTATGTATAGGGCTACACCCGCATAGTATTTTGTAAGCGACAAATATAATAACTCATGAGTTACAAGACTCTGAAGTTGTCACTGCATTGTCACGTGGGAGCGATTTCGATCACTTCTAGAGAAGATACAACAAAAAAAGGGGGAAATCGCATCAAGCCAATTGAAAGTTGATATGATCGGCAGCAATAATAAAACAATTGAACGAAATAAAAAATGGCCTTTTTTGATAAAGTGGGTTCAAAATATTGGTTAATTTCATTTTTGACGATATTTCAAATTTTATATAAAAAATTCAGTGAAAATAAAATAAACTAAACTTATGCCCGCCGATAGCCCATGTATAGGGCTACACTCGCATAGTATTTGGTAAGCGACAAATATAATACCTCATGAGTTACAAGGCTCTGAAGATGTAAATGGATTGTCAAAGAGACGATGTTTGTCATTTTTTACCTCAATAAACAAAAATACAAAAGTATTTTACTTTGAACTAAAAAATAGTCGAAATAACATACAAGATCACAACAAATTACTGTGAGTTTTGTATGCTTTCCGTATTCATACCAGCGCACAGAACTGGGTAGAAAAATCAAGGAGTAAAAAACAGATTTTCACCCTGCTCCACTCAATATTTTTTTGTGAAGCGAAATATATTTTTAAAAGATTTTGAAAAGCGGTTTTGTTCTTTCCGGAAATGGGGCAATTACATATATTTTTTTTTCAAAAAAAAATCGAAAGACCCACCCCGACAAGCGTGTTCGATTTCAAATGAAACCACCCATATATATATATATATATATATATATATATATATATATATATATATATATATATATATATATATATATATATATATATATATATATATATATATATATATATATATATGTATGTATATATATATATATATATATATATATATTTATTATGTTTGAATGCAACAGAAATGGGGAATTTTACAGTAACGCTGACATTTTATGGTAATGAATGTGATCTCAGTGATGGTGATGTGAATTATTCCTATTTCAACCTTTTGATGACGTTGATTATAAATTATTGTGACTACGATGCTTAGCTAATGTCAATTTGATTATTCTACGTATAATTGCTTTTCATGCTGACACTGGTCTTCTACACTGTTGAATGCTGTAAAAAAGGACTGATGGCCTGGTCAGAAGACTTTTTAATGCGAAAAGATTATTTGCCGCATAGCGCAAAAATCCGTTGTCGTCGTCGGCGGCATGACAAAGCGATGGTACCAAAAATTGCCGATGGCGCAAAGAGTCAAAACACGTTAGAAATGCCCGCATTGACGTCAAATTTTTCACGAAGGTTCCTATAAACTAAGTAAATGAATGGTGCTTTAGAGAGAAACTCTGTTACATTTCGGTCTGGACGGGAATCGAACCCGGGCCTCCGGGGTGCGAGACGGGCACGCTTCCCCAACGCCACGGCGGCTTTTTTTTTTTTTTTTTTTTTTGTTGTCGACGTCACGGCGGCTCCACGGTCCTGGCTGACTAAGGTGTGCCTAGTGCGTGCGTCACTGCACACGTCCCGTCACAACCATCTGGGTGACTGAAGGTGTGGCCAAGTGTGTGCGTCATTGGGCACGTGACGGCGCAGCCAATGGGGAGAAGGCGGCGGGTGCTGCCTCCCGCGCGTCACACACCGAATCAGCAGAAATAACTTTAACGCATGTCAAAAAATAAATAAATAAAAAACATTTCACCAAAGGGACTACAATGCTTTCGCGTTCCCACACGTAAGCAGTCTTAAGTGTCTGTGCCAAATTTTCTTTTGTATTCTTTTGCCACAGCCCCTCAGACACTTGTATGTCTGGAAATAAGGATTATTATTTTTTTTAGTAACTCACGCATACTTGTTGTCGTAATTTTCTTTTTTTTTTTTTTTTACAATATGTACACGGGAGAATTGCCAAGCGGTCCAGATCATCCAAAGTTCAGTGTGTCTTCACGTTCCTATGGCCGTCTGCAGGTTCACGTTCAAAAGGCAAAACACCGTAGACCGTTTTCTCTTTTCAAATGACAACGAACCGTATAGACCACATGAAGGTATATTTGACAGATAGAAACACCTAATCAAGTAACTTTTACAGCTTCAAAAATCTCTCGTAATAGCGGGTCACCACTCCGCGCCAACCACAGTCTCGGCAGTGAATGCCGAGGTGGCCAGAGACCACGCTAGGGACATAAAGCCCCTCGATGTGTTGGCGTTTGTCTGCAAGTAGCGTCAAATGCGCCAGTGCACGAGACCTGTGTCTCGAGCGGCCCTTGGAAGCAAATGGCGGTGCAGAACTGAAATGAGCGGCCCTTGGAAGTGAATGACGGCGGATCAGCACCCTGTCGTGACACGTGTCTTACGCGTTTCTACCACAATGGTTGGCGGTACTTGTAAGCGTGAATTTTATCGAGGAACTTTACAACTGACAGTTCGTCTCTCGACATCTGTGCACGTTTACACTGTTCACAAAAAGCACAGTCTACGCATGCTAAATAACAGTACAGCCAGCGCTCGATCGCAGTTGCAGCCAGCCAGAAAGTGCACGTGCATAACACACAAACACAGCAATGAACGCGCCCTCGTACGCTTTTATGGAAGATGTATAGACCTTTCCAAAAACGAGCTTGTGGCCGGTGCCATTTTGAGCGTTCGTGCGTATGGCGCGTGCTTTGCTCGCTTTCCGAAGCGACGAACACGCACGTGCTGGGCTGTGAAGATCGCACGCTGGACTGTGATTTTGTAAACATTGGAAAGGTCTATAGACCTTTCCAAAAACGAGCTTGTGGCCGGTGACATTTTGAGCGTTCGTGCTTATGGCGCGTGCTTTGCTCGCTTTCCGAAGCGACGAACACGCACGTGCTGGGCTGTGAAGATCGCACGCTGGACTGTGATTTTGTAAACATTGGAAAGGTCTATACTCCATTACTGGCGCGGGCGCGTGGCTTCATTTATAGTTTCGTTTGCGCGAGAACACGTGCAAAAGATCTGCGAGATCAAACCCCATGCTCGCGCAAGTAGCTTTGCCAACGTTGTACACTAAGTTCAAAGTCTACCGTGGCATTCGTGGTTCGAATGAGGCATGGGATCTAATTCAAAGAGTAGATTTGTATGCGACATATGAAGCACAGGTGTCCCGCGGACTAAGTTATAACTATATAGACTGGGCGTCAATTTTAATCGAACAATTAATCAATATACCTATTGCTATATTACCCAAGCATCAAGGAGAATGCAGGGATTGGTGTTCCACGAGCCACACGCGCACGCCCTCCCCGTATAAATGACGCGGAGTGAATAACCAAAATCAAGCGTTGACGAACGCGCGTGCAAGGTGAGATTTGTTTTAGGTATTTGCTTTAGAAAAGTTACTACGGCTGACGTCAGCACGTGCGGCGTGTTGAACACCAATCCCTGCATTCTCCTTGATGCTTCGGTAATATAGCAATAGGTATATTAATAGGTTTCGTACATTCCCATGCATCATAGTTCTAAAAAAGTCGAAATGAGATTTTTGTTTGCCTTTGTTAAATTTGTGATAAACGGCAAAATGTACAATTTCAGATTTTAGATCAACTTTGATGTTTATTTGAGAACAGTTGAAAGGCTAGTCACACTCACAAATTATTATTTCAGCTGCAGAAGGAAACAGGTTCGTTAATAATTTCCAGCAATAGGGAACTCCTTTGATTGTTCACAATAGGCCTATTGCTAAATTACACAAGCATCAAGGAGAATGCAGGGAATGGTGTTCCGCGCGCCGCACGCGCACGCCTTCCCCGTATAAATGATGCGGAGTGAATAACCAAAATAAAGCGCTAATGAACGCGGGTGCAAAATGCCATTTGTTTCAGGCTTCTTTTAGGACAGTTACTGCTGCAGACGCGAGCACGTGCGATGCGTGGAACACCATTCCCTGCATTCTCCTTGATGCTTGGGCTGTCCGTCATGCCTCAATGTAAAAAAAAAAGGGAAAAAAATCTAAAATGTGTGCTTAAATGCGTCATAGTGACAATCTTTGTACAATTTTTTTTTTTTATCTTGGTTACCGTTTTTCCTGGCTCTGTTGCTGCTTTCTGTAGGCGGTCAGGGACCCGTCAAGCTGTACCTGACAGCTTTTTTCCCTGATCGCCACCATCTTATGGTGGAAATAAACATTAATAATATTATTATTATTATTATAGGTCTATGGGCTCAGCTGTCTGCGCTAGACAGACAATCGCATGGCGTTCAAGTGGCTGGGGGCACATATAACCTTCTCCACTTCTTTCGAGTCACACATCTCGCCCCTACAGTTTACTTTAGGTCAAATTTTCACCTAAAGTTTGCCTTCAAACAGGTGTACCCGTACACGTCTGCGTGGTGGAAGAGTTAAATTTTTACTTTTTCGTTTGTCAAAATTTAACGGTTTAACTGGTTAAAAATTTAATCGCGCTTAAATCATTAATTGATTTATCGGTAGGTTATTAGATCAAGTGCCCAGACCCAGTTATAACGCAACGTAGAAAAACATAAGCAAACGCCCCTGTGTGAGTGGACATTGCCTCGTTCAGCAGTTTGCAGAGCAGTGGCCGGGCTAGAGTGAAGAGGCGCGATCTCTTACGGCCTTTGCACCGGGAGTAGTTGCTCCCTGCGGCGGCAGCTTGTAGGGGTCGCTGTAACCCTACCACTCCTACAGCGCTTTAATTCTTTCGGAGAGGCACCTCCTCTTCACCGTGTTGTCCTCTTTGCTCCGGGCTTGAGTTGGACAAGTTTCTAGAGTAATTAGACCCACAGGTTATGAGGCCCGCTGCCTTCAGGGACTTATGCGGAGCACGTCGTTCTCTTCGTATCCTTAAAGACAAGTTTGTATAGACAAACATTTAATTATTGTAAGCCGAAACTGATTTCAGTCGGCTCACTACAGTTATTTCAAGCAAGTATAATTTCACACATTTTCTATCGCAGTGGTCGGGGAACAGTTGTTCAGGAAGGCTCAGGCGGCGTTGGGCATGGTTGTGTGATCGCACCCCTACGCGGCTAAAGAAGTCCCATTGCTCCTCGGCGAGGTGAAGGCCACAAGGAAACCGCTCTCTAGCCCGGTTATGGAAGAACATGTCAGGGCAGCACTGAGCATCTCGCTTGATTTTATTTCGCAACACTCATTGCGAGGACTCCGAAGAACGAAAGAGAAGCGCGAGGAAACTTCACGAGTTGTGATTCTGGTCCGGCTTGCTAAAACAGCGTCTCAACTGAGACTGAGTGAAAGAAAGCACCGCAAAGGGTTGGGCGCGAGACTGCATTGAGACGCGGCTTGAGTGCCACTCAGCTCGAGCGCTGGCTTTGGCATTGCTTTCTTTCCCACAGTCTCAGCTGAGTCGCTGTTTCTAGCAAGTCGGACCTGGCTGCTTATAATTAGTTGCAAAGGACAAGAGTCATGTTTGGTGTAAAGCACAAAGTGGAAGCTTAGAGTCGTTGCATTATTGAACCAAAACCATGAAAGTTGATCGTCTGACATTGTTCTTATTTGATTAAATGAAATTAAAATTAATCCAAAGAAAGACGACCTAGTGAGGGTTTCGCACATGTGCAACGCTTTTGATAGAGCACTTCATGGCAAGGGGGTTTATTAGACCCTTTTCCTGAGCCTCAGAATTGAGCCACGATGACCGGCTGTTTGTTGTCTTACTATGAGGACCAGTCACTGCGGTTTGCACGTAACACTCTCCGTAAGTTGTCTACGAGTAGAGTAACGTTAAAACTAAAAATCTCAAATCCCTGCACGATGGCGAACAAAACAGAACCAGCGCGGTTGGAAAGCTGGAACCTTAAAAAATATGTCTGTTAAAATTCTTGGAGTGGAGGAAAAAAAATTCTCCTTCGTCGTCACCATAATATGGAGTTCAATATTTGCACCTTTCGTGGTGTGGGAACATGGCGGGCAGCCGGGGGACCGCCGCCTTAAGGCGGCGGTCCCACGGCCCCAACTATAATACCGGTGGCAGCTCTGCTAACGCTCCTGTTTGCTGTGCAAATGTCGCGTCTGTGCGCGTGTTACGTATTTCATTCTTTTTGCAAATAAATCACCAATTCTTCATCGCTCGCTTTCTGAAGCGACGAACACGCTCGTGATTTTGTAAACATTGGAAAGGTCTATACACCTTTTCTTTAACGGCGCCGCCATCTTGAGAATTGCGGCGCCGACGACGCCGTCTAGCGGCTTAGAAAAAGAAATACCGGCTAGTTCTGGCAGCACAGCTATCTGGGTAGGCAACGGTGTGGGTATGGGGGGAACTTGGCTAGACTTGGCTATGGTGGGCTGCAATAACTTGATTGGAGCTTGACGTCCGGTTGAATCCAGCTGGCTACTCACAGGCCATCACCACCATCACCTTGCCATTCTCGAGAGAACGACGACGAAGACGGTGGGGTGTTTTGATTGAGTTTCCACAACGAAAGAATATATGAGCAGTTTAATCTAGTCTATGCAGGTAAGCTCTCGGCATTTGATAGCTCCATCTTGAGTGGTGGCATGTAGACTTTTGTATAAATTTCACATACCATGGAGCTTGCACTGATAACCTAATTGGACCACCTGCACCGGGAATTAAAATCGGTCCTCTTGTCGTAAACGAAGTGGTCGTGAGCTTAAACGTGACGTTGAGTGTGATACGAATCTCTCGCGATTCAAGCTCGCAATCGACTGACTTCATAAATAAGGATTCTTGGGGAAAATGCGAAGCTCGATAACATTGCAGCCACACTCGCGCTGCAGCTTCTTGTGCTCATGGTACACTTTCTGTTATTGCTCTTATGCTTTTTAAAATTATTTATCCATCCGACGACCACGCAGTGGTAGCCAGACGACCGTAGATTTTCGGTAATTGCAGCACGGTAAAAAGGAGCACTCGGAGCTAACTCATGCACGACGCCCGTTTTTAAGCCTTTTCGCCCATACCCTTGGCGGTTGCATACCCTGTGTCAGCGGGCAATCCAAAAATGCACCAGGTCGAGGGTACGTCAGTTACTGACTGGTTTGAGGTTATGCGAAAAAGGTCTATAGACCTTTCCAATGTTTACAAAATCACAGTCCAGCGTGCGATCTTCACAGCCCAGCACGTGCGTGTTCGTCGCTTCGGAAAGCGAGGAAAGCACGCGCCATACGCACGAACACTCAAGATGGCACCGGCCACATGCTCTTTTTTGGAAAGGTCTATAGACCTTTCCAAAAACGAGCTTGTGGCCGGTGCCATTTTGAGCGTTCGTGCGAATGGCGCGTGCTTCGCTCGCTTTCCGAAGCGACGAACACGCACGTGCTGGACTGTGAAGATCGCACGCTGGACTGTGATTTTGTAAACATTGGAAAGGTCTATAGGCTCCCTACGGGAGCCAGAGTTGCGCGTTCATGCATGGCATGTGGATTCACCTCCTCACGTGACTGAATTCGGCGACTAGCAGCGCCGCGCGTTCGAGGCGCGCGGCGTGCTCAAAAGCCGGGGAACGTACGCCGGGGCGCGTGCAACGTCTACTTTGCTGCACGACACTTGATACGGCTCCTCACGTGATCGGATCTCGGCGAATAGCAGCGAGGGCGGCACGCGGTACGTGGAATCAAACGCGCAACTCTGGCTCCCGTAGGGAGCCAATACAGGAACTCTAGGCCACACGGATGAGTGCCGCCATCTAGTGGTTGAACTAATGGCTTGTTCAAGATGTTCAAGATGAAACACCTACTCAGGGTGTTTCACGAAAGGTAGACAAATTCGATATTGCGAAAACTGCGCGCCGCAACAAAAAAAGGCTGGTGTCGTTTTAGTCCTGGGCCAGATTCAGGAAAATTATTAAAGTTTGGGATAATTAAGTTGTTCATTATTTTTGCGAAATTAACTTTTTTAATATTGTGTTTAAAGGAGAACTCCGCCGATTTTCTGGTAGACTTCGATTTGGATGAAAATTTGCAGACCGCATCAATAACCCTTTCTCAACTGATAACCAAGATATTTTATAAAAATAGACATTTTCCGTGAAGTTATCGAATTTTCAAGTATACCGCCGGCCGCGAAGGTTCCAGGAGGCGACTCTTTACTGGCAACAATGAAAAATCGCTACTTTTCCCTACCCGCGTACGTCACGGGTGCGCAGGCGGACGAGCGACTGGCAGCCGCGAAGTGGCTTTCCGGGCGCCAGCGATCGAGATTATTTTTTCGCAGCTTCAAGGTTGAAAGTTCCTTTGCAACGGGTAGCAATCTGTGCTCCGCGATAGACTGTAGAAACAGTGCCGGGGAAAAGCTTTTTTTTTTTTTTTTTGACCCTTGCTTTTGTGGGAGAAAAAAAAAAAAAGCGTTCCCCGGCAGCAATGGAGGCCAGCTACGTAAAGGTGCTTTTGCGCGAGCTGTGTGCCGAGGGAACTATAGTAGCGAGTTTTAGTAGACCGTGTTTCCCGCTCCAGCCCCTCCGCTCCCCGGAACTCTACAGCCAAGGCCATCGGCGTGCAGGCGCAGTGGCGGTTTCTTCGTAGCGGAGGGCTAGCGGAGGGGGAAACGCGGTCTACTAAAACTCCCTAATGTCAAGTGAAACATTTTAACTTTTGCTCGGAATACTTTATTGGCGACGTGCGCGATCGAAAGCGTCGCTGTGTTCGGCCTTCAACGATTGGCCGAAAACTGACTATGACGTCAGCAAAGGATTTCTCATCGACGGAAATAACATGAATGCAAGAACTTCGATTTCGACGGTGTTCGCAGTGTTGGATCCAGAGCGCTATGACTTCAAGCTTCCACCACGCTCATTAGAAACACCATCGAACTTGTTGTTCGCAAGGTAATGACGTCAAGAAAGGTAACCATACGAGGGCGCCACCAAAACAAGCCGCGTGCTGCGAGTTGAGTATCCTTCAGCAGCTGGACCAGCTTCAAGAGCGGCAAGCCCAAACTCAAGCCGGCAGTGACCATTACGACATCCGTCCAAAGAAGAGCGCTAATAATATCGAGAAAAATAGTACACAACCTAGTACTATAGTCTACATTTTGCACAGTCGCATTTGTTATTCACAATTGGTTCAGTATTTTTTTTTTTTTTTATCAACACTATTTTTGTTTCGGACGTCGAATCTAGCTCGGGCTACTCTCGGAGTTCCACTCACGCGGCCGATATGTTGAAGACGAGAAGTGAAACGCCTAAACAAAGTTCAAGTCTGAATTTAGACATGACTTTCGACATATTGTTATTCCTGTCTGCTATTACAGAGGCTTATGGAGCAGGTGTTCAGCTCCATTAATATACGATAGAGCCTTTGCCTGGTTTGTCAAATGGTTGGCGTGCAATATTCTCTGCAGAAGAAGTGATGAAAACGTCTTTAGTTTATTGTTTATTTATTATATTGCGGAGAAATTTTACATAGGGCTGAAAAGTTTTTTTAAACCACAAAAATATTAATGTCGTTGAGGGGAGGCATGCAAATTTACAGCTGATGGAAACTGTGCTAAACCAACTTAATTAAAAAAAAAAAAATCTTATATAGAATTACCCCCTTCACATGAGCTCTCGTGGATGGGTGTTTGAACTCGTTGTATTCTACTCCAAAAGTAAAAAGAAAAAATACGGGTACACATTTTTTTAGTAACTTTTGTCAACTTATTTTGAATTAAAAGATTTATGACGTCTTTCTGTACCTCACGCATTATTGTATCTTCGAGCAAATATTCTTTATTTGAAGACAAACAGTGTATTTGTGTATTTTATACGCATTCCATTGCACCTCGATGTTTGGCTTGGTGGTTGTAGAGTTCTTTTGTCATTTTAACACGATCTTCATGACCAGTAACCTGCCATCTGATCTACACGAATGCAGCTCATTCCATTCTATACATTTCATTGTTTACGAGAATCACAGTCTACATGTCTTAGGTCCCAGCCCAACACGCACATGTTCATCGCTTTGGAAGGCGAGCAATGTACGCGCCGCACGCACGAACGCTGAAAATGGCATCGACCAGAAGCGCTTTTCAGAAATGGTCTATAGACCTTTTGCTAAATTACTTAAACACCAAGGAGCATATTCATGCTACAAGAGTAGTTACACGTGCTGGCGCCTGGAGCAGTAACTTTTCTAAAGAAAATCTAAAACAAATGGCACGTTTCTTCAAGACGAGTGTGTGGCACCTGTACCCACATTCCGAGCATTTTCCGCGGTGTTTTGACAATTCGTCAAAAATGTATTGCGTGACTCTTGGACCTTTCTCCGCCAGCCATCTTCTAAAAAAAAGAGAACGGATTTACGAGCGACATCACGAAACAAGCGAGCCGCGGCTTGGGCGTAGCGAGTTGCAAAAACGGTTTTATAAAAATTCAAAATGCTCCCGTTTTTCTTTTTTTTTTTTTACTTTCTTATAGTTATGCACGTAGGCCAAGGCCATACTTTGTGCAAATATATATAATTATCAACCTCAAACAGCTCGAACGCCCAGGTTTTCTTGCTGTTAGACGCGAGAAAGGCGGGCGCGAGCGTACCCGATTGCCGGCCGCGCGCCTCGCTGCCCACCCGTGACGTCACGCTTGGGTGGCGGGGAAAACTGGGGAAACACTATAGTAGGTTACAAGTCGAGAAGGTAGCGGCAAATGCCCCTCAAAGGGAATCATATATCCCTCCGCCACCTCCGCATCCAATAGCGTCCCATCGTTTCCGTGACGTTGCGGCCAACGCGCGAGGAGGGTCGTGCCTTTCTGTACATATTTGCTTTATCTCTCGACTTTGACTTAGCATTGTGGAAGCCACGAGAGGGAGATTAAGTCTTCCCCCTTCCGATGGAAACAAAGACGACTTTCGGGGATTAGCTTCCCCCTCCGATTTATACAAAGGCTGCTTTCAGGGGCTCGGTTCCTTCTCCGATGAATACAAAGGTCGCTTTCTTAAAAAGTGGGGGTCGGAGATAAGTTGGCACCACTCTGTGGCATTATCTATCCATTGAAGCGGAACAAGGAGCGTTTCCAGTGAACTCTTCTTTCGATTGCGGAGGGATTTGAAACCGGCGCACCACGCTTGTGGGAGGAGCTTCTCCTACCTTCTTAACTTGTAACCGACTATAGGGAGAACGAGGCTTCGGTTTCGGCAGCAAACAAAATATCACTTTTTTTAATTAACTAGAGTGAATCTGGGAGAACGGGATAGCATTTCGGAATCAGGAAGCCATCCGCATTCAGATTATGCCCTTGGATTAGGTAGCTCGAACAATCGGCGGAGTTCCCCTTTAAGGGCATGGTTTTAATTAGAAAATTAAAGCACCATCGAAAAACAATCAATCAACAAATTGCAGAACTATAGAAAGCACGCACAGCATTTTACGGCTTTCTGAAAAAGCGCACAAATTCGATGGGTTTTTAAGTTTCGGTTTGCAAACGGAGCGCTCCTCGACACCGACAGCACCGTACCCCGTGGAGAAATAGTGCAACCAACGTCTGCTGCGCTGTCCTCGCGCAACGCCCTCGGCCAAAACCAAGAGACGCCATTGAACGAAAAGGAGAGGTCATTGGGCATGTCCCTCACTTTTGGCTTCACCTCTTGCGGAGATATGTCGCCTCCAGAAGCTTCCTACCTCTACTAGATGCACCGGATAAGCATGTTCGGTTGAGCAGTCGAGCCAATCCATTAGTAATGGGCGGGGCCACTGATCTGTGGGCGGGGCTTAGAACGGGCCATGACCTGCACCTAAATTGCGTCTAACGGCGTAAATATTGCACAAATTCTCTTTTCGCCTTCGTGCGAAAATTATGAAAAAAGTGTCCAGTTATGCCTTTTAATAAAAAAAAAAAATTGACTGCATCTCCACGTGGTGAATGATGTTGATTGGGGCGAAGCTCTGGTGGTGCTTGTCTGCGTAGACGCTGAGCCGCAGCATGCCGAGCCTTTCGTTCGTTTTCATCCAAGTCAGAAAGAGAATGTCTGGTATGGAACGTGGTTATATACGCATTTGAGCATTTGACCGCGGCGCCCTCTCGTCTATAAACGTTGAGCGAATGCATGCAAAGTTTAACGCGATTATATACGCATTTGACCGCAGCGCCCTCTCCTGTATAGACGTTGAGCGGCTACATGCAACGTTTCATCAATGACATCCCCAGCTCTTGAGTTACTACCACAACTCAGAGCTCCCTACTCGTCCCGCAGTCGTGGCCGAGTGGTTAAGGCGATGGACTAGAAATCCATCGGGGACTCCCCGCACAGGTTCGAATCCTGTCGACTGCGCAAACATATTTTTTTAGGGGCGAAGCTCCTTAGGGGCTATACTTCGTCTCACCCTAGCATGGACTAACCGCGAAGGCTGTGCTAGCGCGAGCGGCCAGCCTTGACTGCCTTGACTAGAGCACTAGCTGCACGAGCCCTCTTGCAGCCGCCGCGGCTTCATTCAAAGCGACTAACAATAGTCCATACTAAGGTGAGACGAAGATAGCCATGTCCGTCCACCGTCCGCCGTAGGCCCGGCGTCGGGTGCTCGTGCTTCTGCTCGTGAGATCACGTGCTCACGACACGAGCACGTGAGCACATGCTCACGTGCCCGTGTAGGGCAAAAAAAAAAATTGAAAAAAAAATATAAAAAAATTATGAAAAAAGAAAAAGAAGAAAAAAAAAAAGAGTAGGGGGTTCCGAGATGCCATCCCATCTGTCTGCTTAAAAAAAGAAAAAGAAGAAAACCACACATTCTCCTACTGACATGAGTGAAAAGGCTCGGCATGCTGCGGCTCGGCGTCTACGCAGACAAGCACCACCAGAGTTTCGCCCCAAGCAACATCATTCACCACGTGGAGATGCGGTCAATTTTTTTCTTTCATTTTTATCCTTTTTTTTTTTTTGGCTTTACACGAGCACGTGAGCTTACAAGCAGGAGCACGAGCACTGGACGCCAGACGGACGGACGGACGGACATGGCTAGCCCCTAAGGAGCTTCGCCCCTAAAAAAAAAAAAAAAAAAAAAAAAAACTTGTTTTGTTCACTTTAGTGTATTTTTAAGCGTGTAATTATTTTTAGTGTGCATGAATGTTCCCGAGGGGTGTGCAAGGCAGGTCACCTTGGAGGGCGAAGGAGAACTCCAACATGGCGACACTCCAAGGCCTGCACGACCTAGGCATCTAAAGCAGCGGTAGCATTGCTAATACATCGCACAAAAGACAGTCTGCAGACAGAGTCTGAGGCCGTCCTTCTATAACCTTGGTCATTCGAAACGTGTCCGCAGACATGTTCGAAACCATAGCTCGAAACATACATACATGTATGAGGCCAACATGCACTCATGTCCACAGACACTTCTGCAGTGAACACCGTGGATTTTGGATGATGTATGAGCAGTGCGAGTGTGGCAAACAGATGTTCCCAGACGTCTGGTCGTCCTTAATGTTGCCTTCCAGTCGTACTCCTGCCTGCCGTACGGCAGCGGGGTGCTGCACTTGTCTGTGACGCTGTGCGGCATCGCGTACCCGGCGTCCTGCATCGCGGCCATGTTCGTGATTCTCCGCAAGCAGACGCACCTGAACCTCATGACCCTGGTCGGAACCCTGCTGTCTGCCTACATCACCGTCACCGCAGTGATGAGCCCGAGCCCGCCACTCGTGGACACCGCCGTCGGAAGCGCTCTGATCGTGAGTCAATCGAATAACACGTACAAGAGAAGGGCTGCGCATGACGTCATCGTTTCCCGCCCCATGACACGCTGAAGCTGGACGAGAGAGCGGCAGATGCGGTTGTGCATAGCCTCCTCCATACTGACAAAGCCTGGCAGATCGCCACGAGGAGCGGCCGCAGAAATGGAAAAGGTAGAGCGGCAGACGACGGATAAGAGAGCCACGTGACGGGCGACCCGCTGCGGCGAGACGCCGAAACACACTTCTCCCGAGCGATGGAATGTCCGCCCGTGCTCCTCGCGTTCCTCGCGCTATCGCTTCTTTTCTCGTCGGGTTGGAAAACCGTGTTTCGGGTCCTCGCCGCTGCAAAAGCTGTGCGCTGACGACCAGATTCCACGAGAAATGCTTTGTGCTACTAGATACTCGCGCTCCAAATCTGCGTTGTCGAACTGCCAGGCTTTGTACGTATAGAGGAGGCTATGGGTTGTGAGACGCTGCGAGACGCGCTGGCGGTGATGCAAACGCAATTTATGTTACGCAGACCTTGTCCTCTAGATGGCACTCCCGGACAGTGCAGGTCCCTCAATAGTCCGTACGCTTTCAGAACCGGCGCGCTGTCTATTATGTTGACGCAATAGACCCTTTCCAAAAGCTCATCGAGCTCCATATTGGCGCTGGCCATTTCTTGGGCACAAGGCATGTTATTGGATCCGAGTCCTCGCCGAACGTTACCCAGCACTCGTTGTCGGTCCGAGCTGAGCCGAGTTGATGCCGAACGATGTTTTGGGATAATTGGCGCAGCAGATGGCGCGCACTTTTGAAAAGAGTCCATATTGTTCCTCTTTTGCGGGCTGCCTGCAAGGAGATTAGAAAGGTAGGAGGGGGCATGACGTCAGCCGTGTAGCCTCCACAAGCCAAGCTGCCTTGACGCCGCGCCTCTTTCTCATTTTCCTCCTTACCCTCCTCACTTATCGGCCCAGCACGTGACCTACCGGATGGAGCTGCTTGCTTCATGTCTAGCCTTCGATCTGATAAAACCTAACGGACGGAGCGCGCGCAAGCCTGCAAAAAGGAATCCTATTACAATCAACCATCCATCTCGCACGTGACATGTCACGCGCACCAATTGCAGAGAGATCTGGGGTCACGTTGGGCACAACATCGTTTAAACTTTTTATGACTAGGCTTCATAGATATTGCAACGTGCCCCCTCCTAGTACTTAGAGCCACTACTAGCCTGGCGCTTGACGAAGGCCAGCATTCTACGGATCCTTCTAGTCCCTGACTAGAAGGGAGTTCCTTCAGTTATCCCGTGGGGATTAGAATGGAGTTCCTTCAGTTATCCCGTGGGATAACTTAGTATTTAGTGGCACTAGGATAACTGAAGGAACCCTGTAGGCTGATGATGATGGCGTTTGTACTCAACTAGTGTGCGCTTGGCGCTCTGAATGGATGGATGGATGATAACGGCTGTACCCTTTGTAGCGGGCAGTAGCTTGGACCACCTAGCCAATATGCACACTCAGCGGTAAAGACGAGGAGACTGTGGAACGCGTCTTGACCCAAGGCAGACGTCTCGCGTATACACTGAGCGAAGCAACCAACGATGAAGTACGGAACGGCCCGTGGGCTACGAGGATTAGGGCGGTCTAAGGATCGTCTTTCCGCCCGGAAGGATGCGCAGAAGGCGGATGGATGGATGGATGGATGAATCCGGCTGAGCCCTTTGGATCGGGCGGTAGCTTACGCCACCTAGCCATTTTGTCTTACCATTTAAGCTTAGAATATTTAAATGTGAAAACTATATTCACTCCGCACTGAAAAGAAAGTGAGGCTATAAAACCCCCTTGCCATCAGTTAATAAGAAAATACCTAGGTTTCTCTCGCTTTCTGCCACCATTCACTTAATCTTTGCTTGCTAATCTCTACTGTCTTGAAATCCACTTTTCCTCCGCTGTCTCTAAAACCCAATGAATTTATTAAATCTATGTTGTCTTCGGTGGGCATAGGGTGAAGCTAATTACAGTAGAGTATCAGGTGCTCAGCCGTCTCGTCCTCCTCTCCACAAGACGACAGAAGCCACGAAGCGCCGCCTGGTGGCATGGGAAAGACTGCCGCACCACCAAAAGAAAACTCTGAAACACGGGAGTCCATGCAGTGTGCTGTGCCCTGAGCAGTGTACAGCAGAAGTGACTTTATTTTATTTTACTACGGCACCAAAAGCACTCTTAAGAGAACCCACCCTGTTCTGGAAGGGTTTAGGTCCACCCGACTTACAAAAACCTGATCCCCCCCCCCCCAAGCCAATGCGTTTCTCTATCACCAGGTCACGAAGATGATCGCCAGGCATTAAAGGGATACTACAACGAAATTTCGGCGCTCATTTTTTGGTCTATATCTGTTCAAAAGAGCAGTATCACATGGAACATACCAATATCTTGTTAAAAAAGTCTCGAAAGGGAATTTTAAAACGAATTAAACGATTAGCAAAGAGCACCTGGTGGATGTCACTAACGCCTCGTTTGTAATGCTCGTCTAGGAACCTTGACAGCTAGTGACGGAGGTTGTCTCGCCTCCGGCCACGACGAGAGAAGGGGGGAAGGAGGAACTCCCCTCTTCCCGAGAATCCCTTTTGTGTGTCGCAGAAGTCGCTATTGTCCCCCTACAAGATTATAGAAGATTAACCCGTCACTCAAAATTCGTACAAAAGCAGCCGCTTCGGTGGCTGGAACGACTAGGCCATCCTCTCGGCGTCATCCTCGCCGTAGCTTTGCTCGTCTCGAGACGACCTACGTCACGATTGCGTTGGATGTCACGTGCTCTAAGCTAGGCCTTCTCCGAGCGCTTGCCAGAGTGGGCCGTTTATAGCGAAAAATACAGCCATCAGGATCAAAATACAAACGTGCGATTGTCATTTACGGATATTGTGGATCATATTCAACCTATTTTTGAACACGACGGGAATATTTCAAATTTCGTTGAAGTATCCCTTTAAAAGGATCGGGGAAAAAAAAAACTATAAACATTCCCTTTTCCCCTTCCCTCCTCCCCCCGGCGAGGGAGTCGCCAATTTTCCTCTGGTCGAACCTTGTCGGCGCCACCTCACATCCGACCCACTGTGGCACAGGGTTGAGACTTTGGGCCAGAGCCACGCGGGAGGGAGTCCCAATTTTCCTTTGTCCCACCTGTCCCCCAGGTGTGCTAGTTAGTTGTACTTAGTTAAATGTTCTTTAGATAATTTCCACCAGCAGTCTAATCTTCTTTTCGCTGCCTCTACTCTTTTATAATCAACCCCTCCATCTTCTCCAGCGAAACCGAGGGCCACGTTTGTCGCCCTCCGAGTAGGGCAGGACTATAGCTCTTTACATTTTAGAATCACATGGTCAGTTGTTCCCGTCTCCTTCTTACATACTGTGCACATTGTATCTGGGTCTTCAGATGTGGCCCTATGCGTTTTTGTTCTTAATACTCCCGTCATCGCGTCAAACAGCAGAGCGTTCCCTCTTGAACTATCGAATAAACCTTCCTTCTTCATTTCTTGCTTTTGTGACCTATAAATCATTAAAGCTGATTTCCCCTGCATTTTCTCCTCCCACATCCATCTCTCTGCCTGCTTATTAGTTATTAACCACCCGTCCACCTTCTCCAGTGTGCCTGAGTTCGCTGGACCTGTGTCCGGTCTCAGCTCTCAGGGTAGTTATTTTCAGAAATGGCACCAAACTCAGAAGTCCCTCCGACTTCTGAATTTAGCGCCGCATACACTGGCTTGTTGCACCATGGGGGTTAAATGCAGGGGCGGACACAAGTATTTCCAGTTGATCGCGTCGCTTGCGCAGCGCGATCAACTTTCGCCTTGTTGATCGCGCTGCGCAAGTACGCGGCCGCGAGCAGGTGAGTTGTCACTGCTCACTGATGGTTCTAGAGAGGGAGCTTCACCGGAACCCCGCGTGTCCCCCACTGACGTCACAGCGCACGTGACTCGGAAGGTGGTGAAGGAGTTGAGAGAGGTGCCGAAAACCTCAATCTTTGTCAACTTTTAAAATAAGAACTAGGACATGCAGGCAAAAGCGGTTTTTTGTTCTTTACTTCAGAAAGGTCGAGACACCAACTCCCAAATTATTTAAGCAGAGCATAGAAATTGTTGCACAGCTCCTTTAAGGGCGCCTGTATGATTAGTGTATACCATTTAGGGCGTTTTCAAGTGACGTCAGTCCGCCACTTTGTTGATAGGTATGAATTCAATGGTGACAAATGAATCCTTAAGATACTTGCCTTCGTCATGCACCAGACAGCTTATAGTAACAACAAAATGGTGGACATGATGATGTCTGTGAAAACTCCCTGGAGTTGGCAGTAACTGCTAACCAAGCACCAACTGCCCACGCCAATAACTTTGAGAGAGCGAATGGAAGCAGCTCTGAGGTGTTTTGACAACACGACGCAGGTGTCCTGCTGGGTGTGCGCCTTCCTGCTGCTGTCGTACGTGCGCACGGTTCTGACGGTGCTCATGGCGGCCCAGGGAGAGACGGCCCTCTTCTGGGTGGGGGCCGCCACCCAGCTCGGAGCCGTCCTGGGCTCTGTCGCGCTCTACGTGCCCATCAACCACTTCGGCGTGTTCATCGAAAGGAGCGCCTGCTGACGCGTGCAAAAGGCGACGCCGACTCGGCAGTGGACCCCCTTTAACAGGTCATGCTGGACAACGGCGGACACGGAACGTGCATCCATCCAAGTTGCAACTCTACAAAGGCTTCACTCTTATGGATACCACTTCATCGCCATCGCGCATCATTTTATACCTCTATACGTTCCACAGTGTCGGCTGTCGTGCCGGTACTGTGCAGTGACTTCCAAAAGGCTTAGGCCACGACGAAATGAGTCACCGCTAGTCTTTGAGAAATGTATTGCTGGTCAATGCAGAAAAGAAACTTATTTGTTACAAAGGACACCGGGCAAAAGCTAGCTTTTACTAATTTAGGATTAAACGCAAATAGATACATTTTGCCCATTTCTTAGAGAATGCATCAAGAGATTAAAGCAGTCTTCAATCTATGTACTTTTCTAATATGTCCAACATGGTTTTGAATGTTGTTATAGATACTGAAATCCGTGGTGAAACCAGCAGATCCATACAAAAATAAAACAAAAATATTGCGACAGAAAGGCTACAATTTGTCGAGGTACACCTAATGAATGCCACGCCGGCAAGGTCCCTCGACATGTGGCCAAATCGCAGAGCTTTCCATAATGTGTGAGGGCAGATCTTTTTCACTTGTCTTATCGAAGTAACTTGCCATTTGGTGAATTTTCAAAACTTGCCTACTCCCGCTGACACAGCACACTGCCCGAAGAGGTTTATTGGGCCGCGAACCTTTTGCTCGCACCACATGATGCTTCCAACGACAGCCTCTGAAGTTGACAGCGTCAACGTTTCCGTGGAGCATTAAATAAAAACGCTTCGGTCAAATTGAAGGTTGTGAAATTGCACCTCAAGCAAAATCAACATCACATCTTGCCCTATGGAAATAATGCCACTTTGCCGCATTATTTCTGCCAAGCTCACAAGCCCCAATGCACCGAGAGGTACTTTAATTTATTGATTCACGTTAGCACAAATAATAAGGGACAATTTTGATGGATGTGTTCTAGCCTGCTATCACTTTCAGAGATGCGACTAAATAAATGAAACTAAATTACAAAAAATCTCCGGTTCCATCGAAAACAAGGAGAAGTCGAAAGCAACTTGCATGAACATACCATTTAAATGTAACCAGGGAGGGGGTTAATGTGCCAGAGCACATTCCAAAATTTCTGTGCAGGCCCTTCCTTCAACTTCTTGCACACACAATGTATTTCAGTAACTCGGTCAGCACTTAACGAATATGTGGTACTGGAAAGACTGTGTTTCAGTAAGACCCCTGGTTCATACTGGAATATGTAAATGTAGGGGAGGTTAACCCTGCACATATACACAAAGGCACCCCTTTGCTTTGCATACATCCTATTCCAGGATCCCCTCGATGGCGGTATTCATTCCAATCCTCGAGTCACCCCATCAATCATGGAGTGAACACTCCATAGAGAGTTTTGCTGACGTTACCTTCCCACCACTGTAACATAATTTTTATGTGCCAAATTTAGTTCCTGATTGTAAAGACATGACGAACCTTCGTGACAAAAATATTGATAACTACACCCATCGCTTTATGGAAACTTTCTTTTTCTGTTGTGCATTTCACATGCCAAAAAAGCTATCCCGATAAAATTAGCAGCATCGCCAAAACATTAGCTGCTACAACTATGGCCATCATATGCACCGAGTGACCAACCCTCCAAGAGTATAACACAGTGCATCTAAAGGAGAAATCTTCAATTGCAGAGTCATTAAATACTAACCAGTTTCATTATTTCTATGGCGATGTCACAGGAAATCAGAGTTGGATTGGTGAAGAAAGATAGGTTTCCAAACCTAAAACCCAACCTGTGATTGAAGTAAACAGATGTCTCTAGCCTGCTCGCCATAGAGTTAACTTCGTTTTCTTCTCTGAAGCATATAGCTTTTATCTGCAGAAATGCTCGTTAAGTACTAAACACGCACTGCATAATTAAGCACCATAAAGTGAAAATGGATCCGCAATTCTCAGACCATGTAATGTTACTAGATAGTTACTATATTCCCCTATTCGAGACATGACTATCCAGGCAGACATCCTGGCACCTATTAAGAAACTTCACTGCTCTGGAAACACTCCCAAAGAACAGCTAATTCAAGGCACAATACGCACTCCCTCTAGTTCACCTTGGGAATACTTATATTGAACCTGAGAAACTACAAAATACTCATACCATATTTTCCAGAGTATAAGTCGTGGTTTTTTTTAAACATTTTTTTTGGTGAGTTTTATACAACGATGCGACTTATATGCATTGTTTTTTTTAATCCACGGTGAAACATCATTCTTTTCTGCGCCGTGCAACATCTTTCATAGGGCCTCGTAACTACGTAGCCATAGGCGGTGTTGCCCCTTCCAGGAGGCACTGTTGTCGCCACACCCTTCAACACTTTTCATAAGTGACTCGGAAAGCAAGAAATTTAAAGGTTTCCCCGAAGCGGCTCAATGTGGGTAGGCAAGACAGTGAGTATAAAGCTCGTGTGATCGACGTTGCCTAATTCAGCCACGGTTCCATATTATTTTGCTTCAGTCCAGTAACACTGAAAGGTAAGTGGGCTGGTATACACGCATTACAGAAAATGTTTTCGCGTCTTTCTTTGTTTCCTTTTGATGAGCAGTTTTTATCTGCCATGCTCGAGCCACGTTGCTACATGTAAAAGGAAGGATTGTGGCTAGCCGATCCTGCCTGCGCGTTGATGCTTGCGTCGTCTCCGCGACTTGGCCTAGGCTAGGCCTAGTGGTCCAAAGCTTGATTCACGAGTGTCTGGCACAATAAACTTCATCTCGCTCGGCATACATACGCTTAAACAAAGTCGACTACCTTCTCATTTTGCGCGTTTAGGTCCTTTTGCTGCGAAACACTCGCTTGCCCTCGCCAGATGGCACCGTGCTATGGGCATTTTTCGTGACTCGAAATGTCAAAGTTGTTGCGCATCAAATGGTACGTGTGAACCAGCCGATTGTGCAAAACTCTGATTTCGCAATACCAATGCGCGTCAAACGAAAAAACTCAATGCGTGAAGTGTGCAAAGAGGTGCGACTTATAGTTTGGAAAATACGGTTCTAACATTCAGGATTCAGAACACTGCCAGAAGTCTCATCTTTAATATCGAGCGAGCGTGCCGGACTCGCTTTTGGCGCCTACTATTCCACATAACGTTCGTAGCATTTAGTCGCCACTATACCATTGTCACGAATGTAGTCAGATGCCTAGTAGTCCTTACCTTTAAATGTTCCACAAATAACAGAAATAAGAACTATGGTGCAAGCTGAACTTGAGACATGGCCCGTCTAAAATCTGAGCAGAAGAAAATCCCGTTCCCTAACCATATACTTACAATAAGTGACTCTGTCTTCTTTCAAAGATAAAAAAGCACACACCGAGCAAACTTATTACTAGTATGATATTATCAACGAACGAGGAGGCACTTCAAGCCGGTGCTTCCAAATGGTGACATCCGTGTGTTCACTGTTGATAGCTGCTGAAGTTCAAACTATATACGTGCCCATTTCTTATAACAAGAGCCCCAACCACCGCCAGACACCGTGCAGCAGTTTCCGGCGAGGCAGTCACACTTTTCGCCTCGCAACACACAATACTGTTCAGAGTCTCTATGAGTTCGTTCGCACCTCGTTGGGCAAGTCGTCAGACGTTGAGGGGGTTCAGCTGAACTGGGCCGCCCGCTTCGCACATCTCCTTCGCGACCGTTCGCATCTTGGCGAAGTTGGAGAGCTTCTCGCCCGATCGCAGCGCCCCCAGGTTCATCTGGACCCGTTCCGAAGCCTGAAAAGTAATGAAATGACGCTTGGATATGCACAGTCAGTCGGTCAAACGCAGAAACCGTAACTTCATAACGAGTATTTGATATGTCAGGAATGCAAGCTTTCGTTCAATGGATTTTCAAAATTTAGAGCAGGAAGCAAACACCTACACATTATTCACCTAATTAGAGTAATTGTCATAATTTAGGTCACATACAATAAGATATTTAAAGAGCCATCTGAACTAAACAAAGCTATGTCTAATGGAGATTGGACATAAATCAGCAGCAAGCCCTTTGGAAGCCTCCAGATGCATGCAAAGAGGAAAGTTATACAGTAACAACAGCCTATCAAGTATTTCTCAGAATGCACACACCTTTGTTGGAATTTGAATAAAACGATTAGGGAGATTTGGGCCTGCACTTTGCAATCTTCAGGGACACAGAGGAGGCTATTTGTCTTTCCTAATAAGCTCGTTCTCTTCTATTCTGTCATGCCGAATATGTTTGTCACATCATCGCGGTCTGTCATAAGCCAACGTTTCAGCACGTGAGAATGTAGGCTCCTCCTTCGTACTTATTGCAACCCTGACTGCTTCTCAACCTCGCCACTTAAAAGCCATCATGCCGAATCACCTCGTTGCAGATGACGTCCACCAGGAGTGCTTCGTGCTCCGCGCTGGGGTATCGATTCTGGAGCGCACGGGTAGCCCTCGACAGCACCACAATCATGATGTAGGTGTCGATGGCGCTGTTAGCCAGCCGGACCAGCAGGAACTGCTCGTCTGCAAGAAAAAAACCCGGGTAGCGCAGTTCTTTGGGCCAAAAAGTTGACCTTCTTTGGCCCTAATTCGCCAAACAAGTGCAAAAGTTAGGCTTCACTGCTGGTACTTTGGCTGTCATCTAGCATCTCTGCGTCGCCAAACAAGTGCCAGAGTTAGGATCACTTCCGATTGTTCGCTTTTCACGTGGCAACTTTGGACCTGAATTCACGAACAACTCCCAGATGTAGGCTTCGCTGCTGGTTCTTCGATTCCTACGTGGCACCCTAGGCTCGTGTCTGGCAGTTGGGCCATCGTGTGGTGAGACAGAGGAAAGCCGTAGAACTCTGGCACTAGCCAACGCCTTGGGACAAAACCGTATTAGGCCCAAGTTAGGCCCCTAGGATTGCCAAGCTTGTGCCAAGTTCGGCGTTTCTCTGGCGTGCTCCCTGGAAACACGTTCGAAACATTAAACCGGCAGAAATGCGAGTAACGCACGTTTCTGATCACTTTGCTCAACTCCTGTTCCAGTAAAAGACACTCTCCTTCGCGAGAGTTCCTTTACTTTCTTCACCAAAAGGTGCAAGTCGATGTCAGTCAATTGGACCACACATTGCCTAGCTCTGACTCGTGTGATCTTTCCTTGACCAAAGAGTCAAATGGCTTATTGCCAGAGAAAAAAAATTCTGGGAACAGAACGAGAGAACGGCCCAAAGGGAAGGAGACTAGGTTTGATTCTTAAGGGGGGACACTACCCAGAAAAAAAAAATTCTGCAAAAAACACTGATTTTTAAAAATTACAGTTACATCCACCAACATCTAGAGAGTATTCCCAGAAATTTTCACTACTTTACACTGCATAGTTAAATTTTTATAAATTATTTTTTGTCCACTGAAGCTAAAGAAAAGGTTGGGTTTAGAGCACTTTGAATGCCTTTTTCTCCGTTCCACTTTTTGGTGTAAATTCCATTTTAGTCAACCTATCGTTTGATAATGGCAATACAGGGAAGGCTCATTCTTCACTTTTCCTGACTGAAATTTAATAAGGAATGTGGCCATGGAATGTTTTTGTCACTTTACGGATGTCTTTTATAAAAAATGTTGACATTTTGTCAAAGACACAGAAGACCAAAAAGTTGACCATTTTTCCAGAAGAGAAAATTTATAGAAATAAATGACTTTTTACAAAAACCTTTCCATAGCCGCACCTCTTAGGCATTCTGCTAGATATCTAGCGAATAAAAATTTTGAATATTGTGATAGTTTTCCGACGATAGATAAACTAAACAATGTAGGCGTGTTGCTGATAGAAGCTGCCCTAATTTCCTTCCCACTTAACTGACAGACCTGAAATTTTGTTATGCACCCTCTAGCATGACCACCAGCCTACCCTGTAAATTTCATTAATTTTAAGCCAAGGGTTCAAAAGTTGACCCTCCCAGGGGGTGTCTCCCCTTAAAGGGATACTACAACGAAATTTCGGCGCTCATTTTTTGGTCTATATGTGTTCAAAGGAGCAGCATCACATCGAACATACCAATATCTTGTTAGAAAAGTCACGAAAAGGAATTTTAACACGAATTAAACGATTAGCAAAGAGTACCTGGTGGATGTCGCTAACGCCTCGCTTGTAATGCCCGTCTAGGAACCTTGACAGCTAGTGACGGAGGTTGTCTCGCCTCCGGCCACGACGAGAAAAGGGGGGAAGGAGGAACTCCCCTCTTCCGGAGAATGCCTTTTGTGTGCCGCAGAAGTCGCTATTGTCCCCCTACAAGATTAACCCGTCACTCAAAATTCGTACAAAAGCAGCCGCTTCGGTGGCTGGAACAACTAGGCCATCCTCTCGACGTCAGCCTCGCCGTAGCTTTGCTCGTCCTGAGACGACCTACGTCACGATTGCGTTGGATGTCACGTGGTCTCCGCTGGGCCTTCTCCGAGCGCTTGCCAGAGTGGGCCGTTTATAACGAAAAATACAGCCACCAGGCTCAAAACACAAACGTGCGATTGTCATTTACGGATATTGTGGATCATATTCAACCTATTTTTGAACACGACGGGAATATTTCAAATTTCGTTGAAGTATCCCTTTAAAAGATCAAGCTTTAGGAATCCAAGTGGAAGGGATACCCGAAGTTCAAATTTCAAGATATGATACATATTTTAACATTGAATACATTTTTAGAGATGTTAACTCGGTAAAAATGCAGGACACGAAGCCAGAATGCAGAAGCGTTGTGATCGAGAGAAAAATATACAGCAGGGCTCCCTCGCGAGTAGTGCCTCACTTCCATTGGCTGAAGGGAGTGACAACGTAACCATAGCAACAACCAACGACTGTCTCGTCAGAACGTTTTTTCTCTCACACTTTTAGTTTTTGTGCCCACCTTTACGTGCCGGCAGCACCCCACCCTTGGGTCCAATTCATGAAGTGGTCAAATAAAATCACCATTCATTAGTGAAATTTTTGTTTATTCTGAACACCATCTTGCATGTAGTGATGCCTTTAGTAGAGAAAGCAAGATGAACTTTTGAACAAATAAATGTACATAAAATAGAATTATATGAAAAAAAAAACCTTTTAGTGAAACCATGCCTTATCTATCAACGTGACAATTACTCAGTTTAATTTCTTTTTTTGGTTGGTAGTGTAAAGTTTGACGGCCCTCAATTTTCGAGACAGAAAAAAAAGATCACATTCAAATTATGTACAGGGAGTTCCCGAAAGAGAAAACCGTGTTTCTTGACCCGGGGTAAATAAATTATGCATTGCAAAAAGCTCAAATTCCGCGAGAACGTGACGCCAGCGGTTGGAGTAGAACGCAGAAGTTTGAGAACACGACGTCATGTTGGCGCCTCTAGCATCTATTTTTTTAAAAAAATATTTGTCAGCAAGAAATAAAACAATATTCTCTTGCTCGCTGACAAGCTTTGTTCACCGATATCAATCTCACATGCGTCCACAAAGTCAGCTCTTTTCTCGATGATCTTAGGCGGACGTCGGCTCATGGGGAATTTTTGTTTACCTCGATTATCTGTTGATCCAGGTAACGTTACTGTTTGAAACTTTCGCATTCTATTCCAATCGCTGGCGTCACATTCTCAAGGAGTTTGAGCTTTCTGCGATGCATAGTTTATTTACCGGGGCCAAAAAGCGTTGTCATGTTTTCTCGGGTATTATACGCAACAACAAACATTTCGCAACATGGCACATCTCTACACAGACCTGCAACATGAAAGTATGCAGGTAAATTAGTTACCACAAATCAATCGGAACATAACAGTTTTTAGTACTTCATACTCACTACAAAGAAATAATGCATCCAAGGAGAAAACATAATGAACAAATGAATGCGCTATTTGCATAATTACGGCTACAGAGAAGTTACCAGAGCATCGAGAATGAATCGAGAGAAAGGGCGGCCATGAAGACGCGACGAGAAACAGGCATTTGGCAACTCTGACGACACTTGGGACAGGTCCCACACGAGGGTCGTCGACTCACCAATGATGTTCTTCCCGTATTGGATCAGGAGGTGCTCCACAGCTGCTCCAAACTGCTCCACACTCCTGGACGCCTTCAAACGCAAATAGAAAGAAAACAATTAAAGGTGTTCTATTTTGACGGGCAAATTCAGAAGACACAGAATGTGTATTGAGCCGCAATGGGTTTTTATTTATAAGCTTTACCGAGCTCGAGAGTCACGCTAAATTCTGTTAAGTTCAGTGGGAAGGGTTTCCCCACTACATTTAGTGGTACAACCTAACGGCATGTAATACACCACTTCAATTTCCCCGCTGAATTGCGCGGGGAAATGCTGCCCACTAAATTTGGCGGGACGTAAGCCGGCTAGATTTAGCTCATGACACTTTAATGTTACACTTTTAGGAACATTTGTGTTATGTAACCCCCCCTCTACATATTTCGCGTAAACTTGCCACTGCTTACGACGAAAGAACACGTTGGCGCCATCTATCGGGGAACACTTTCACTTTCCATATACATTTCCTATTTTTTAATTCTTTTTTCCTTGACTCAAAAAACTCCTGACGATACTGTAAACAACCACATTTCACAGACAGTACATACATTTCTGACCTCGCAAATACCGTTAATACCTTCGCCCTAGTGAAACACAGTTCCAGGGTAAGTTCATGGATGGCGCCAGCGTGCTAGCGTGTTCTCCCGTTGTAAGAGGTCGCGAGAGCTCGGTCCTAAGTAAACGTGAGGGTGTGATTGGGCCTTAAAAGGGCACTGACAGGTCAAAATCTTTTTTCTTTTTTTTTATTATTATCCGAAACGGTTGAAAATGATGCCTGGACATTACCCTCAATATTTAAAACATAGGAACTCAGTATTTGTGAAGTAAAAAATGAACCTTCCAAAGATAAATTTGAAGTTCCCGCACGATCCGAACTACAGCAGTGACACCAAAGATTGAGTCGTCCTGCAACTTAAGTTTCTCTCACGCCCCCGTCCCAACCCGACCCGTGTCCCGCAATTACCTGCTCTCCTCCGTGCGTGCCGCCTATAGCTGCGAGCAGACGACGCTCCACTTTCGAGTTTGAAGTTCTTTTAGGGCCCTTTCAGCAATCCCTAATTATTTGAAACTGTGTGAGGTCGAAATAAATGTGACATAAACTTTTGTGAGTGATGTGGCGCCGCCTCTGCGTGAAAGGCTGCCCCGGTTGAGTCACAACCGAAACTACGGTACACAGACACCAAACCCAGTTGTGTGAGAAGAGGGAGAGAAAAGCGCCAGCAATAAAAATTTGAGCGTGTGCCAAGGAAATTTTTCTTTTTTTTTTGCGTCGTGGTATTGTTTTGCGTGTCTATGATTGCAATTTGCATCGTTCTAGACAACAACAAAAATGACAACCTTTGGGGTGTCAGTTTAAGAGGGAGCCCGAGACGGGAGTCGTCTGAAACTCACGAGCGTGGCGGAGGCCGTGAGACGCGGGTGGACGTATTCGTTGAGTGGGGGCCCCGTGCTGAGCCCAACAGCGCGCCACACCCTCTTGGAACCTTCGTCGAGGATGAGACCCAGGTTGGCCGTGGGGTTCCTCATGGCCCGCTGCAGCTCCTTCAGGTGGCTGCCCGCATACTGCAGCCCTGGAGAAGAAGTCGGCCAGACGTCCATGCTGTCACACTTCGGATTCTAGAGAGACGCTTGGAGGTTCGGAACCTCGAATGCACCCTCTTCATTGGCTGCCATGCTATCTTTCACCTGTCTCGAGATTGAGACTGGGTACCAGCAGTGGTGGTCCTTTAGGGGGGGAGAGACTGCACCCTTCAGCCCCTAAGGTTGAATTTTTTTTTATGGAGAAGCTTAGCTTTTGGTGAAATGGCAATTGCCTTTGTCTGCGACGTCGCATCCATCCGTGATATTATATTTGTTTCTGACGTGACATCTGATTGCGGAGTGCCCCAAGCCGAATCCCACCCCCCTTTCAAATCCGCCCCTGGGTACCAGTTGGGAGCACTGCTCGGTAGGCGAGTCCTCCCCCCAATAAAAACGGGAGACAAAGTTTCTGACTGAAATGTGGCATGGGCTTTTTCAGTCTATACCCTGTTGCAGGTGAAGAAAAGTGGGACAAGCTCCTCCTACGAGTCTTTTCACTCTTTCCACTTTAGTGACTAAATGCTGGAGGTGAGAAAGCAGGTGAGTCCACTTGCCTCCTCTCCAGCTGTCGCTCTGCTAAAGGGTTTGCGGGAGGAGCTTTTAACCTGTGCAATGTGCGTGACTTTGTTCTTTTTACTGACAAGAAAGCTTCTTTGTCTGACTATTCTAGCTATATGTCAACAACTGCTGCCTTCTCCCGGCTGTTGTACCATCAACCAGAGACCTTTCATCTGCAGAAAGCTGCTGTAGGTAGCGAATTCATGCTCTTTATTTTTTAACTTTTACTCAGGTAGTCTCATCCTTTAAAATTTTGAAACATAGATGTAGCACCTTTAAAGTAGTTATGTAAGTAGCGATACTTCATCTCCTGTCACGTAGAAAACTAGCTTAAACTTTACCTCCCCACAAGTGGCCCTTTCTGAACTGAAGCAATTAGGCACTAGCAAATCACGTGTCACTGCTCTCGCCAAAGTAACTTCTTGGTCCATAAGTACCAATTTTTTAATTTTTTTTATTTATACATATTGTTACCTAGTTAGTTTTTTTCCTGGGGCTGTTACGAGTGCAGAAATGACAAAAAATATATAAAAAAGCGAGACTTTTACAACTGACACGATTTCAATGCTACACTGCACTTTGTGTTATCTGCGCAATTAAATATTAGACACTGCCTAAAACGAACTACCCGTTGAAATATCTAGTAAAAGTTAGTTATTACTGCACCGCAGTCACAGGTCAACACAAGCAACATTGGTCTACAATTACAAATTATCACTAAAACAAATAAATTCAATAACTATTGATATTGCAGAAACACACTTAACTAATAGTGAGTTTGTTTCACACGCACTGGCACCGTTCAAGTTCTCTCCCCAGAATGCACCGCACTCGCAGAGTGTCTCACGGAGAACTGGCCTCGAACGAACTTGCCAAATGCACAAAGTGCAGACTGATGCTGCCGCCATCTATGTTGTAGAAAGAGTATCGACCTCAAACCGAAACTAGCGTTTTTCTGTTCAACATGATGGGTGGAAATGCGAGAGTGCAGTCGCTACCAACGTTTATCCATAAACGTTGGTTGCTGCAACCTGTAGTTTTTATATGCGATGACTTCAGGCAGCTCGGCTGTGATAGAGATATTTACAGACCTCTGCAACCAGCTGACTACAAAACAGCTGGGGTTTACACTGGAGAAAACTAATGATGCTGTCCGCGCAGAAGCTTGATCCGTTAGGGCAGTGGTCTCAAACTCAATTGGGTGTGGGGGCCAAATAGCCCACACCGGAAATGCCGAGGGCCAACGTAAGACGGGGGGGGGGGGAGGAGAGTCAAATGATTTTAAAGAGAAGAGAAGTTGTGATTTATACTTTTCGTAAACTCACAATTTTGCCAGTGACATCTTTAGATTTGATTTCTCTACGACTACTTCGGACCCTGATCTGATGTGATAAGAATTAAAGTGACACTGCCCCGCCAACGTCCTGGCATTTTAATGAAACAAGGGAGCAAGTACAGCGTCGTTCCCGTTGCTCAATTCACTTAGGAATTACCCAGCTCAACATGTCTCTAAAAAACAATCAGTTAATTTGACAGTTGTTGCTTTCCTGATGATTTTTATAACAACACGCTGAAAAAATACTTGTATTTTAATGGTGATAATTTTTTGAAGGCGAGAATCCCGAGCTTGTAGCCTTATCTTTGGCAGTTGTTCATGCTTATTGAGAGTTCGCACATCCGAGATGCATCCTTCAACGAATAGCTCGGGCTTGCAGCCTAGTACCCGAATCGTTCTAGATTACAAAAAGCTGGGAAGCAAAAAGATAAAGCGAAACAAAGGGCAAATGAAAATAGGTAAGTATAAAATCTGTGAATATGTTAAAATACCAGAGCTACTTTTCGAGCGAAAATGAATCGACGAGATGAGATCACTATGGCGCATGCTATATTAATAGCGCTCAAGACATGGGAACCGGGACTTGTAGCCGGTTGCCTGCGGGCCGCGTCCCAGCGAGTCGCGGGCCGCATGCGGCCCGCGGGCCGCGTGTTTGAGACCCCTGCGTTAGGGCATGGTATTACGCGTGAATCACTGAAAGGCTACGGCTTAAAAATTATCTGTTGGAACATCCAGCAAAACGTTTCGTGTGGATTTCGATCGTGGTTACAGGTGGATCAGACTTTAGCCTTTGTGAAGACGTCGAGAACGAGAGCTTCCTCAAACAAAGTACAATGGGGCAAGATGGCTGACGCAGGTAAATGTTAAACATGATGATGTTGCCCAAGCCTCGGGTAAAGTCACTATGTTTAGCTTTCTCGGATGCTTATTGGGCAGTCACAGGTTTCTGCTGGGGGAACTTTGTCGAGAAATGTTCAAATTTTCATCCGCACACGCAGGCACGTAGCCAGGGGGGGGGGGGGTCCAAGGGGCCTGCCCCCCCCCCCCCCGAAATCTTCCATTTTGCTGGAACCTCCTCTCCCCCTCCCCCTCATACAACATTTTGTCATGGGCAGGCCCCCCTCCCCCCAAAACAAAATCCTGGCTACGTGCCTGCACACACGGATGGTGATAGAGATCTCGGAGGCCGCTGATGTGTTTGTTCTGAGCATTTCTTTACACACCGGTATATTTCAGCGTCTGTACGGCAACAGAGCGACTAAAAACTTGCAAATAAAGCACGGGTTGTCAATTGCTTCAATCATGAAATAGCAGACGCTCAAAATTCAAGCTTGCATTTGATTCCGTTGCCCGTGGGACATGATTTCTATCAGAAAACCTACTTCTTTCCTTTCGGTTCCGCTATACGAATGACACATCGTAGCAGACGCTCCCGCTCCTCGACAAACGATGAGATTACATTTTGGCGCACGCTCAATCTTCTCGGTGCAGCGAGTGCATGCATGTGGAGGGGGTGCCACCGCTGAAATGAACTCGGAAACTCCAAGCGCTCGTTGAGTGCCGGCCGAAACGAACCTGCTCCACGCTGCGAGTGGGCATGCGAGGGTATGAGTGCCGTGAAACGAACTCCCTATAACGTATACTAGGCCAGAGTTGCTTAATATTGTTCACATGCATAGTTGAGAAAGGAATATGCGCAAAATTCACCCCGAGCCAATGTAGGATTCGCCGTTACCATCAAAACAAACGAGTAGAAAGCAGTGCACCCAGTCAAACAACAAGGGCACGGCACTTGCGACAGACCTTGCAGCGCCACAAAGAGGCGCAGGATGTCGTTGGCACCCTCGAAGATGCGGAAAATGCGGAGGTCGCGCTGGACCCTCTCGAGCCCGGCGTGGCGCATGAAGCCCATGCCGCCGTGGATCTGGATGGACTCGTCCGTCACGTACCAGGCGCACTCGGACGCCGTCACCTTTGTGCTCGCAGCCTCCAGGTGGTATTCCGTGAAACCACGGTCCATGTTGCCAGACAGCATGTACGTCATCGCCTGCGGACCCCAAGGCGAGGACACTATCGTCGTGAGAGCGTCGGGCAGCTTTTCCGTCTAGAGGCGCCGCTGCCACACTAAGGGGTCATCTACGATCCATACACTTCACGTTTCCCCAACAGGGTATTGCCTTTTGTGCTCCGTTAATGGCTACGCATCATCATGTAACATATGCAAATTGCATAAGGTACTATTTCGCTACCTTATAAGAGTCCCATATAAAACCTGAATGAGATGTAAACTGGGCCCGTTGAACTGGGCACAACAAGAGGAGAGCTGAAGGAGTCGGACAAGAAGGCCCACCTCGGCGATGTAGAGGGCCATGGTCATGCGAGCCAGCTTCTCCTGAATGTTTCCGAAGGTGGCCAGCTTGCTGCCGAACTGGGCCCTCGTCGTGGCGTGCTCCACCGCCTTCGAGATGGACGAACGCATCGTGCCACACAGGATGGCCGACATGCCGAAGCGCCCGTTGTTCAGGATGTGCATCGCCACCTGTCACCATTGGAGTACGGCATCGTTACACCAGATGGCGCTTGCGGGTTGTGTTGCGCATTACTGCTACTAGATGGTGCCACTCGAATGTCGGCGTCAACAGCCCGTGCAGCAAGTGCCGGGTCCCCATACTCGTCAATCCTCTCGGCTCCGTTGTTCAGTTTTTTCCCGTAAGTTTCCGTTTGTAGACACATTGGGCTGAATTACGAGGCAAAGCTAGTACCAACATTTACAGTGTTCTTAGTTTTGTATTTTACAGTCGACGAAGTGGGCAGTGAAACTTGGCACGCTGGTGCCGAGTCTTGTCCATTCACATATTTATTTACAGATACTATTCACTGGAGACTAATTAAAGCTATGGCTCCCAGTGATAGTTCTCACACCGGACACAACAGTATGTGCTCAAAGAAACACACAAGACTACATAAAAAGTGCAGGGATACAGAGTGCAAAGAATTCTCCCTAATAAAGAATGGACACTTTCATTTTTTTTATTTTTTTTCCTAATGTGTTCCTTTTAAACTAACTGCTACCAAAAAAAAACTGCACTTCATTTTGTAAGATTGTAAGTGATAACGAAAGTTCACAAGCAAGAAAGTCACAAATCAGAATGCAAGGTGTACATGTTTTCTTCTCTTTTATAGAAACACAGAATAGGGTAAAAAAGTCCTGCCTGGCTTTCTCACCTCCCCTCGGATTTTTCTTCGAAGTAAACATGAAAGGAGCTGCAGAAACATGTATGGCATAGGCCAACAAGCGTAACTGGACACTCCAGGAAGACAAAGCATTTGGACCACTTGAAACCATTGCGTTAACTCCAAAATCGGTCGACCTTTTTACGAACAGGTCCCACGTGTATGCTTTCCCACGACATCCCTGAGAAGCAAATCGTCACGATTTACGGAAGAAGCCCAACGACTGAGGAGGCACCGATCATTTCTCAGGAAATAAATCTGCGATGGAATAGACCATTTTAGAAAGTTGCGCGTTTAAGAGGTTCTGGCACGAAAATATGCGAGCACGTTTTGAGGCAAGTGCGGGCACCCCCTCAACGAAAGAAGCTACATTCTGCTGGCTCCTTTGTGCTGCAGTGGCCTAGATTGGGCTGCCCCAGTCTCTTTTGCGCCTAGCGTGGCACAAGAGAGACTGGGGCAGTGGGGACGAAACAATCCCCACATTATTTCGTCTTCAAAATCCTCGAACCCCATTTTCCACCAGGTGGCACCGATTATTTCTAAAATGGCGAATTCTGGGCACGTGCACATCACGCTCAGCATCTCGGCGCGGGTCAAGTTTTCAGTTCAAACGACGCCTCTGGCTTGTCGTTCGCAGAGTTCCTTTCGTGATCGGTTTCTGGGGGCGCAGTGGGGAAAGTGGATGTGCTGTTGTGAACTCGCATCGGCCGGAGTGGGTATACCTTGAAGCCCTCGCCCACTTGGCCTAGCACATTCTCCACGGGCACGGGGGTGTCGTCGAAGTTGACTGTGGCCGTGTTGGACGCCTTGATGCCCATCTTTTTCTCCGGGGGCCCCGAGGTCACCCCGCCAAAGCCTCGCTCCACAATGAACGCCGTGATGCGGTCCTTCGTCTCCCCCGACTCCAACTTCACCGGCGTCTGCAGTGAGAGAAGCCCCGTCCCGTCAACGACGAGCCACAAGACTGACTAATAACGAGTACCGCCTCAGCAACCACAGAGCCATAATGAAATTTCAGTAAGCGTAACTGGAACTTGAAACTACATTTTTGAATTAAGTAGTAAGGCGGCTAAACGCAAGTTAAATTTATATTTGGTTTGTCTCGACGTGCCGACTACAAGTTGTCACTGACTCATACTCTGCAGTGAGCAGACTGCCGAGTCGAGACGGAACCGTGCCCACATCTTTTACACCTTGGAAACTGAACCATCGGTCAAAAAGCAGTCCATCTCGTCGTCAATATAAATTTTAAAAGTCGTCGTAACATACCTTGCCACTTCTAAGAAGTAACCATGACTAAATAGCCATAGTTTCACTGCAGTTACATCTGAAAAAATCGAACTACACTATGTATTTGTAAACTACTTATAAGCTACAACTTGAGTACTAATAGCAATAATATAACATTATTACCTTTTAAGATTAAAGGAGCTGTGCAACAATTTTAACGTTGAAAGAATTGGCATCTTCTACTTTTGACATTGTTCACCTTGTCACGAACGACAGAAAACACACCTCCTTGCATTGAAATGTTGCGATTCCGCCGCGTAATAGCGAGGCAAAAATTTGAATATTCCCCGACCTGCAGCCGTGAGCGGCGGCCATGAGAAACACGTGGCATGACGTCAATGGGGGCCTTGTAGAAAGATAGCAAGTTGCGCGAATATCTGCTCGATAAAAGGTAACTTTTCTATAAATCTTGTCGTTCCAACATAAATATGAATGCGTCAAAAACCTGGTATCATCGACAAAACTTTTATTATACGGAGTTTCAGTGGCGCCATCTATCTTAGGTCCACGAAACCGTCAGCTCTGTCTGCTACCGCGAACAGCCGCCAGAAGCCGGAGGGGGAGGGGGGACAGGGCCGGACGGGGATGGCCGGACCCGGATGAGACTTTCCTCCTTTCACCATATTGTTCGCGCTGCGCGCATCAGCATGGGGTCACGCGGTCGCGAGCGGATGAGTTCTCGCTGCTCACTGATGGCTCTAGAGAGAGAACTTTACCGGAACCCCACGCCTACCCCATCGACGTCACTGCGCACGTGACCCGGAAGACGATGCACGAGTTGAGAGGTGACAAAAACCTGGATCTTTTTCATTTTTTTAAATAAAAACTGGGGTATCCAGGCAAAATCCGTTTTCTGTAGTTCACTTCAGAAGTGTCAGGCATCAACTTCCACAATTATTTAAGCAAAGCCCCGAAATTGTCGCGCAGCTCCTTTAAGTATCATTCATAAATGAATATGAATGAGCATGACCCTTCTGTACTGATACAATAGACCCTTTTCAAAAATCAGAGTCGTCCTTGTGGCAGTCCCAAGAGCTCCAATATTGCCACTCTAATGGTGGTGATAGGAGATCATGCTTGGCTATAAATCAAGCACCCCCAGTTTCGGGAATCGAAGGTGACGTAAAAGGACCAACACCCTTTCCCCTTTCTGTTCTATGGTTTCGAAGACGTTCGCTTTTTCTGGCGTGAAGCAGCCGTGTAGTGCCGCCATCAGAGCGTCAGGTTTGGTACAGGGTGGCTAGACTGACTTTTGGAAAGGGTCTATTGGGAACTAACATTAACCCTTTAAGTGCCTTGGACGAGCTCGTTGGCTGCTTTCTGGCTAAAAATGCCATGGACGAGCTCAGCTCGTCCAGTGGTTTTTCCGGTAGCTTTCAATTCCACGGACGAACTAGGCTCGTCTGAGTAGTTTGCGGCGCCGATCATAGATGGCAGCACTCGCTTTAGTTGGCGCCTTCTTTTTTTTGCCGCCGCTGA
Organism: Ixodes persulcatus; assembly: GCA_013358835.2. NCBI lineage: Eukaryota > Metazoa > Arthropoda > Arachnida > Ixodida > Ixodidae > Ixodes > Ixodes persulcatus. The sequence goes on from JABSTQ010009574.1 coordinate 121,339, forward strand.
TTTTTGCGTAATAAACTTTTGAATTTTATCTGTTATATTAGAGGACTAAAACTCCTTAATAAAAATTTATGGCATTTTTAGGTTGCTTTTTAAAAAACAAAGTGGCACTTAACCCCTTAACTGGGGAGTTTTTTTACCAAAAATATCTGTAAAATAGGGAGTTTTTTTTTTTTTTAAAGTGCTTCTAGCTCTCGAAGGTATAACAATAATCTCAACACCTAAAACAAATGTATTTACATCAAGTAGGATGTGCACCCCGGCATTTCCTACAATCCAAAATGAATCTTTCACTGTGCTGGCGTCTTGCCAGGTTGCAGCAAAACCCGAAGTTGGTGGTGTTTTTATAAACAATTGTTCCGCTGGGTCATCTTCAAATTTCGTGTCGCATACTGGGGAGCACTCGATCGAACTCGAGAAATCAACATCGCAGTCGCTGTCCTTGCGAGTATTTTGCAGCAGCTCAACGATTTCTTCGTCGGTCAAGGAACGCACCGACGTTTGCTGGACGCCATTCTCCAAACAAACAGTCAATGAAGTCATACAGGAATCTTCTACCTTCTTTTGTGCTGCCATGTAGGCATCGTTTTTAAAACTAAAAATGTTTCCGATACACGAGGATAAATGGCGCATCCTACCCATACTCTAAATTGAGCGAGCGTTTAAAGACGCGCTTCCCAACAGCAAAGAAAGTGCAGCGCGTCTATAGACGCGCCCCCCAATCTGCGGTCAAAATTGACGTGCGTCTAAAGACGCGCTCCCCAGTTAAGGGGTTAAAGGGGCACTGCAAGGACTTTTTTACTGGTTTTTAATTTGTACCGAACCTGAGCGTAGTGAACGTAGGAACCTAATGAAACTTTTCTTTTCTCAAATTTCGCTTTATATTAAAAGTTATAGGCAAATTAAAATTACAAAAACAAGCAAAAAATAACCTCCTTCATGACATTCTTGGTCGCTTGAGCAGCCGTGAACTAGAGGAGGGCTAGTGAGCTCAGCGAGCACTCACAACTGCCGCACTCCGTGTCGACGGTTCGAGAGGACGCCACTAGAGCATGTTCTGGATAGGCTGTATGAAGCGGGCAGCCAGGGCAGCTTGCATTGTATTTGCTGCGCGATTAAACACTAATTTGGCATGACACTTCATTGGCCACAAACGATAGCAAACACGGGGTAAAGATCAGTTCAGAATGGGAGCCACTTTGTGCTGCCACACCACCAAAAGGCTAAACCCCAAGCCAAAGCTGCTCGCCAAAGGCCTTGGGAATGCTCGGAACCGGTCGGATCCTCCAGTCCATACGACCGCAGCGCCGCCGCGTACAACTGGGACCTTTCTACGCTCGCCGCTCGTTCATGCCTGATCCCACTACCCCTTTCTAGTATGCGCCGCCTTTTCCACCGCTTGGTGGCGGGTATGTCGACAGGTCATTTATTGTTTCCGTACTTTATAAACTGCATGTTTCTTTTCTGATCTAAAATACTGAACAAAATCTACTTTTATAAATAACTGAAACGGTTCGCGCCACTTATATTTTGTATCTCGACTAAAAAAAAGCTTTTAGCAGCTCTGACCAGTAGTAAGCCCAGGACCAAAGACGTCACATATCGCGTGCTTTCGGCACCGCGGGTCTGCCCCGTAGGTGGAGGAGGTTTCCGCGTCGTCCGGTTAAAATATGACGCACTGATATTTAGTTACTCTCTCCATGCCCGCTGGCTTGCCCGAACCACAAGAGACGTGGAAACCGCAAAAAAGGTAGACGCTTAAATATGATTGCAGGGACCCTTTAATGCCTCCCCCGCCCCCCCACCCCCTCCCCCCCAAATTTCTGTTTATTTCTTGGCAGGCAGTTCAGTATAGTGACAGAAGACTACACAATCAATATTTTGCTACAGAGTCGCATATCTTTTTAATAAAGTAAAAGAACGCAACTGTTCAAAATCAAAACCGAAACATGTGCACAGAGGCTCGGAGGAGAGAGTTGCCGGAAGTCACGTGGCTGTCGCTCCCCACCCAGTGTTTCTCCGTTCCTCCGCTTATCGGGCGTGTGAAGCAGACGACGACAACGAGGACGTTGCTTGAACCGTTTGTCATTAGGTTGTTTCACACTTTAATCCCTTCCCCACGCTGTTCCCAGTTTGAAGACCGATTGGCTGGTATTATGAACCACAGTTCCGAAGTAGCGATCCCCACGTCCGTCGCAACGTAGGTCCGTCGTGTGCCGCCACCGCATCGTCCAGCCCACAGTACGTCGCCATACTGAGAATGACGTGTACATCTACTTCGTGTGATCTAAGCAACAATTGTTTTCTATCAACGCATTTGCAGCTTCTTGGAAGCTGCAAATACGTTGTAGCGTATGGGGCTCATATGCTTTTCTATTTTTAATATTGAATGCGCGCCCTAGATGACCCATGACTTTGAATACATTTGGTATGCATCAGCTTGAAAGGCACGCGACTGTAAAAAAAAGAGTGAGCGTGCCTGAAACCGGCCAATCCTTGACTGGCAGTTTTCGGGCGGACCAAATACGAATTTCGAGCTGCAAATTGTGTTCTGGATAGTTTGGCTCTCATATGCCACGGTTAAATAAAAACAATGACATGCATAAGCACCCTGTCAGTGTCCCTTTAAGACTGAGATGAGGACCTGAAATCACATTTATCTTATAGATAGGTAATACCTTTTGTGTATTTCAAAAGCTTCAACTGAAACCATTTATACACATATTATATGTTTGCTCGTTACAAAAATAAACGAGAAGATGTGCGTCAGGGTCAGCGTAGACATATGCAAAGACTGGGAGCTTCAGCAGAGTTAGAGCCTCAACCCACCTGTGCAAACACTGTAAAGACGTCTGCAATGCCTCCGTTGCTGATCCATATCTTGCCCCCGTTGAGGATGTAGTGCTTCCCGTCCGGTGACAACACAGCACGTGACTTGATTGACTGCACAAGGAAAGGAGCAGTGTGGCAGCTTTGCACATTTTACCCAGGCACTACTGCTGTGCCTAAAAGCAAAAGAGGAAGTAATGCCACTAGAGTCTCGAACTCATTGGAGTGAGGGGGCCGATAGCCCAACCCCAAAAGGCCAATATATTAGTATTTTAGGATAAAAGAAAAACAGCAATGGTGTTTCACGTTGCAAAGCAACCGACTCTCCCAGCGATACCTTGGAGATTTTTTCGAGAAGTGACCTCGTGCTCTCTGCTTTTTCTAAGCTCGCCGTTTTGTTAGTGACATAATTAGCTTTGATTTGTTTACGTCTTCTTTGGGCCCACACCCGATGTGATAACAAGATTTAAAACATCAATGTGCTGGAAGTTTTCAATAGAACGAGAGCAATCACACTGCCATTGCCCTGTCGCGCTATTCACTAGGCCATAGCCTCCTTTATACTGAAAATGCCTGCCCAATGGTTTCTTTGTCGTCGTCGCGCCCACTTCACATATTTGCTACTAGGGGCGCCAAAACCCCATACAGAAAAGCAGACGACGCTTGTCCGCTGTCTGCTACTACAGCTCACTGTAGCTAGTGTAAGCTATGTTATCACGTTAAGCTATGTGATAACGTAAGTTTTCCATGTTAGGTTACGCGGTAACGTGACCTTACGTGTTTAAATAGGTCACGTGATCACGTAATGTTTTTGTGACACGAGTAACTTCTTTCGGTTGTCGTTCGATTCTCAGAGCTCTAGAGCGCTTAGCCATAGCCGGCATAGCTCAATAGCACGAGGCTGTCTGCGGCTCCCGACACGCAGACCGTGACGCCACACGGTGTACGTGTGGCGTCACGTAGTAGTAGGTGGATATTTGGCACGGGTGGTGAAAGAACATGTCAACTGCAGTGACTGCTTCCTACTGGTTATTAAGCAGGCTTCTAAGGCTCCATTTAACTTCCTGAGAGTGAGGCACATAAAAAGGACACCACACACATAGACTCTCTAACACAGCTATGGGTTTATCGTCGTCGTCTTTGTCTTCCCCTCCAGTATTTCAACGACTTTTTCCGCGCGACATTTCAAACTGATGTTGTGCACAATTCTATTCCGAATCGATTGTCGGTTGATCCAAAATAAAATAAAGGCAATCATTAAATAATGTCCCGATGGTACACATTGTCCTATAACACTCCGGTGTAGAGTTTGGTAGAATCCACCGATCCAGTCACGTGGCACATTGTTCGAACACCACACATCTTATACCGCGAGACAAAATTCACACGTCAAGGAACCTTTTTTCAATATCAGAAAAATCAACCGATGCGTTGCTTATACAGTTTTTTTAATTATTAATTTGTAATGTTTCGAGAATAAGTCTTTTCTTGTGGTTTCTTTCAAATTCTAACACGGTACTTTTCTTCCATTCTGGTACACATCCGCTACATTGATCTATATGCTTTGCGACCTCCGAGTTTGGAGCATTGTTTTTTACATTATTTTTATGTTCATTTAGCCTTATGTTTAAACATCTTCCAGTCTGCCCAATATAGTTGAGACCGCAAGTCATAGGAATCGAATAAACTACTCCTGATTTGCATGGGACTGTCATCTCTTTGTGGGTTATTTGGCAAGTTCCGTTTTTCTCTTTTATAAAAGGTGTTAACCTTGACAACCTAATGTCATTCCTGTACACAGTTGAAACTCCAAACTTTTGGGCCATCGCTTTGATGTTATGCGAAACGCCATGATAGAACGGCAACACCACTTTTCTCGAACTTCCGTCGGCAACCTTTTTAGCTTCTTTCTTTCCTTTAGATAGTGACCTCATCACCTCGTTTATGATGTCATCAGTAAATCCGGCATCTAACAACCGATGAAGTGTTGTTGTTGTTGCCTTTTCAATCTGGTGTATGCACGTTTTCGCAATTGCGTTTTTTAGCAACGATGTTACAATGCCGCGCTTTATGGCTTTCGGATGACAACTTTTGAATGGAAGTAGGGGCTTTTGGCTTTTTTTCTTCCCGTACCTCCAGCACATTGTATCTTCTGCAATAACCAGATCTAAAAATTGCAGCTCGTTTTTTGTCGCTCGTTCCGATGTAAAGGTCAATTCGGGACAGGAGTCGACTAGGTGTCTTTTTGTGACCTCCCATTCTTTTTCGTCTTTTGTGCAAATAAGAATATCGTCAACATAACGCGTTATATAGACGTTGTCTTTTCCTTTTTGTTCCATGATCGCTGCTCCCACACAGTCTAAAACGTTTAAATAAACTTCAGACAAAATGGGAGCGATCTTGGAACCAATACATATTCCGTCCTTTTGCGTCATGAGGGTTTCTTCTTGTTTGAGCACATTGCATGTCAGGTATTTTTGGAGCAGAAATAGAAAATCCTCAATCGCAATCCCTGCTCTGGATTGAAACCCAACCAAATCTAATTCAAGCATACTCCTGAACCTGTTAAAAAGTATCGTTTTGTTAATCGAATAATATAGATCTTTTATGTCCGGACGGAATATGTATTGGTTCCAAGATCGCTCCCATTTTGTCTGAAGTTTATTTAAACGTTTTAGACTGTGTGGGAGCAGCGATCATGGAACAAAAAGGAAAAGACAACGTCTATATAACGCGTTATGTTGACGATATTCTTATTTGCGCAAAAGACGAAAAAGAATGGGAGGTCACAAAAAGACACCTAGTCGACTCCTGTCCCGAATTGACCTTTACATCGGAACGAGCGACAAAAAACGAGCTGCAATTTTTAGATCTGGTTATTGCAGAAGATACAATGTGCTGGAGGTACGGGAAGAAAAAAAGCCAAAAGCCCCTACTTCCATTCAAAAGTTGTCATCCGAAAGCCATAAAGCGCGGCATTGTAACATCGTTGCTAAAAAACGCAATTGCGAAAACGTGCATACACCAGATTGAAAAGGCAACAACAACAACACTTCATCGGTTGTTAGATGCCGGATTTACTGATGACATCATAAACGAGGTGATGAGGTCACTATCTAAAGGAAAGAAAGAAGCTAAAAAGGTTGCCGACGGAAGTTCGAGAAAAGTGGTGTTGCCGTTCTATCATGGCGTTTCGCATAACATCAAAGCGATGGCCCAAAAGTTTGGAGTTTCAACTGTGTACAGGAATGACATTAGGTTGTCAAGGTTAACACCTTTTATAAAAGAGAAAAACGGAACTTGCCAAATAACCCACAAAGAGATGACAGTCCCATGCAAATCAGGAGTAGTTTATTCGATTCCTATGACTTGCGGTCTCAACTATATTGGGCAGACTGGAAGATGTTTAAACATAAGGCTAAATGAACATAAAAATAATGTAAAAAACAATGCTCCAAACTCGGAGGTCGCAAAGCATATAGATCAATGTAGCGGATGTGTACCAGAATGGAAGAAAAGTACCGTGTTAGAATTTGAAAGAAACCACAAGAAAAGACTTATTCTCGAAACATTACAAATTAATAATTAAAAAAACTGTATAAGCAACGCATCGGTTGATTTTTCTGATATTGAAAAAAGGTTCCTTGACGTGTGAATTTTGTCTCGCGGTATAAGATGTGTGGTGTTCGAACAATGTGCCACGTGACTGGATCGGTGGATTCTACCAAACTCTACACCGGAGTGTTATAGGACAATGTGTACCATCGGGACATTATTTAATGATTGCCTTTATTTTATTTTGGATCAACCGACGATCGATTCGGAATAGAATTGTGCACAACATCAGTTTGAAATGTCGCGCGGAAAAAGTCGTTGAAATACTGGAGGGGAAGACAAAGACGACGACGATAAACCCATAGCTGTGTTAGAGAGTCTATGTGTGTGGTGTCCTTTTTATGTGCCTCACTCTCAGGAAGTTAAATGGCGTTATACCCGCAGCAGCTGGCTGCCACCATCTATACCGTCTTCTAAGGCTCACAGTGATTCCACCATCAAGCACCAGGACAGGGCAGGACTATACTATCCATCGGAGAAGCTAGTGAGGGTGCTGTTTGCGCTGAAGAACTTCGTAGAGGTTTCACTGAAAAAAACGAAATATGCTGAAAAAGCCTTTGTATGTAGCTGTTGAGACTTGGGTAGATACAGGTATGCACCATGGCGTTCTGAAATGCGCAAAGGCAGATAAAGATGTAAACCATTACAAAGATTTCCTGCAAATTCTGTCTACTAAGTATTTCAGGCCGATTTCCACAAACTACTCCGCATCCGTATCTGACAAGCAGGACCTCAAGAAGATCTTCTACAACAAGCCACTAGCTAGGAAATTGTTAAAGCTCTAGAACTGCATCCGTGAAAAACAGTGCAGACCATAAGAAACCAGTCAAAACATAAAAAAAAAACTGTGAGCTTAAAAAAATATTTTTTAAAAAATTGAAAATGTATTTCAAGATCCCCGGTCACAGTGTTACCGACGGGTGCGCAGGTTTTCGGTCAGCGAAGGCTCGTTCGCGGTCCTGACAAAAATCCCTCGACTGCCGCATGTGGTCCGCGGGCCGTATGTTTTCCGGCTCTGCTCCAGAAGCAATAAAAACGCCAGGTGGCTGCTGTTGCAACGTCGTGAACGTCCGCCAGCCTCTCTGTCTCCTTTTTGATTTGGTTTGACTATTACTGTTGTCGCTGTGACAAGCACCAGAGGTTTGGTAACATTTCAGCATAGAAACAAAACCAAGAAGTGAAAGCTAAAAGAAAGGTTAAGACTTCTTTTATATATCAAAACTATACTGACGGTGCCCTGCACTAGCTATGTAGCACAGGTTACAAATGTATTCAATTCACAAATGGCGTCACAGTGGACTGTAGCAGCGGGCAGCGGAGAAGCGTCGTCTGCATTTTTGTATGGGATTTTGGCGCCTCTAGTGGCAAATTTGGGGAGCAGGCGCATTGACGACGAAGCATGGGGGAGCGAACCATTGGGCAGGCATTATCAGTATAAAGGAGGCTATGACTAGGCTCACCAGTCACGGAAACAAATATCTCTTTATACTGCAGTCCGTGATTTTCCGACGATTTTTTTGCAGCATTATAAGAAAATACCATACCTGCCAACCTAGCAACATAAAAATTTGGGAGATCACCGCACAGGGGGGGGGGGGGGGCAATTTTTTTTTAATTTGATAAAGAATTTTGTAATGAGGCACTCTGCACGAATCACACTGAAGAGAAATACTAACAAATGTACATGAAGACAACTTCATTACATTCATATTGCACTGTTCATGCAAGCAAGAAACAGCTGGACCACACTATCATTGCAGGCGTTTGTTGTTCTGCCTCCGGAACTGATTCTTCTCGTGGGTGACTGGCATGCGGGGGCCCACGGCAGTGCTAGGGGTTAGAAGTTTCAGCTCCGTTACGAGCGCGCAGAGTCGACGAGCATCGACGCACCATGGCGTCGGAGCCGCTCCCAGGCTCCGTCAGGCAGTAGGCTGCAAGTTTTTCGCCCGCCGCCAAGACAGGGAGGTACTTCTTTTTCTGCTCGTCCGTTCCAAATAGTATAATCCCTTTGAAGCCTATGGACTGAAACGACACGCGGGAAAGAAGAGGCAGTTAACGGAAACAAGGTTGCCGAGCTTCCATGTTCACATAACCACACTCACACTGGTAAGTTATAAAGATTTTGAGCAGCAACTGACGTCACGTTGCGTCTCTCAAGAAATGTCGGCTGCCACTCTTAAGGCCTTTAAGAATTTTCTTTTCAAACTTACCCTACCAGCTTTGACTAGAAGTAAGATGAACACTGAATGATCTCTGACATGCACCAGCAAGACAAAAACAAGTACCAAAAGAAAAGATAAACTGCGGAGCAAAGCGAAGAACGAAACTGTATACCCGTATGCAGACAACACTTCGCCAATATATGTCATTCTAGAGTCACACCAGCTAGAAAGAATGGGTCCCCTCACCTGATGTGCCCCCAGCGTGATCCCTAGGCTCAGGTCGTAGTTGCCAATGGTCTCGCTCAGCCGCGCTGCCTGGGTGTTGGTGGCTCCGATGCCACCCAGCTCGGGCGGCACCTGCGTGAGAGAGCCCTCGTGGCATCGGCCGCAATCTCGCCCCACGACGGCGAACCAAACTTTGCCACCTGGACGCAGTCCCAATGCTTACAAATTTACGGCCCAGTATGCAATCTTCAGTTCAGCGTGCATGTGTTTGTTGCTTTGGAAAGCGAGTGCCACACACACAAATCCAGAAAGTGGCACTAGCCAACAGCTCTTTACTGGAACAGTATGGGTGAAAAACCGAACCTCTTACAACCCGGACAAAGCTTAAAGTCGTGAATTCAAGAAAATAAAAGAGGCAAGAACTAAAGGAGGCAGGAATAAAAGAGGCGGGACTTCAGCAGCTCGGAGAGTAATTTCAAGACCTTTTAAAGAGATGTACAAATGTGCAAGAAGGTGAACATTGTATGTGCTGAGAAGGCAATCTTAAAATACGTCTGCCTTTCCCCTGTAACTCGGTGACAGCTAGTGCACGCCAACTCACCTGCATCCCAAAGCCTCCCAGCTCCTTCAGGCCTGCCATAGACTCGTCCGAGATCCTCTCGTTCAGGTCATTCTTGTCTGCGTTGTTCACCTCCTGGGCCGCGACACAAGTGCAAAACCTTCCAGTCGGTCATTGGGAGGTCTCGACCGAAGCATTGGGTTTGACAACACAATGTCCTTGTCGGTTTTTAAAATGTGAGCCCAAGCAGGGGACAACCACAAAGCTCGGAAGATGGTGACGGCGCTTTTATTCACATTTAAAAAAACCTGAAAACGCTCAACAAAGATGTTCACCCCCTTCTCTCATTATTCGACGTGAAGATGCTCCAGTTTGAACTTGAATGAAGATATTTACCATTGTTGTTTTCAATGCTCTTTCCAGGCACTAAACCTTCACCCAGGGTTGTTTTAACTCAACGTAACACCTGCTACTGTTAATTCTATAGCAAAAGAGAATTAGGAAGTTTTATTGTAAAATGCCTCAAGTACTGCATAGCCTTATATCCTACCGTGTTGGTACGCTTTAGTGGATGTATTTTCTTGTTTCTTCCCTCAGGACAAGGAACATGTTGTCAAAACATTCTTCAAAAATCCTTTAACTATGCGGTTTCCTTTTCAGGTAAACCAAACATACCAACATTTTTGCAACCCTGGAATATTTTTTAATTTGTAAGGAGGCCACGGACATTTCTTTAGGTGGCAAAATGTTTTATTTGCATATATGTTTGTGCCCAAAACATTTTTTAAGAGCCCGGGAAAATGGAGGTTTAACAGCAATGATAAAACTTTTAGCATGAACAAGTGATATGAATAAGCTCTATCATGAAAATTTAAATATGCAAGTGCAAATGTAAAGGCAACTAGCAATCCTTGGGTACACAAGAGATAAGCGAGGTAGTCACATCTCGCTTATAGTACTGAAGTTGTAAAACAAACCTAACGTCACTTAAAAGGTTAAAAGCAAACACAGAAGAAAAAAGAAACACGTGTGACAAGGACAGGCGCCTGTCCTTGCCGTCTGTGTTTCAGTTCGCGCTTTTAACTTTTTAAATGATACGAAGCAACTAGACCGAACCAAAGCATTATTGCAAACCTAATGGCTGACGCCCGACAGATGTCGGTTGAGAAGTAGCCACATGTGAAGCATTCTTGCTCACCGTGAGGAACTTGGTGACTGGGTCAAGCACCATGCGGAGGGTCTCAGTCTGGTCCTCAGTCAGCACTGCGTCACATACGAGGCAAACAAAAATCTCTGTACTTACATTCATACAGGAAAAGTAGAAAACCTCTAAATGTTTCAAACAGAATCCTGGCCTCCCTCACTTTTAACCTCTTTACACTAAGAAGGTAACTGAAGTATTGGTTACACATTCATGTTTATGCATTGATGCCCACCAAAAGCAACACGCCTTCCCGACACTCCATCGCAACACAGAAAAAACAAAACATGCACACAAATCAAACACTAACACTATATGCACAAAAATACAAAGTAAAAAAAAAAAAATCCATGGACATATACTTACCGTAGATAGTTCTGATATCATAATGCTTTAAAGGAGCTGTGCAACGATTTTAATGTTGAAAGAATTGGCGTTTTCTACTTTTGACATTGTTCACCTTGTCACAAAGGACAGAAAACACACCTCCTTCTTTCGAAATGTTGCGATTCCGCCGCGTAATCGCGAAGCAAAAATTAGAATATTCCTCGACCTGCAGCCGCGAGCGGCGCCCATGAGAAACAGAAGGCATGACGTCAATGGGGAATCTTGTAGAAATATAGCAAGTTGTGCGAATACCTGCTCGATAAAAGGTAACTTTTCTATAACTCTTGTCGTTCCAACATAAATATAAATGCGTCAAAAACCTGGTATCATCGACAAAACTTTTAGTATACGGAGTTTCAGTGGCGCCATCTATCCTAGGTCCACAAAACCGTCAGCAGCGGAACAGCCGCCAGAAGCCGGAGGGGGAGGGGAGACAGGGACGGACGGGTATGGCCAGACCCGGATGAGACTTTCCTCCTTTCACCATATTGTTCACGCTGCGCCCGCCAGCACGTGGTCACGCGGTGGCAGGAGCGGATGAGTTCTCGCTGCTCACTGATGGCTCTAAAGAGAGAGCTTCACCGGAACCCCGCGCCTTCCCCATTGACGTCACAGCGCACGTGACTCGGAAGTTAGTGAAGGAGTTGAGAGGCGCCAAAAACTTTAATCTTTGTCCACTTTAAAATAAAAACTAGGACATGCAGGCAAAAGCGGTTTTTTGTTCTTTACTCAGAAAGGTTGAGACACCAACTCCCAAATTATTTAAGCAAATCACTATAACTGTTGCGCAGCTCCTTTAAAAATATTACAAAAAAAAATTCTATTGAGACTAACAGCTAAGAGAATGGAAGGTTTGGCTGGTTGGCATCCATTCGCGATAGAAACAGTGATTACTAAAAGAAGAACTTTGACCTCATCTAGCTGTGTCTTACATATTTTGTTTCCCCGATTGCAATCATCAACATGCAACAGGAAACATAGAGCTCTCGTAAGAGGCCATGTTTCAACATTGAGTAGTTTTAAGTGAAATACATCTTTCGGCTCTGCAGCTCACACGAAAAGGGCGGGTACATTTCGACGGGTAAGCGTCCCGTCAGATAAAGGTCGAACGCAACTCGCCATGTATTGCCCTGTTTACATCACCTTTTTAAGATTAACCCCATATATGCACGAACTAACATGTTCAAAAATTCACTTCTTTTCCTTGCCATTTCGGATTAAAATAGACTTCCAAGGGAAATTGCCTCCATCAATGTTGTTGCCGCCGTAAACATGATGCTGCTTGAGTAGGCTAAGTTGAATTTAAATTTTCTTTTTTTTTTTTGTTTTGTGCACTCATTCTTGTGGTACCTTTTCTACGCATATATTTCAATTACTGCTGAAAATGCCAAAATGCATCAAAATGTTTTTCTTTTTTTTGTGTGCATGCATTGTATCTTTTTCTATTTTTGTGCGTGTTGCTGCTTGGGTTTTGTTTTCCAAATTTACTGCGCTGTTGTTCCCCCCTATGCAATGCCCGTGAAAACCTTTAGAGTACATAAATAAAAAAATAAAAAAAAAAACATTGGAACTGTTTTGGGCACATCACCTTCGAAAGAACAAAGGCAGACTTGGCAGTAACAATACAAACAATGGCACTGCTACGACCTTTGTTTCTTCGACAGTGATCTCTGTACCGCTTCGGGGGGCTTGTAGAACTTCAGCGTATGCAACGGCAGGAGGATGTACGTTTGAGGCCGTACATTTGTGTCCGAGTCTGACAAACCACAGTGGAACCGCTTGCCACTGCTTACAATGAGCGAACACGCCGGCGCCATCATCGGGTGGAGCGCTTCCCGTCTCCATATATTTCCCAAGTTTTAGAGCGCAGCTCTTAGGTGCCCGTTTCCGGCTTGAGCGGCATCGGCGTAACCGCGCGGTGCATTATGAGACGTTTCCCATGATGACGTCACACGCGACATCACAAGGGTCACCAGTGACGTCACTCGTGAAGTCACCACGCGTTGCATTATGGGTAAATTTCCCCGCAAAATCTAGTAATATAATTTTGCCGCTAAATTTAGCGGAACATTTTCCCCACTAAACTTAGCGGGAAAATTTCTCCACTAAATTTAGTGGAAAAATTTCCCCGCTAAATTTAGCAAGAAAATGTCCCCAAATTTAGTGGAAAAAATTCCCCGCTAAATTTAGCGGAAAAACTTCCACGCTAAATATTGCGGAAAAATTTCCCGCTAAATTTAGCAAGAAAATTTACCAGAAACATTTAGCAAAAATGTTTTGCTGAATGGAAGGCGAGCAGGAGAGGAAGCGGGGAGGGTACAGATGAGGAGGAGGGGCATACCCTCCCTCCATACCCTCCCCTCCTCCTCAAGAGCTGCGCTCTAATTCGGCGTTACAGTGTATTGTAAACGTCTTCCATCTTTTTATGCAACATTTCTTTACCGCGAGCTCGAAATAGTTTTGTCAATGTTATAAGGTACCATTTCTCATAAACAGCGCCATAGATTTCATCTCGCGAATATTGCAAAACGTTCGGTCCATTTATACGCAAACCGTATTCTCGCCGTAAGCAGTCACTAGTGTTGCAGCGCATTTGGCCACACTCAAATGTGCTAAATGTGTGAACCGGCTCGCAAAAATCTATACTTTTTTCTGTCGGTGCCTAAAATAGGCGCTCACACGCTCGACGGACGGACGTGCATAGGGATGGCGAGAGAATGTCTCTAAAGCTGAATGTACTGTAACATCCATTTTCTTTAACCTTTCCTACATGAGGATCTTGAACAAAAAACATTTCGGGGAGATTGTGGGTTTTGAAACTTGACAGCCAATTCATTCGATTCATTTTTGTTTCTCTCTTTTGGACTATGGACAGCGAAGCTTTGGTAAAGATGCTCTATATTAGTTTCACGTCAGTCTGTGGCAGTCAAAGCCCTCACAGATTGGAAGGAACCATATCAATATGTTGCCTGCTAAGATTGCCCAGGGGAGGGGTGAAAGTCAATGCTCCACCACTTGCTCTAGAGTCTAACTAGTGAATTTCGAAGCGCCCTACAGGCCAATGGTAACGAGACTTTTCAAATGTCCACCAAATGTCCCCTACATGTTTGACAGATGTTCCTACCGCGGAGGTTTTGGTGCAGTCTATGCATGCGAGACAGAATTTCGAATTGCTTAAACATCCAGCTGCTAGCAGTGCTACCTCAGAGACAGCCGTAGATAAACATTGAGGGCCGATGAAAAAAAAACCCGAAGAGGTCCGCATAACAGGTGAGCGAAAAAACGGTGTCGATACAGAAACACCCAGTCAAACAAGAACATAATTTCAGTAGCTGCTTCTAAGTATAAATCTGAAAAAATAAGCTAAGAATAATATGGAAAATCAAATCAAATTTTTATTTGTCGTCCCATCATTTTACGTGACAAAAGAGGACTCGGACAAAAAGCTGCTGAGTAGCAGATTGACGAAGGTCCCAGCCCCCGCGCAGTTAGTGACAGCAGTAAAGAAACAAAAAAACTACACAGTGCAGAAAGAGAAATAAAAAATAAAGATTCCATAAATACAAACACATTTTATACAAATATTAGATGTTACGAATAATTTAATCATAAAAAAACCCCAAAACATCAGACATTAGAAAACACAAAAATATATCATATCAGATAACACACAAAAGCACACAACAAAAACAGCAGTATTCAAAAGTAACAGGAAAAAAAAATTTAATTTAATAATCTTTTATGTGACAGTTTTTCTAAATTTATACACTTTCTGGACAAACTATGTAGCATGGTGGACAAACTGGAATTAAGCGTCTGATCGATGTAGTTAGCACGCGATGGACGAATTAACCAGGGCTGATTATTGATTACCATGTCCTCGGTCGTGCAGGATTATGCAATGTTTTAGGTTAGTTAATTGAATTAAATGAACATTGCTACGCTGAAGAGCCCTACAATATGTTGTTAAAAGTTTGAACGCATATATATGTCGAATTGTTTTTACGTTTAGGGCCTTAAATAATGACGCAGGGGGATGAAAAAATGGAGCGCAAGAAATTGCACGTACTGGTCCTTTTTTTGCAAGAGGTGCGACACTTTAAGGTTTGTTTTGCTCGTGGTGTGCTAAATAAGGTTGCAGTAATTTAAATAGGAGCAAACTAACAAATTAAGTTATAGGCCTACACTTGTCTCTGAAAAAGATGGTACTAGCAGCAAGTTAGCGAAACGGGGTTTAGGCCTGAAATCCACAGTTAAAGGTTGTACCTGACCTTTCAGTTCTATAACCTCTTCACTTTACTGAGTTCATTTTCAGTATTTTCTTTGAGGGCCACGTAAACAATGACACTCCAATATGAAATGCTAACATCCCCCCTTGGACGATGCCCGTCTGGTTATCAAGCGAAACAGATCACCCCATGTTGGCTCATGTGACCCCAACAAGAGACTGGCTGTGCTAAGTCTTGCTGGTGTTTTTTAAAGCGAATGTTCTTCGCTTTCTGTACTGTGCCACGCGTCAAGTATTTTTTATTTATTTGCTTCGCAATTTTTCTTTTTTTTTACAGAGGGCAGAGATAAAGGCAAGGTGCGTGACAGTGTTTCTGCTCCTCTACAGTTTAACTAATAATTAAATTAATTAGTTAAATTAATGCAATTGCATTAAAGCATTAATCGATGGAATTACATTAATGCATTAATTAAATTAATAATTACAAATCTGCATCTAGAGAATTAAAGTGGCAACGCCGACTCGTAGCATGAGACACCACAGCTAAACTTGTGACCAAACCAGCAGGTAAAGTCAGGACAGAGGCTGATAAATAGCTTGGTAGTGAAAGGAAAGACATGACTATGACAAGATGTGCGAGTGGGTTAATTATGTCTCAAGTTTCCACTGATCGTTCGGACTTACCGTCAGGGTAGGGAAACATCTGCTCCATATTGGCTTCCCCCTTAAACAGGTTCATCAGGAATGAATTTGACACCTGAGACGGAGAGGAAACGAGCCCAAAATCAGGAGACACGCCAAAGTTCCGCTATTATTTTTGCTTATAGGATTGGTCTGGGCTGGGGACCTTGTCTTTAGGCTTCAGTGTTTTCGGATAAATCCAGATAAATCTGAAAAACTCCAAAAAACACTTGCCGGTAAAATTTTCGGCAATTCAAATATCTAATGGATAAACCCCAAATTTAAAAAGCACAATTGAAAAGAAAAAAAGTATTATTTAAATAAGTTTGTTTCAGAGCAGAAGTTCATCGGTTCCGTGTTTTTATTTCAAATCTCAGGTCATTGACATAAAAGGGAATACAGCTTATCCCATTGGGGTTCAGTCAGGACAAACGGGCCATTCTACTTGCAAGTCGCAACAAAAGTCACTGTTCCAGTTTCCAATTTAAACCATTCTAATTTTGCTTCTTAAGGGAAAGAGGTTTGTTTTTATAACGGTGAAAGGTATCTATCCTTAAACTTTCGTGAAAGTGGAGGGGAGAGGCGGCTGAAACTTCGATAGTACTTTTTTCCCCACTTTCCCGGGTTCGTAAAGTAATGAAGTGATACCAGCGAAAGCAATATTGTTTCTCAACGATTATGTCAATGAGTATATAGATTTCAAAGTATCGACATTCATGGAAGCACATATTTGTTTTGAAAGTTGCGTCGTGGGACAGTTAGTATTACCAATGGTGCTAATGCCAAATCCAGCTGAAGAGATATAATTTGATACTAAGCAGTTCCTACGAATTCAGCGCAAAATTTTTAAAAGTTGGGAAAAGAGAGAAATTAAACTCTGAATTCCGGAGAATTAAGATTCCAACAAAAATAAAATCCGTATCAACTCCGAATTGCTTGGAAAAAATATTAACCCTGAAAAACACCCTCCGAATTGCAGAAAAAATAAACTCCGAAAACACGGAACCCTACTCACACTCAAGAATGGTGCTATCATGTAGCTTAAAAGAAAAAGACGAGTTACGTAATTACTAACCAAAAAGCCCAGATTCTGATAACAATAACTAAACCAGATGAGAGAGTTTGTGCTCTGTTTTCAATAATTAAATACTGTAAAACCCTTTATTTTCGCGGCCCCTATTTTTCGCGAATCTGTCACAGAGGACATTATCGCCACTAAATTTCGCGAATTGTAGACGTCTGCATTGAAACCCTTAAAGATAGAAATTTTCGCGTGCCCTTAAATTTCGCGAATTTTTCAATACGCGAAATTCGCGAAAATTAAGGGCTCGCAAACATTAAGGGTTTTACAGTACCTGGTCAAATACACACAAAAACTTAGCATCGCAGTCCATTTCCTAAAAACATCTTGCGTCATAAAAAATAAATAAAAAATTGAACGGGTCTAGATTACATAAAATTGAAAGAATAAAACACGGAGGACAAGCACAAGACAACCACTTTCTGAAAGAAAGTGGTTGTCTTGTGCTTGTCCTCCGTGTTTTATTCTTTCAATTTTGAAAGAAAGTGGTTGTCTTGTGCTTGTCCTCCGTGTTTTATTCTTTCAATTTTATGTATTCATGTTCAACCCGCTCGCCTTCACCAGTCTAGATTATTTAAGCAAAAATGCGCAGGGTGAAAGTGACGACACCTATGGATCTCAAAGAAATGTGAATCTTCTCCATGTATATATTTTAACCTTAAAACATTGCAAACTGAGTAGTGAGCAGCATAATTAATGGCACTTAACAAATAATAAAAAGGTTATTTTTTTAAGCAGAAACGTTTTTGGCCACCTCAATTGTTCCTAAAAGGCCTTCTTAAAAAATACAGAATAGCTACGACAAGCAGAGCAGGCTCGACCACAGGCGGAAATGTTTCAATTCCCCGCGGGGGCTGGGGCCCAAAAAGCCTGCCCCCTCTCCGTAACACCCAGAGGTCCTTGAAGCGAGGGTAGATGCTCTAGAGATCAGATCGGGCCGGAATTTTAAGGCCCGACCCAACCGACCCAACTTGGCCCGACTGTTATATTTAACGCAAGCCCGATCCGAACCTGGCCGGAACCCATCTTTTGAAGCGGGAGCTTTCTCGGGCCAACCAACCTCAGTAGCCACAAAAGTATAAATCGTGTAGGTCGGTCTGTCCGTAAACGCTAAACGACCTCGAACAAAACGGCAACTGGTGCCAGGGATCGAACCCCGGTCACGGGCGTGGAAGCTCAGGTGCACTGCTGACTGAGCTATGGATCCAGCACGTAGGAAAGGGGGGAGCAAAAGGAGGTGGCGCGAGAAAGTGTGTGGAACGGAAAGGGGCAAAAGGGCAAGAATGAAAGGAGCAGAAACAGGTGGTGTAGAAACGAGGGGGACTGGAAGGGCAGGAAAACGCACTTTGCCTCTCTTGGTGACCCAGAAAATTCAGTGCAGACTTTCTATCCGGGTGGTGCTAAGAAAGCGTGCGCAGCATCACAAGGAGGCAATGGTGCGACGTAATCGGTTTTGATTAAAAGAAAGAACCTGCCCTAGGCACCACCTGAACTAAGAGCACCACGCACCCTATAAAGCCACCACATTTAAAAGCGTTAGCAGAATTGCCGAACATGCAGCCAATTTTTTTTTTTAAAACGAGTAGGTATGTTTTGTGGTTGGCTGACACCTAGTATTTTCTGAAAAGCATGTCAGCCTTGGGGATGGAAGCAACCGTCACTTAAACATTCGCAAAGAAAAAAGCGAGGAATCGCTTGCTGGGGATCGAACCCAGTACCATTTCGCTGTGAACCTGACACTGAACAAAAAGAAAGCAAGATTGAAGTTGATAGGAAGTTGATCGCGGTCTAAAAGAGGATTGACGATCACGCAGACGAGAGCGGTCCCGTAAGTTAGTCTTCGGCTGGTGTTCAGAGACCCAAGACATATTCTGCATCAGTACATATGCCTTAGCGACAATAGTGCAGGAAAAGTTGCCACACTTGACCAACTCTTTTGTGTGTGTGGTCCAGAGGTATACCTGATCACTAATTAGACACGTAATTTGAATCCTGGTGCCGCCAAAAAGATTTGCACTTTAGACGGCTTCGTAACGATTATTTCATTTGATCAATACTGTTCATTCATCTGCATATGTTCGATTAATATCTACCGAACCAAATTTCCTTCAGCGCAGAATAATACTCCATTTTAACGAAGATGTCAACAGGAAGCCATAGTTTTTGCGCTAAGGAATCATATTTACAATGATTGTTTGGATATTGAAAGACATGCCTAAACTTCCCTATTTATTCGAGTAAAATGACAACGCATAATTTATTTTATGTCTAAGTGAATTTTTAGGGAATGGAAAGGCTGTAAATGGCAGGACAGTTTAGTGGGCATTACTTAGGAATTCCCGCGCATAAAATCCAGAGCAGGAATTATACAAAATAGGAAGCAAAAACAAGCTCGCAACGGGCAAGCAAAATTGTTTGTGGAGGATGAAGCTTGCTATAGAAGTTCAATTATGGCGGCATTTACATGCCACCAGCGTCAAACTGCGTCGGCATTTTCTGAGTTATAACTTGCACTCTTCGCTATCTTTTGCGTGTTCAAAAATGTTATGCGGTAGTACACCGCAGTTCCTAAAATCGAATTTCTAGATATATCAAGGTCGGGTTGTCAGTTTCCGAGAACCCCAATCCTGCACGACCTGAGTACGACGCAGCTTGAAATAAATAGGTCCAAACCAGACCAGAGCCGGAACAGGGCGCTCATATATTGAGCCCGAGCCTGGCCCCACAACCGGGTCGGGTTCAGGTTTTCGGGCTTGCCCAGGCCCGCGCAGATCTCTAACTTGCTGTACCGAGGAGCTTTGGTGGGGGGAGGGAAGAGGGGGGAGGGAGGGTGGGGGGGGGGGGGGGGGGGGGGGCTCTGATTTTTTAGGGAAATTTCAGGGGAGGGGAGAAAGGGGGGGCTTGATAGTGGGCGCCTATGGGCTCCATGCACCCACCATTGCTTTCTTGAAAGATCTTGACCGGCCTCCGCTGTGACCATGGCTCTCTTTGTGGTTGGATGAAGATGAACTTGCATGACATCTGCACAGAAAATATTCAACACTTCACTACTCGCAAAACTGACCGAAACAAGAGGGTTGAAAAGAAGTTATTTATTCTGCACTGCCATCACTTCCCCATGATTGCTATAATTCGAGTAAGCGAAGCAAAAATAAATAAATAACAATAATAATCGGATAAACATACATTTTCGAGAAACATCGGTTTTTTCCTTTGGTCTTGTTTTTAGAGCGCAGCTCTTAGGCGCCCGTTTCCGGCTTGAGCGGCGTCGGCGTAACTGCGCGGTGCATTATGGGAAATGTCCCATAATGCACTGCGCGACCCTTCCCTCCCCGGGGTCACGTGACCCCCCCCCCCCCGAGGACATTGAAGAATGAGGGGAGGAGGAGAAGGAGGAGGGGTATACCCTCCCCTGAGTATTCTTCCCTCCTGCTCCTCAAGAGCTGCGCTCCAATTCGGCGTTACCGGGAGTTGTAAACGGCTTTCATTTTTTTATGTCTTGGTGCATGCCATTCTAGATGGGTATAAATAAGCCCCTCAAAGGTAACTCACAAATATCTGATGAAAAACAAAAGGAATTCCCAACATAAAAAAACAAAAAAAAACTTTATGAACAGCAGGAAAAAGGTTCCAACATGTTTACTCTGCTGCCATACCTCCGACCCAGAAAACAAAAATACAATTATAATCTCACTAACAAACTTGGAAAACAGATTCACAAAGGAGTAGAAATGGATAGAGAAAATAAGAACTGCTTCAAAAACACCATCCAAAGTATGAAAATATTTCTGCCTGCTTAGCTTCAAACTCAGCACAACATTCGTGAAGGCAATAAAAAAAGAAGATGATAAACTGTAGTCTGCAGCTCAAGAGAGAAATTATGTGTAGCAGAACACGAAAACACTAATTGATAACGAAGCCCTATATGTACAAGAACATCCAAAGATATGAAAATGTGGACTAAGGTTTGTCTGAAATTTAACAGCATTTCCACAAGCAGTTGCCATGACTAAAATTAACTGCAGGTGAAGCAGTACATCTTTCAGTGTATGACTTAAATGTAGCCTGATGAACACATGACCCAGCTAGAAAAACACAGGTTTTCTAGTCCCAGGCAAGTTTTGTCGCCATCCACTAGATGCTCGAGGCTACGAGTTGAGCAGCACTTCCAGATATCTGGAGTTTTTGCGGCGAAAGCAGGTTCGAAAGCTGTGGGCACACAGCAGGAACTTAGCCGAACATTCTCTTTAAGCTTGGAGAGTGCTCCACTTCTGTGACGTAATAAAACTCATCCCAGAGAATAAATTTTATCAAAAGCCTTTTGCTGGGGAGCAAAACCACTCCCTTACAAGTCGGCAAGGGTGACTAAATGCATCAGGTGGTGTCCAAAAGAGAAGAGCGAATGAATTTTCGGTTTCCCTTTTGTTCCCCACACGAAAGTGAGCCCGAAAGATCTCTCTTCGCACTTGAGACTAGTGTATCGGACACCATACGCCCAACCCGGATGCAGAACTCCGCTACCGTGCTCTAGGTGCATCATGCCGCTCCCACAGATAAGGCGAGGGGGCAAGGTCCTACACACGCACGCTCCATTTGAGCGATAACGGCAGTGACGCATTGACAAGCGCTCGGAGATTGGAGCGTCGAGTGCTGAACTTAAAATGGCTGATGTCACCGATTCAACTCCGGCAGCGATGCAAGTGTTTAGATGTAACACACAGTCATTGCTTAAAAGCAAAAGGTCTGTTGCTTTTGCTGCGAATTAACAGAGTCGTGGGACCACAAAGTATACGAAACATGTGGCTGTTACAAGTCCATAGACCACCTGGGAGTGCAAAGTGCAAGTAGTAACAGAGAAGTTCCCAGCACTTGTCTGTTGTTTACGCTTATTTTTGGCCCTTTTTTTTTAAACGATCAGTCCGTAAAAATTGGCCCAGCTTTTGGCCTTTTTGAATGTTCTTGTTGGTCATGCACCGTGAGCCCGGACTGGACACGAGTGCTTCGTCTGCATTCGGACCGTACTCGCAACGCATTCCACACGAGTGCTGCGTCGGTGCTCGGTGCGCGGAGCCAATCAGGGGCTTCACGCCAGAAGCGATGAGACCAACTAATGGCGGCTGCACATAATCTATGCATCATTTCACAATTTCAGAAAGAGTCTATCGCCCATTTAAAATTAAAATAATTGCTATATGTTCCTGGAAGGAAAATATGGTTAGGCAAGGGGTTATTCCAAGTGAAAATAAATTAACAGTGTAAAACACACTAGAAAATCTGCTTATAAAAATTAATTTGTAAAGGAGAAAGAAAAAAATATCCTGGTGAAAGAATGGCTTGACTCAATCAGGCTGTTTGGCACCTTTTCTCCTTTGGTGAAAGGAAACGGTCAGCAAATGACTGCCCTTCTACTCAGTTCGACCTCTGCTTCTAGCGATTTCTCGCTCATTTATCTATAAATGTATTTCCCCTACGCGACCATGCACATGTAGTGATGCAACGATTCCGCGAATCCAACGAAGTTTGGTAAACCATATCGGTGAGGATTTTTCCGACGCGAACGACAGCGCGATCAAGAAGTACTTCAAAATAAAAAAGGCGAAAACCTTGCATACATTAAGACACACTAAGCGATACGTACTAAGGGGATCTGACGAAGAGTCAACAACTCGAGTTGGAGCCAAGTGTTCCGTCTATTCCTGCGCTGCCAAGGTCGCAGCGCGAGGAAGTGCGTCGCGCGTCTCTCGTCGGGTTTAATTATCGTAGCGCAGCTTCCGCAATGCGAGATATTCGCCGGTACTGAATCAAATGGCCTTGGACGACCTAGAAGTTCTGGCTTAGCATGACGTATCGTGCACTACGCAACCGTGTGACAGAAATTTCAGCGCCGGAACTCCTGTTTGGATGCTTTGCCAGTGCAAACTTACTAGTAAGGCCAGTGGAGTTAACATACTACCCCGATTGAAATCAGCAATAACGCTATGGCAGCATGGCAATAGTGTATTAAGACCCAAAACGTAAATGTAAAAAAAAAAAAAAATGTTTAAAAAGTAGGTCGGTGCGACTTCTGTGAAACACGCGCAGTTGCAAATCGCGTCGCTGCAGAAAGAACGACCTGTAGGACCCCTGGTGCAAAGCCGGTACAAAGACAGTACCGATCGAAATTAATGGGCACCTTAGTAGCGATCTCAAGAAACATGTAGACGAGAGCAAACGTACACAGGAAAGAACTTGGTCCAACGTTGCCTATGAGCGCAGGCCGAGGCGGTCGCTCTTCGGATCATGTCGCTCGGTCGAGAATGTAGCAAGTGATGCACTCAGAACAACGACATGATCAAAGTCGGACGGCACGACGATCCAGAGTCTGCCAGGGACTTCGGTCTACGTTTTGAACGGTGGGTCACTCGAGTCCCGTTCGTCTCCGCAAATCAAACCAACACTGCCCACACCCCCACACTGCCCACACTCCCAAGCAAAAAAGCAAGACGGCCAAGACCAGCCAAGACAGCTCAACAAATGCAGGTATGGCTAGACGCACGGTAAGTAGTTGCGGTTAGACAAGCAATTGTTCTTCTTGTTTTTGGTGTAGGCGTTAGTTTGCACCATCTATTATAGTTTAACTATTTTGCTAAAATTAGAGCTCTATAAAAAAAAAAAAAGATCTCTATGAAAATTTTCTGAATCGCGCACAACCTCATTGATCGCGCATTTCAACTTGGTCGCTGCAGCGCAAGTGTGGCCACCGGACGGCCATCTTGGGACACCGAAAGTCGACCTTTAGGAGCATTGCGGAAGCTGGGAGGAAACGTGCTGAAGACACGTGTTCTGCTCGTTCGTCATCATTCGCCTATTACGTTCTATAAAACCTGGTGTAAACGGTGAGAATTACCCTTGAGAACACGTGAATTTTTTTAAGAAAGTGCAGCACTGCAGGAAAAAAGCGCAGCTCGTCAAACGCAGGTTTTGCCGGTCGCGGCGTGATCAAAGCTTCATTGGCACGCCGAAAGTTTAGTCAGTTCCAGTAGGTTGTTTGAACTGTTCGTCTCCATTCCATGGTTGGAAGGCGGAAAACACAGCTGCCGCGCCATCGCACATTGCCCGTACGGTTGTCTCCGATGCCTCCACCGTGCTTCGGTACCAACGACGACGCTTGCCGACATTAAAATGGCAACGCTCTCAGTGTTGTCAGACCACTAAGTAATTCTGCATTCAGTGAGAAAATCTTGAACCAACCAAAAATAGAAGAGACACCCAGGCGAAAATTTCTAACTGGGACCAGTTGGCACCTCAACTGGTTTCAACTGGGACTAACTGGTCCCAACTGGGAGTCAACTGGGACTAACTGGTCCCAACTGGGAATCAAACTGGGACCAGCTGAGGGGTCAACTGGTTTGAACCAGTGTTGCGGAGTTGCCCGGAATCATTCCGCATTTTCGCGACCCCGGAATGGAATGGGAATGGAATGGCGGCAACGTTCAGGGGAATGGAATGGGAATGGAATTAGGTGCCTTTTGCCCGGAATGGAATGGGAATGGAATGGGCCCGGTTCTTTATTTTTTTTATTTTTTATTTATTAATATATATATATATATATATATATATATATATATATATATATATATATATATATATATATATATATATTTTTTTTTTTTTTTTTTTTTTTTGGGGGGGGGGGGGTGACGTTTAGCTATGCCGAGCCAGTCATCGAGTCAGTTGTTCAGAAATGAAATGAATACAAAAAACAAGCGTCAAAGCAAAGAGCAGAGGAGGGAGTGGTGGCGGTGGCGCCTTTCACAGATGCGCTGGCTCCGGGCTTCACTGCAGTGTTACACGAGGGCGAAACAAGAAACCAAGCACCAAACAAAAGAAACAAAGGGGGCGGCAAAGAAGCCGCCATGCACGGCTCTTCATCGTCCTTCTTGTCTTGCTTTTTTTTTTTTATTTATGACGGCATGGAGAAAGCACGCGCGCGCAAAGACTGAGATCTGGGAGTGGGGGGCGACTCAAAACTCGCAGAGCTCTGATAACTCGCTGACTCACACGCCACCGAAAGAGGATCAGTTATTGTTTTCTTATAGTTTGAGGAGCGTTGTTTAGCAGGTGGCAAACCCTGCTGCCTTCAAGGTTCATTCGCGCGCACTCCTTTGAAGTGCGAAATCTGGGTTTGCTTCGGCATTAAAACAAAGCGAGATTCACTTCTCTCTTCTCCTCTTGCGCTTTGCTCCGACGCTTGTTTTTTTATACTTGAAGTGAGGCGCCAAAACAACGAGGACACGAGGAGAGAAGCAGACAGGACGAGGCGCACTTTCAACTGAACTTTATTTTAGAAAAACACAGAAACGCAAGCTGTTCAATGTGCACGTGCGCATGGGTAAGAAAAACTTCAAGCATGTACCAACTAGCCCAACTCGCCGTTCTAATTGTTTTTTTATACTGCATTTTTACGTGTAAGTTCGCCTTTTACTTGGTCTTCGTTCCGATGCTTGTTTTCTGTGTTATATGTTTTACATTCAGGTGGGTTAGGGTTCCAAGCAAGCTAGCGGATGCCCGCTCATTTTCTTTGACTTTAATTTCTGCATGCTTTGTTTCACCTTGCGATGGACCGCTGCTGACGCTACGAGACGCCCCAGGCAATCCCCGTGAGCTTAGTAAAATCAGTACTTTTTTGAGGAATTTAGCTTTTTTTTTTCTGCAATTGTCTATGCGTTTGATAATGTCAGCCTTCAGCAGCTTATGCCGGCAACACAACAAGGTTGGGCAGTATTTATTTCAGCAATACATTTCGTACCTGTATTTCTGTATCGCAATACATCTTTTCACCAGTATCTCCCTTTCTGTATCAAATACCTGTGGAATGTTTCTTTTTATCGCGATACAGTCAGGATGAAATGTATTTCGTTACATTTCTTGAGAAATAATCTCCCTCTCTCTCTCCCCCTCCCCCCCCCCCCCCCCTTTTTTTCCGAAAAACAAAATACAAGTCCGAACGCCTTTTTCCCCCTTTTTTTATTTCTGAGGGCATTAGGGTCAAGGAGATGTTGATACATTGTTACTATGCTCAGCAAGGTTCCTTCCGATTTTCCGAATTATATTTCTCTTCTGAGAAATGTTGCGTTGTCGCGACTCGAGAGGTAGCGTGCCAGAAGTTGGGTCGGAACATCTTCTACCGCAGGTCTCGAGGTAGGGATTTCATGAGTCATTGTTTACTGGCATCCAATGCCCGCTGCTAGTTAGTTAGAGCCTTGAGAAACAGGAAATCAAAGGAAGTGTTGCTTGGCCTGTGGCCGAGTAGCTGAGTCGCAGTCCGTTGCGACACCAGTCTGGCGGTGGCTGACTTGAAATAGTAGGATGACTGACGCAGTGAACTTCAACACATATCCGAATGCGTCTGCGCCTGTAATATTGCACTCCTCAAGGGTACGTCATCAGTCGACGTGAACGTGACCCGCTGCTCTGGTGATCCGATAACCAGGAAGGAGGCCAGACTTGGCCTCGCTGTGCCGACCCAGACTTCGTACACCTGGACTCGTCTCCAGCGCGCTGTTTCTCGGACAGCTCGCACCTGTGCCGGCAATATCAGGTCGCTATCACGAGGTCTCTGTTTGGATGATGCTAGGCGAAACTTGAGGACTACCATTCATGCGTTGGAGGCGGAGGGTCGGCAAGGAGGGCCGTCACAACAGTGATGACACCGTATCGATTTTTCGACCGTAACAGAAGATAAGACATGTGCTCCAGGATGCTTCAGGTGGTCCACTATTTTCGAAAATTCCAAATGCAACTGCCTGCACGATCTTCAATGAGGTCACCTACAACGAAAGTACGTATTGTCCTTCCATACAGCAGCGTGGGTAAAGTTTCATGTTCAAGGCAACACCTACATATACTAGAATATTAGTTCATTCCTTCGTGACGTCATGTGATCAGTGTTGACAGGGGCGCCCTTTTTGGACAGGAGAGTGGTGATGTTATGATGAAATGTATTTAGAGGTCGAAGTCTTTTCGCATCACTCGTCAGACAGACAGAATGCCAGGGAAGGGACCGCGGTCAATCTTTGATGGAACCTTTTTTTTTTTTTTGAACCCATTAAAGTCTCCTTTCCGTCCGGAACCACTACCTTCAAGGCGAAGTGCCAAGCCTGCGGGATAGTTATTTTGGGATAAAAAAAAAACTTCCACTTCACACTTCAAGCTAATTCATCTCAGTTGGCGTCTCAAAGAATTTAAAAAAAATGTATTGCATTATCAGTATTTGTATTTCTGCCCTCCCTAATATGCATTCCTGTATTTGTATTTCCAAAAACTTTTTTTTCTCTTTTTAAAATATATTTCCGATACGTATTGCGATACATTCTTACAGATATATTTGAGTATTAGTATTTTAGCTACTATTTGCATGTATCCCAGTATTTGTATTTCCAAATACATTTTCGAGTATTTCTGCCTAACCCCGCAACACAATGTAGCTGTTGTTCGAGGCGGGGTATAAGCCGCACGTCCGGAGGCTTCCTGGCTCGTGACGACGACCATTCCCCGAAGTGAAGAACCCAGGGGTCCAGTGGAGGTGGGAGAATTTGTAACGTAACGAACGGTTTAATTACATGGTAGCGATACAGTCGTCAAATCCAAGAGAACCACTGGAGCCGCCTCACGCCCCGCCTTATATAGGGTCCGTTTTCTCCCTCACTCTCCGCCAGGGCAGCAGGTGCGACCGCCAAGTACGTAGCAGCAAAGTCCGCCGCGTCGTAGCCAGAAGTGCGTCGTAGCCATGGTTCTCCGCAGTTAGGCCAGGCCTCTCTCTCCTTCCGGAGCGCACGAACCCACACGCACACACACACACGTCCCGTTGACGTCACGGAAGCGTTGAGACTCGTTTCGGGCAGACCACGACAGGTGGGCGACGGTCTTGAACACGTCGGGACTCGTTTCGGGACTCGTTTCCGCAGCGTTGAAACTCGGAAAAGGTTGCCGAAGGTTCCATTCTTAACACTGTCAAGTGGCAATTTTTACGTTTAGGAATTGGAGGAATGGAATGGAACAATTCAGCCATTCCAGGAGTGGGATTGGGCCCAATGTCCCCATTCCTAGGAGTTGAAAGGAATTGAATTATCGAAATCTCTAATTCCCGGAATGGAATTGGAATGGAATGGGGGTGCCCATTCCGCAACACTGGTTTGAACCATTTCCAGTTGGGAATCAACTGGTTTGACTCCCAGTTGGGAATGGAGTGAACTGGGACCAGTTAGGGAAGTAACTGGTTGGAGCAATTCCCAGTCGGACTTCAAATGGTTTTCCCGTTCCCAGTTCACACGGGGGTATATTGACCTTTGCTAATGAAGAAAAGTAAAAACACTTACATGTTTAGATTTATACAAATAGGGAAATTTTTAATTAATAGGTACATTTATATTTTATAAAAAAAATAATAAAATTTTAATTAACTAAATAATTTTTTTTAATTGGAAAATATAATTAGTGACATAAAATGTGTTTACCTAATGAACATTTAGTGCATTATTAAAATGTATTAAAACATTTATTTAAATACTATTTTTTCTTTTTTCTTTTAATAAATAAATTTACCTTTTGGCCAATCAGAGCAAGCCGGCCGCCATGGCACGCGGGTGCGGATTAGTGGTACGCGCTGTCGACAGATGGCGCGGACGACGCGCCGTAGAAGACGCGACGCGGTAGAGAAGGGTCGCCATCGCCGAAGTTGGCGTCGTTATGAAAATGTCCAAACTACAGCTGCGCTTCTTTGGACCCAACTGTTCACACACCATGGCGGCAGCGGTGAACTTCGAGGATGGAAAGATGCGGTTCAGCGATCGGAGGGCACCCATGAAAGACCGGACAGAAGAGAAAACCGCTGCGGAGAGCACAATGGCGAAAATGGCGGGAGGTCTACCTCGAAAATGTTCGACTGTTGTGACAGAGGCAATCGGAAATGTTAGATTGCAAGGTGGGAGCGCTACCGCATCCTTGTCAGGACTTTAGCTGCGCAAGGCGGGAACAAGGGTGAGCACCTTCCTTCACGCGATGGGAAAAGAAGCTGAGGACGTCTTCACTAAAAGACGCCCGCGGCCGATCTTCCTTCATCTCACGAATACTACCTCTGAAAAAGCGACTCAGTCGTCGCAAGCAAGTCGTAAACCCGGAGCGTGTGCTTCACCGAACCTATTATTTGGTTTTATTCTCCAAGTTTTTGACAATAAAGACTTGTCAACTTTCCATTTTGTGCCGTGTTTTATTGTCGCTGGAGTTGGCACCAGCGGTAACTGGGACCAACTCCAACTGGGACCAGTTGTAACTCGGACCAATTCCAGCTGGGACCAACTCCAACTGGGACCAGTTGCAACTGGGAATTGTTCCATAAACCAGTTGCAACTGGGACCAACTGGTCCCAGTTGAAAATTTTCGCCTGGGCAGGGAAAGAAGACAGGCAGACAACATCTCAAACTCAGCTAATACATTATGATAAACCTGAGACTGTGTTAGAAAAAGGAAAACGCAAAGGAAGTCAGAAAAAGAACAGGTCACGTCTCAGTGCTGAACATGATGGTAAACCTGAGGCTACCATCATGTTCAACTTACACCGCTCGCCTGCACTCAGACTATTTTGGCAGCTAATACATTTACTCAGTAAATATCTTTGCTTCGAAACCGAGGTTTAAAGGGGCCCTGCAAGGACTTTTTAACTGGTTTTTAATTTGCACCGAACCTGAGAGCACTGAACGTAGTAACTTAATTAAACTTTTCTTTTCTCGAATTTCGCTGTAGTTTAAAAGTGATAGGCAAATGAAAATGACAAAAACAAGCAAAAAATAACCTCCTTCATGACGTCCTTGGTTGCTTGAGTGGCCGTGAACTAGACAAGGGGTAGTGAGCTCAGCGAGCGCTCACGGCTGCCGCACTCCGTGTCGACGGCTCGAGAGGCGCGCCACTAAAGCATGTTCCGGATAGGCTGTATCAGGGTCGGATGCAAGAATTTCCTGAGGGGCGGGGGTCAGGTGTTGGTCTGCGTGCCATATGTTTAGGAACCCCCTCCCCCTCTCCTTCGTTTTACGCCCTAAATTTTACACATGCAGAAATCAAGAGGGGGGTCAGGACATCCGGACCCCCCCTCTAGATCCGCCCCTGGCGGCTGTATGAATCGGGCAGCCAGGGCGGCTCGCATTGCATTTGCTGCGCGATTAAACACCATAAAATGGGAACAGCGCGAAGATAAACGAGGGACGAGTAGAAGGGGTAACAACAGACACGGCGCTGACTAGCAACTAAAAGTTGCTAATCCTATCTTTGCACTGTTCCCGTTTCATGATGTCTAACCAACTCACCCAACTTTATGCATTGATTAAACACTATTTCGGCATGACACTTCATTGGCCACAAACGACAGCAAACACAAGGTAAAGATCAGTTCAGAACGGGAGCCACTTCGGGCTGCCATACCGCCAAAAGGCCAAACCGCAAGCCAAAGCTGCTCGCCGAAGGCCTTGGGAACGCTCGGAACTAGCGGTGTCGCGAACCGGCGAGGTTCGAGTTTGACCAGGTTCGACTTTTTCAAACCTTTAGTGGTAAGTTCGACGAACCTTGAATTGAGGTTCGACTCGTGTGCACATGCGCGACTAGGGGTGTCGCGAACTTTTGTCGAACCGGATTTTTAGGTCGAACTTTCGGGGTTCGACTGGGTCGAACCGGTTCGACGAACCTTCGAACTTTTCACCAGATTCGACCGGTTCGACTTTGTGGACAGTGTGGCCAGACCTTGATTCAGGCATGTCTAGGTTTGGAGAATTTTTTTTTTTCATGCAAAGGGTTATTTTGTTTTATGAACAGTTGCAATTAAAAGAAACGAATTCTAATCACTGAGGAAGTTAATAACTTAATTTTTTTTGTAGTGTATTAACTGAAATAACCAATAAGCGCTGCCCTTTAATGATCTTTTAGCCATTACCATCCAATCCGAAGCCAACTGGCCAGCCTGTCACGCATGCGCACACGAGTCGAACCTCAATACAAGGTTCGTCGAACATTCCACTAAAAAGTTCGAAAAAGTCGAACCTGGTCGAACTCGAACCTCGGCCGGTTCGCGACACCCCTATGCGCGACAGGCTGGCCAGTTGGCTTCGGATTGGACGATGGCTAATGGGTGAATCAAGAGCAGTGCTGATTGGTTATTTCAGTTAATACAGTACAAAAAAAAATTAATTTGTTAACTTCTTCAGTGATTAGAATTGGTTTCTTTTAATTGCAGCTGTTCATAAAATAAAATAACCCTTTGCATAAAAAAATTCTCCAAACCTAGACATGCTTGTATCAAGGTCTGGCCACACTGTCCACAAAGTCGAACCGGTTGAATCTAGTGAAAAGTTCGAAGGTTCGTCGAACCGGTTCGACCCAGTCGAACCCTGAAAGTTCAACCTAAAAATCCGGTTCGACAAAAGTTTGTGATACCCATACTCAGAAGTTAGAACCGGTCGGATCCTCCAGTCCGTACGACCGCAGCGCCGCCGCGTACATCCGGGACCTTTCTACGCTCGCCGCTCATTGGCGCCTGATTCCACTACACCTTTCTAGTATGCGCCGCCTTTTCCACCGCTTGGTGGCGGGTATGTCGATGGGTCATTTCTTTCTGTACTTTCTAAACTGCATTAGCTTCTTTTCTGGTCTAAAAATAGTGAACAAAAACTTATTTTATAAATAATTTAAACGGTTCGCGCCACTTATATTTCGTATTTCGACAAAAAAGAAGCTTTTGGCGGCTCTGACCTGTAGTAAGCCCAGGACCTAAGAAGTCACATAACGCGCGCTTTCGGCACCGCGGGTCGCCCCCGTAGGTGAAGGAGGTTTCCGCGTCGTCCGGTTAAAATATGACGCAATATGACGCACTGATATTTAGTTACTTTCTCCGTGCCCGCTGGCTTGCCCGAACCCCGAGGGGCGTGGAAACCGCAAAAACGGTAGCGGCTTAAATATGATTGTAGGGCCACTTTATAGTTATGTTAGGATTTTAGCACCTGGTGCCTTTAGGGAGTACAACTGATCACTGGGGAGTACCATCCCCGCTCGGAGTCTGGACATCTAGTGTCCTCGGTGACCACTCGACGTACCTGCGCTCCTCCCAGACGCCTCCCATAGAACTGACGTCAGGCCTAGCAACCGCCTAGCAACGAAAAACGCCACGGGAACGGCGCGGGCCTGTCCACCATCATTACCGATCCCTGGCTAACGCGCGTGCCTGCAGGGCCGCATGGTATCCTGCGTACGTACAGACCCTTCGTACCCTTCGTTTTAGGCTTTCAGGTGAGAAAATGGTCGGTTGTTGTGCAGTTGGATGATCCAATCACAGCCGTCACGGTTTTAATTTTTTAAATATAATTCTAAAGGAAAAAAAAAATCACGTCGCAAAATATGGTTGAGGTAAGAATGCTCGTTTCATCTTGCAATTTTTTTATAAAATTTATTTTCAAGTTTCAAGTTTATTTGCTTCCCTTCGTACAAGAAGAGAGGGAAGAGGGGAAAAAAGCAGTACAAAACCTGCTTGACAAAGCCCCCTGCTCCCCTACAGCAACAGCGGTAGCAACACTTTATTAATATAACACAATGATTGGTAAATACAGTCAACCTTCTGTGAAACACGTTCAATGCAAATACCCAGTGACACAATATAATTTAGCGCTCTTGGGAGCTGATACTTAATCATCTTATCTCCGTAGTTGGTTCTGGAACGCGGGAGTCGGCGGGACCATCTAGACAGGGCCGGCTTTAGGGGTGGGCGACCTGTGCGATCGCCCAGAGCGCCATAAATGAGAGGGCGCCGCCACGCTCCCCTTTTAAATTTTTTTTTTTTTTTTTTAACACAGCGCTTTTTTTTGTATGCGGTTCTCGTTTGACGAAACGCTCGTGTTGGGCCACTGCTCACATGTTTACTACCAACCTGATGTCGTACCTAGTAGATAGGGGCGTATAAAAAAAAAGGGTTTGTGGGGGGGGGGGGGCGCCACGGCCTGAGTTTGCCCAGGGCGCTTGCTGATGTAAGGCTGGCCCTGCATCTAGACATCGGCATGGCGAAAGGCAAGCGAAATAAAGCTACTGTATGTGTTACTTAGAGCTGTTTTGAGTTTGTAGTCGTAACATTTTGTTATTTCAATAATTCTGAGGTTTAGCAACTAGCGAACCGGTTGCTACACAAAGCTCGCATGTAATCTGTAATGTGAATAATTGCAGCACGAGACAGGGACGTCCCATCTGTGAATGCCTTATTCTTCAAACCGCGAAGTGAATTTATTTATTATTGATGTCCTAATGAATGTTATTTTTTTCATGAAAAAGCTAGTTTTGTTGTCTTTCTATCTTTCCTTAATTTTCATGTAATGACATGACAATGAATGCCGGGATGTCAGCGCCGTCAGGAACGGCCAATTAATTGGGTTAAATCTATTAAAATGAGCAAGCTTACCATTCGCGAAGAGCCGCCTGTCGCTGGGTCG
This sequence comes from Ixodes persulcatus, assembly GCA_013358835.2. Classification (NCBI taxonomy): domain Eukaryota; kingdom Metazoa; phylum Arthropoda; class Arachnida; order Ixodida; family Ixodidae; genus Ixodes; species Ixodes persulcatus. The sequence goes on from JABSTQ010009574.1 coordinate 154,797, forward strand.
CTCGATGTTTATTTCGTAACCTTCCGTTATGAAATAGACGATTTTAACGTTACGACAAACGTTAGAGCCGGCGCCGTTTTTAACACCAGCAAATCGCGCACCTTAATTTATTTTATTTATTTATTTGTACCCTTCCGGCTCCCATGATAGAACAAGATGGCTGTTTCATTGCTGAGAGAGTTGGGTGGAGGCATGCAGGCACGGCGTGGCCATCCCATATCCGGAGTAGCGATCGCTTCGAACAAGCCATCTCGTTTGACACGCTGACGCGTAGTCGAGAGGAAACCCTGGGAAACTCTCGAACGAAGGGCTTTAGCTCACTTTACAATCTAACAGACAATTTTCTTCGAAAACACGGGGCACGATATGGCATTCTCGTATTCACTCGCTTATCAGAACACTCTACGGAAAGCCCCTCAGCTGCAAATTAGAGGTGGTTATTGTTGCGCACTGCTAAAAAATTTTTCAAGAGTTACGCGAGCGACGCACTAAACGCCCGCGAAGCATATGAACGGGCTGTTGAGGCGGCGATACGGAGGGAAAATAGACGAGGTAATCGGGAACTAACTTAATATGACTCCTAAATAAACACGACACAGCCCAAATACGGCTAACGGACGACTTAAAACACAATAAAACAATCACACATTGGAGGAAATCGAGAGCCAAGCATACAAACACAAGTCCCCGGCGTCGGTTGGGATCGAAGATGGCGAAATGGGCGTGGCCATGGCGGTCGCGTGGCGTGCAGTGACGTAGTTGACGAGCTGTCAACGAGGCCACGCCAGTGTATCGGCCATCTTGCATCTGCCGGAAGTCGACCTTTTGGAGCGTTGCGGATAGGGCACGGCGAAATGCGGGACACCCTGACCGGAAAGGGGGGGGGGGGGGGGGGGGAGGAGGAGGAGGAGGAGGAGGAGGAAGTAAGAAGAGGACGGTATTTTCACGACTCAAGAAAAAAGTATTACGGAAATTCACCAACACGCACACCCCGAAATCCTGTGCTGTACGAAAGCATATTATACACCTGAAAATTGTGTGCGGCAATCCATCTAAAATAATTTTGACTAACAGTGATATTTTTTGTTTAATTGTAATGGTAAATATTTCACTAAAACTGTGTAAGTAAAAAACATAAAAAATGACTGTACCAGACCCCAATGCATAAAAAGGAAACAAGAAACAGTAAATATTTTTTGGTTTATTGTTTTCTGTCCTACACAAAACTAGAACCTTATGTTTTTGTTTTTTCGACCGTTGTAAGTTGGAGGTTTTTGCCTTGTGTGGCCATCTTCACTAAAGACAAGCTGTCCACAAAAAAAACCCTTTCGCATGATACAGTATGATTTGCAAATATTTACAATAGTTTATTCTTTAAACTTTTGGCGAGCAATTTTCGCTTGCAATATTTTGCCATAAAGGGGAGAGGCGCAATGGCGCATGCGCGTCTTTCACCTGCAAAAACGACGGTCGCTTCCCGCAGTGCGTGGATAGAAATAACATACCATTGAGATTCACACGTTCATCAGCTACCTCCGCGCTTTCCCGTGGCCTGTTGTTCGGAAGCGCCATAATTTGCGAAGTGAATGTTACGACAATGTGAAATACGGGACATTTTGAAGATTTTGGTATTTCTTGCGGGACGCGGGACACGAGCCCTCAATACGGGACAGCCCCGCGAGTCGCGGGACGGGTGGTCACCCTAGTTGCGGAGGATGGGCGGCAGCGTGTTGAAGACACATTTTCTGCTCGTTCGCCGCCATTCGCCGAAGGAGGTTTTTAAAACCTCGTGTAAATGGTCGTAGTTACCTTTGAGAACACGTGAAAATTTTAACGAAACTACAGCACCGCAGGAAAAAGGCACAACTCGTCGAACGCAAGTCTCGCGGCGTCATCGGAGCACAATGAACGATTATCCAGTAAGCTTCTGCGCATGCGTACACCCCCTCCCCTGGCCTTGCTTCCCGCTGTCGCCATTTTCACAGGGCAATGTTCCGGTCGACCAACAAATTCACCACCTAGATTTGCGCGTATTTCGTCTTTTTTGGTGATTTTTGTTTCAGTGTGCTCTAGTATACGGGGCATAAAAGGCAACGAAGATAATAAACCGAAGACACTGAAACAAAAAGGACGTCCACAACACCGTCTCGGACACAGCTAAAAATTTTATTCACATCAGCCTCCGTATATAGCCGAAGAGCCTCAGACACCGCCAAAGGCCCGTGGTCACTAACAGTCTTAGCACAATTCCCCGAAGGGAAAACGAACCCAACCCTCTGCACTCACTTCCACCCTACAGGGTCAACCACTCCAACAAAAGACACTTCCACCCTACAGTATATATCAAACTCTCCAACAGAAGACAGGACACGTTCTCAAGCTACAGAATGACGAATTCTGGGAACCAAAGCCCAACCCAGCCCACGCATCCACTTTCAACCCACAGGTCAAAAACCTCCAACAAACACACAAGCTAACAAAAAAAAACAAAAAACCTTACAGTTGCAAAAAAGTTTCACACTTGTTTGTCTAATACCACGGAGGGAACTGACACAATTTCCTGCGGATGTGATTCTAATCGTTTCCTTAACTACAGGTTTGAATGTATTCAACTCTTTGCTAACAGTCACTATCGAAGTCCACTCAGGAAAACAATTGACAATTGTTGCATTCTTCCAGATGCTTCACTATTTCTGAGGCCGCCTTTGACAACACCGCCCTTTTGTGTTCTAATACAGTCCTCAAGGACGATGAGCGGACAGAGCGCCGAGAGAGGCTGCGTGCGCTCAGAAAACAGGACTCACACACTTTGCCGGATGGACCCTACCCCCGATGGGACAGGGTCCATGGTCGTACCAACCGGGGGGGCAAGGCATGTGTTTTGCCCTCCCTGAAACAGCCGCCACTGGGCAGGGCAAACACTGGCCGGCGGCGCCCAAGGGATACATAGGGCACCGCCCCGACTCGGGGGGGGGGGGGGGGGGGGGTTGGTTTGCCCTCCCACTCAAGAACAAGTTGATACGCCACTGACAGGGTCTGCTTGAGGCGACTACGCACAGGAGCCGCCATGGTACCTAAACGTGCTGCAATGTACGCTTGGAACAAGCAACAACTAAAACGTTACAGCGAAGAAAACGCAGACCCCGCAGACGACATGGACCAAAAGCAGTGGCGTACCAACTTGTTTTTGAGGGGGGGGGGGGGAAACCAGACCCCCCCCCCCCCCCCAGGCATGGGGGCGGTGCGCTTGGTATCCAAGGGTCAAAGAAAGAATAAAAACACTTAGGGACAAGGACATACAGCACAGTTCTTTCAACTAGCAACACACATTTAGTGATGTCTCCTTCGATACGTTGTTTCCTCCTAACTTTTGAAACTAATGAGGAAGTTACGGAAAAAAATAATATATTTATATACGCATAGAAAAAGGACAAAATCCCCAAATACACCAGAAGATAAAGACAAAGAAAAATAAGAAAGAAAAAAGGAAACACCATTGAAAAAATCAGATAGAGGGCCCTTTGGCTAATTCAGCTCTGGCTTCAGGCATTAGCGGCGAGATGTCTGGGTGGCGCCCTCTATGGTTACCTCTCGTGACGTCATTACCATGTGAACAACAAGTTCGACGGTGTTTGTAATTAGCATGGTGGAAGTTGGAAATCGTAGCGCTTTTAAACCAATACGCCTCGCAAGTGGGCTCATTTTCGTCTTCTGCGCATGAGAAAGGAGGTAGCGGTGACGTCAGAACGCCGAGCCCTGATTGGCTGATCGCGACCCCCCTATCTGAGCGTCGTCTGCTCCTTTGCAACGTCGTCTGCTCGCAACGTCGTCTGCGTCTGTCTTACCTTTCCTGCGACTTTCGGAAGTACAGGTCTTTACGAGCGAGCTCAACATCGCCTTTCAGAGAGGGGAGACAACTCGAGCGGTACGTTGTTTTTGTCGAACAACTAGCAGACGCGCATCAAGGAGGGAAGTCAAGAGACTCGCTGGCGAGGTGTCCCGAGGCGCCGAGGTTTGTCTGCTAAGAACCGAGAGTGTCCGCAAGTTCCCTTCCAAATACATTTTCCCTCCTTTCGTGTGCGGCGAGACTCCTCACTCTTTAACGGCGTCGGCGGGTTGGCGCAGTTAACGTCGTCGGCTTTACGTCTGCTAGTCAAAGCGATGGCTGCTTTACCTTTCCTGCGTCTGTCGGAGATTCGCCGCTTTTTCACCGGCGAGAGTCACCGCACGGAAAACAAGGAGATGACAAGAGGAAGAGATTGACCTCTTAATCTAAAATTGAGGTCAGCGATCAAAATATAATACGGGAAGGGTTCACAGGGGTCGCACGGGCATATTCCATTCAGCACGCCAGCCGGTCGTGGGCAGACGGTCTTGGCCAAGGACCGTCGGAGCACCGCTGCGCCGCTGCTAGGCCTATCTGCCGAGCTCGCTTGGACGGGGTCAGTGGAATCGTGGCCGTTGCAGCATTTCCCGGGTGTTTGTGGATCCAGCGTTCTTGTTCGTCGTGGTTTATTTCAAGTACTTTTTACTTTTTTCTTGCTGCTTGTAGTCGTGACGCGTGAGAAGAGCATGTACAAAAATAAACGTCCGTTGGTCGTCGCGACCAAGTAACTGAGCGACGCTGTCGGCCATGCTGAGTTGATCGTCGTAGGATTCCGTCGTAACCTGCGCAAAACTTACGATAATTTCGTTTCGTGAATACGAATTTGTTCTCACGTTTTGTCTTACGCACTCTTTCGGCGTAACATGGTTTTGTGAATCTGGCCTCTGCACTTCCGAAAGTCGCAGGAAAGGTAAGACAGACGCAGACGACGTTGCAATGGAGCAGACGACGCTCAGATAGGGGGGCCGCGATCAGCCAATCAGGGCACGGCGTTCTGACGTCACCGGTACCCCCTGCGCGAGAAGCAGACGAACTTGCCCTCCGCATACTGCCAACACCGTCAAAATCGAAGTTCTTACATTATTCTTATTTCCGTCGATGAGGAATTCTTTACTGACGTCAAAGTCAGCATTCAGCAAATCGTGGAGGGCCGACCACCGCGACGCTTTCGACCGGTCACGTCGCCAATAGTTCATCTCAACTGTGGACACGGTGTAAGATACACTCTTTAGGTGAGGACACGGCGGGGCTGAACGCGCGGCGCGAGGAATCAGATAGTGTTCGTTCGACGGGCATCCGAAAGGCTGCATTATTCCGCGGCCACCGTGCCCGCGGCTGACAGTGTCGCCGGCGGCCAAACGGCAAAACTGTGTGAGAGCGAAAAAATCATCTCGTTGCCATGACACCCCGGTACACCGTGGTCTTTCTGCACGAGCGACAACCTCGCTGGAGCTCTGCGCGTGTGGAGCGTGAGGCGGCACGAGCCATCTTTGCCGTGCCCATGGGTCGACGAGTCATCTGCCGGCGCCGCTGGAAACCATAGTGAGAGAGAGAAAGAGAGAGAGTGAAAAGCGAACTTCATCGGCACGTCGCGAGGAGCGCGCTGTCCTCACCTGAAGAGTATTATCTTACACCGTGAAGGCTGGTTCACACACTTGCAACGATTACGTTCGCATGCAACCGAAACGACCGTAACGACAAAAACACCGCAACAACCGTGGCTCATGGGTTGCTTCGCGAAGCTACCCCTTGCATCACTTGCCATGCTGTGTTCGGCGAACGCTTGTCCCGGTGACTTTGTCGTTACGGTCGTTTCGGTTGCATGCGAACGCAACCAACGCAGATGTGTGAACCAGCCTTGACTCTGGACAACCCAAGAGAAGAAGCAGCGATGTTGTGTTCGTCACCGGCTATCCATATGCTTCAATAATCTCTCGGCCGAGCTTGTTCTTGTGTCTTCAAATTATGCTGGTGTCCTGGAACCGGGCTTCACAGTTCTTGCAGAGGCGTTGATGAACAACTCTAGGATGAAAAGAGTCGCTTAAAATACGGGAAACCTCGAGGACGTGCTCTCGTAGGCGGGTGTTCAGGCAACGCCCTGTCTGACCATTGTATCGGTCACCGCATAAAATAAGGGATGGAGTATACCAGCTCCCTCTTCACAGGGAACGGTCTGATTGGCATGTTTGATGGAACATCCTTTGGGGGCTTCGTTGTTGTTCACTCGTCTGCAAAGTTGTTTTAGGCGCAACTTGCACGAGAAGACAATTGAAGTGTTGAAGCGCGCTGCAGTTCCCTTCAGTCGTGTGCAGAGTTGTGCACATATGGTATGGAGATAACATGTGAAGCCTTACTACGTGGAGCACGGGGCCTTTGGGTGGCTAAAATTAACTGAACAAGAATAGTGCTCAGAAGACCTTGCGGATAATCAGCTTTGAGGAGACGTTCTTGTTGTTTTGCCATGCTTAAGCTTAAAAAGTGAGAACATGATTTGTCGCGACAAGATGAAAGGAGAGACCGAATGATTCCATGTTTTACCGACTACAGACTCATGCAGATTTCAAGGAAGGAGGTGTCTCAACAGTTACGCCTAATGGAGACGATCCTCCCACAACAGGTGAACATCATCTTTGGTCCAGCTTATGGAACCCACCCATCTTTCCGGTTCCTCCAAAAATCTGCGTCCAATCTTCTCGAATCTTCATGAAAGAAAGTTGTCAGCGGTGTGACCAGTTTCCAACATAAGACCCTCCAAACGAAATTTGAGCCTCCGTTTGTTCTATGTGACCATCAACTCAGCCCTGACACCTTGGATCTCCTTTCCAAGGGTCCCAAGATTTCTCCAAACATTCTAACTACAAGGGTCGACCAACTAACGTCAGTCCATTCTGTTGCGATTCACATTCCAGAACAAGACCGGCAAGCATTTCTTGATGCTGGAGTCCGATCCGCCTGCGCCCATCCTCCTCCACCTACGGGCAAAGTTCCAATCCGAGCTATAGTCGAAGAATTGCAAACAAACAGGCATTAAAGATAATTTTGATACTCTTAAGGCCTTCAGTCTCTCTCCGCTCAAAGACAAAGCAACTTTGTTGCTCCCTTAATCTCCCGGCTCTTAAAGCTGCCTTTGGGGCTCCTTCCAAGCAATATCTAACTGTGTTTTTCACGGCAAAAACCCATATAGGAGTTCCCCTAAGAAGCATCATTTCAGAAAAGGGATGCTCGCAGAAGCCTCTTGCTCTTTTTCTGCAAAAGCATCTGTCATCGATCAGTCTCAACCAACCATTCCGAGTTGATAACTCCACAAAACTAGTATCTCGTCTTTATGACCTCCATTCTACTCCCGAGGCCTATGCCACGTTTTCGTTAGACATTGAGAAATTATATTACCTATTAGATCCCGCTTTTCTAATGGATTCTGTATCAAGTGCCATCCACGAACATGGCCCATGCGACTTTCAAAACTCATCTTGGGTATCTGAACGGGGTTTCCTAGATAGTCAACACTTGTCGAACATGGGAAGGAAATTCTCAGGCAAAAGAAAGGTGTTTGCATAGGCTCCTGCCTCGCCCCGGTCCTCAGCGAAATCTTTCTATTGTATGTGGACCGGGAGATCAAAGCTCGCCTTGAAGAGTTGACTCTCGTCTTTCATGTTTTTCGTTACGTGGATGATAATTTAGTCATTCACCGGATCTCAGTTTCTTCTGAATCTGTAGTTCAAGCCTTTACTTCTTCATCTTCAGGCCTGCATTTCACAAGGGAAGACAGCTCAGGTAATGGTCTTCAGTATCTCAATCTTCTTCCGAGCGGCATTTGTTGGGCCTTCCAACAACGATCACGGAAACCTATTCTTCCATTTTGCAGTTCCCATTCTAAACTGGTAAAACATGAAATTCATTCGGTCTCTCCTTTCATCTTCTCGCGCCAAATCATGTTCTTACTTTTTAAGCTTAAGCATTGCAAAACAACAAGAACGTCTCCTCAAAGCTGGCTATCCGCAAGGTCTTCTGAGCACTATTCTTGTTCAGATAATTTTAGCCACCCAAAGGCCCCGTGCTCCACGTAGTAAGGATTCACATGTTATCTCCATACCATATGTGCACAACTCTGCACACGACTGAAGGGAATTGCAGCGCGCTTCAACACTTCAATTGTCTTCTCGTGCAAGTTGCGCCTAAAACAACTTTGCGAAGCCCCCAAAGGATGTTCCGTTCCCTGTGAAGAGGGAGCAGGTATACTCCATCTTTTTTTCATGGGGTGACCGATACATTGGCCAGACAGGGCGTTGCCTGAACACCCGCCTACGAGAGCACGTCCTCAAGGTTTTCCGTGCTTCAAGCGACTCTTTTCGTCCGATACTTGTTCACCAACACCCAGTGCTTAAAGTCTCCCGTAAGCTGAGGGGGGTCCCTACAAGAAGAGGGGGGGGGGGGGGTTCTGACGAGATGTGCTAGATGCACATAATATAAGCCCCACTGCCGACTCTGCCCACGCTGTACCTGCAACCCTCAAATTTCTAATCCCCAAATGTGACATCCCTGAAAACAAGCTATTTTTTGCAAGATGTGATTTTGCTTTCACTAATGCTGAGTCTGTAAAGGAGGGTCTCAGACCTGAGATCCTCCAGACTTTAAGCCCTGTCAACGCCTCTGCAAGAACTGTGAAGCCCGGTTCCAGGACACCAGCATAATTGGAATACACAAGAACCGGCTCGGCCGAGAGATTATTGAAGCATACAGGATAGCCGGTGACGAACACAACATCGCTGCTCCTTCTCTTGGGTTGTCCAGACTTGAGATGAACTATCTGAAGCCAGAGCTGAATTAGTCAAGGGGCCCTCTATTGAATTTTGTCAATGGTGTTTACTTTTTATTTCTTATTTTCTTTGTCTTTATCTTCTAGTGTATTTGGGGATTTTGTCCTTTTTCCAGGCGTATATAAATATATTAATTTTTTCCGAAACTACTTTATTAGTTTCAAAAGTTAGGAGGGAGATAGCACGTAATGAAGGAGACATCAGTAAATGTGTGTTGCTAGTCGAAAGAACTGTGCTGTCTGTCCTTGTCCCTAAGTGTTTTTATTTTTTTCGTTGACTCTTGTACTTTCACCATCTCGCTCTTTGTTCTTTGACTTGGTACCCCTTGGGCGCCGCCGGCAAGTGTTTGTCCTGCCCAGTGGCGGCTTTTTCTGGGGGGGGGGGGGGGGGCAAAACACATGCCTTGCCCCCCCCCCACTTTGAGAACTGGGGGGGGGGGGGGCCAAGCGCCCCCCTTGCCCCCCCGGTTGGTACGCCCATGACCAAAAGTCTCCGCCGACATTGCAAGGTCGTGGCCTCAGAAAATCACGTTTTCTGGGACTGCATAAACATTTCTGAGAAAAAAAAAAAATTTTACAGACCATTCCCGAGGATCAAAGAACCAAGAGCTTGGCGGAATGGACCGGACCATCCGGCTCAGCCAAGCATCAAAAATAATTATTCGTGCAAGAAAAAAAAATTTTTTCTTTTGCTTGTTTCAGAGATGACAGAAATTAATTCCCGCAGTTAATTGGGAAGTCCGAAAATCGTCCCTTGAAATAATTCTTCAGGATGAGGGGCGTAGCCGGATTGCCGGGAAAAGGGGGACCTATATGGTGCTTTATTTCTCCACGTCCGCCTCTTCAGCATTTGGGGGCTTGTCTAAAAACTCTCGTGCTTGATTCTAGAAGAAGATAGAAAAGACAAGTAAAAGCGCGAGGGAGGCGACTGGATTGAGCGACGACAAGTGGGTCTTCGGATCTTTAGAAACAACCTTCTGAAGCAACAACAACAACTGGGTCTGGTAGGAAAGCCGTGCCGGAAGGAGGAGAGCGTTTCCGTACCGCGCACCACAGGGCCATGGGTCCTGACGGCTTTGTGCTGGCCGTCTTCATGCAGCTAAGCCTCGCTTTCCTGCAGCGATGCCTAGGGCTACGAGCGGAGGAAACTCGACTATCGACGACGGAGGCGACACGCTTCGAAGCCCTCAAGACCCTGACAATCGTGCACGCGGGAGCTTACCACAGCCACCTTTACGAAGTGGACAGCAGCGACAACATATGCTCCAGGACAAAGAAGGAGTTCAGGCTGTGTTACGGGGGCATGGCGAGACATCAGACCATCGTGAGTATAGATCTGTAGGGTATCCCGTATGAAAATGTCAGATCAAAATCATAACGAAACTTCTCAGATCCAGCGCGGATCTGAAATTGGTCGAGAACAGATGTCAAGTTTTAAACCGGGCGGAACTTTTTGTTTGCAGACTGGAAGTTTCTTTCTGCCCAATTTTTTATCCACTTTCAATACGGTCCTTCAAGGCGGGGCTTGAAAAGGCTCTCTCAACGGAGCGGCGGTAGACGCTGAGCGAGAAATGGCCACTTCGGCCGCCGGCATGCTGTGAGCCTGTAGTATTCTGAGTTTAGTCAAGTTTAGCGGTCTTACGGGCACGTTTGAAAGAGAGAAGCGCGTGCCCCACTCGCAGTGGCGCGTGCTCAGGTCGTGCATGCAACTGCCGGCTTTAGAACAGTTGACCCTGGGATTCGGAATAAACAAGTAAACAGTCACCGGTGTCCTTCCTCGCCCTCGGCGGGGCCCGCGAGGACGCGGGCCCCCGCCGCTACCGGGTCTCCTTCGCGCGGATGAACCTGATGCCAGACTTTAACGTGTACAAGTCTGCCTGATGCTCACTCCCCGGCCACGACGAAGCCTGCAGCAGCCGCTGCGGCTCCTTTCCCGACATTGAGAAGGCAACACATCGCCACCACCGGCATGCAAGGCCATCTACGCAGCCGTGCGCCGGTACCCGACAGAACCTCTCGGACCACCACCTCAGTACCAACATCGGCCACCTCCGAAAATACAAAAGAGCCCTTGGCGGTTCAGGGCTGATCCCGCGAAGAACGATTTATTTGGAAACCTAACCTAGCTTGCCAGCCGTTTCGATACACTGTAGTTTCGATTAGCTGGGCTTCCAAAAAGGAAACGGTCGAAAGCCGGGCTGCCAATCAGATCGAGTTGGCGGGATCACCCCTCACTCCGCTCGGAGAAACTTTAATATAATGCCAGGCCCGCGAGCTTGCACCAAGCGTCGTGGGAGCCGCCAAGCGCCCACAGCATGCCGGTGACTGAAGCGACCGTTTCTCGCTCAGCGTCGACCGCGGCTCCCTCACGCACTGGTGCTCCATTGAGAGAGCTGCACAAGTCCACATTACATTTTGGGCCAAACACATGCGCGACATATGCCACCGACAACGCCAAGGGCAATTTTCGCTTGCACGTAGTCGATTGAAAAGTCGCTCGAAATAACCGGAAAAAACGAACAAGCGATATGTCTTAAATTATCCACATGTTGACTATTGCATCGCACAAAGCCTGTGCCACATTCAATTTCGAACTTTAAGCCACTCTGCAGAACAGAAATCAAACTACAAAATACGATTAAGACAGAATTCTATACAAAACACCCGAGCACGCAATGCCAGTATATCTCGCTTCCACACAACAAGATTGAACGACAAGTCGGCACTGGATTTAGGGTCAACAAAAGCGCGACACATTTCTCGAAACAAGTTTTATTGCCGCCAAAAATGCAAGTGACAATGTTATTTCGCACGCAGTAGATTGGAAATTCGCTAAATTTGCCTTCTACAACGTAAAACGGGAAGAAAAACGAACGCAAGTGTTCTGCTTTATCTTGCATTATCAGTCATATTAGATGCCTCAAAAGCACGCCAATAATACGACGGAATGGACCGATCTCACCAGCTGCAGTTTCGCTACGCACACACTGCCGCGATTCATGCCGGGAACTTTATAATTTCCGTCCTGCGACTCTCCGTGTCAGAAACTTAAAAAAAAAAAAAAAAAAAAAAGTGTTGGTTGGATTAGGCTACACTTTAATCGCCGGAATGGTTTTGGATCGACCGGAACCATCGAAACTGATGCCTGGATCCGGACCGATTTTTAGGCAGGTTCCTCGGATCGAGCGCGAATCGAAATAGACCGAATCTGACCTGGATCTGACATTTTCTTACTTTGCCTTTAATATCAAATATATATCAATATGCAAACGATAGAGCTTTAGTTCTAGCAAACAAAAATTATAGTATTGCGGCGTCCGGTTTACAAGATGGCATTAAACAAATAATGAACTGGTCTTTAAACAAACTTCATTTTTGTAAATGAAAAGAAGACTAATCTATGTGCTTCCGAACCCATCAAAAGCGTATTGACCTCACAGAACCCATCTTTTTACATTCAGCGGAATGCAGGAATTGTTGCCGTACACCACTATATACGCAACAGCAACTAAATCCCTGGGAATTTACTTTGACGAACATTAATCTTGAAATTCGCACGCAGGTTACCTAATAAAGCAGTTGAGGATGATTACATCTCATCTATACAGACTTCGTATAGTCACGCGGACATCGCATTAAGGAAAACAGTTTACCAAATGTTAGGTGAGTCAAAAATGAGGTATGGATTAACGGTTTATGCATCCTCTTCGAACACCAAAAAGCAAAAAAATTGATAACATGATAAAAAAAAATGGTGAAAAACTGCACTTGTGGAACACGGCTCGATCACATCCCATTCGAAGAAAAGCTCACCGAACTTAATCTTCTGGCTAAAGGTAGTCTCAGGAACTATATAATCCTGGCGTCACACTACTTCACCCCTGATTTGAAGACAAAGTCAACTAAACAAAAACAACTTAGAAAGACCGAGAAGTATAATATTCGGAGAGTATGTACGAATTATGGTACACGATCAAGAAACTATTATGTACCAAATCTCTTTAATCAACTTCCTGGCAATTTGCAAAAATTCCAGTCGCTACATACAGCAAAAAAAAAAAAAAAAGAGATATTGAAATGTTGTCTAAGTAGGTCGATTTGAATTTGGAAGTGTGCCCTTATATATATTTTATCCATGATCTCACCTTGTCACTTATGTCGAGTAATTTTTGTCGCTTCATTGCTTATTTACTAATTCACGGCCGCTGCTTGCGTTGGCTTTTGTTGTGATGACTCAGCTGTAGTCTCAAAATATTTCCTTGTTGCTTTTGCGGTTCGTTACCTGCTTAGTATATGGCTGATTCACGACCACTGCTTACGGTATTTTTTTATATATTTATATATTTTTCATGATGCTTTTTGCTCGGATAAAACTTTCCCTGTTGAGCGTTACTTGTCGATTTTGGGTTTCGCTACTGCTGCATGCGGTGTTTCGTTTTTACGCGGGACAAATGTTACGGATACTATTGTATAACAACGCATACTTCAATCCGCAAAGTGTTAATAATTGATAAGCCACAGCATGACACACCTTAGGGGTTTTTTGTTGTTGTCTTTTTAGGGGGGAGGGGGGGGGGGGAAGCACTTGTAGAGATGGACTTCCCGTTCTCACACACGAGCACACATTTGCTTAAGTGAGACGAATTTGAAAAGTGTATTGTGGACGAAAACTGAAATAAACTAATTCTATTCTACGGTATTCATTGGGCGCCATATTTGAGTGCTCAGTTCACTGAGCAGCATGCTTAGAACACAAGGCCAGCAGTTTTGATGGTTTTGAACGCACGTTGCACAAACACAGTGGAAGCACGCGTCAGCACGCGCTCAGCAGAAACGGATTCAGCTATGGCCGCCAGTGAGTAAACTGCACACGGCACACTCAGCAGTCTCGACGGCCCTCATGAAGCAATCGCTTCCTCTGACTTTGCTAGCTCAAAATGCGTGTAGGGTGTCGAAATCTTGCGCCTCCATTCGTTTTTGTTTGTTGATTTCCTTCTTTCTCATACCCCGAACCCCACACAGCCTCTCAACATCATTAATACTCCATGGTGTTGACTAATCACGATGCAAGTAGTGAAATGACGACTGACGTTTTCCCTTCAGGGAAAGCTAGCACACACGAAGGCAGCCTGCAAAACCAACTTCGCCGCTTCAGGAAAAGCATTCAGTAGGATCACTCGCATTATCAGCGTATTACCTCGATGATATATTAAATAAACGAATAAATTCACAAATGAAAGCAACCTTGAACAGTCAACCCAAGCCCCTTACATGTTTGCTGCCACGCTGAGGCTTACATAATGTTTTCATGACTGATGTCTATACACCGACACGCGGGCTTGACGTCACGGAGCTGCGGCGGCGCTGCGATCGCGCCGGAGCCGGGGGGTGTGGGCAAAAGCGCGTACGTTTCGCATGGGCGTCATAGCGTTTCAGCATGCCGCGAAGCTGTGTTGCCGTTAATTGCACCAAAATGTACAGAAAAAGTAGGGGGGTGAGTTTCCACAAGTTCCCGGCAGACTCTGGAAGGCATAGAAGGTGGATAATATCCGTGGATTGAAAAGAATGGTCGCCTCGCGCGAACGACCGTTTGTGCGGCAAACACTTTCTTGAAGGAAAGTGCGGCTTCCATTTCAATCTCCGTCCCGAAGCTTGCTTATGTGCAGGGAAACCGTCGTCTGCTCGAGACCGCCCGCATTTTGTTCCCACGGTGTTCGCGCACAAAGCATCGGCCAAGCGCTCGTCGGAGGCTCGCTACGCCCGTGCTACCGTCAGAAGGGGATCGGCGACAGAACGGCAGTGTTGTAGGCGTTACCGAAAAAGAGTAATGAAATACGTTACTCGTTACTTACAAATAAAAGGTACGCGTTACTGAGCTAAGTTACCTAAAAAAAAAAGGAACGCGTTACCGCTACCGATAAAAAGTAACGCTGTTACTTCTGCGTTACTTTTTTTAAATTATGATTTAGCACATTTTACGGTTTTGACGATACAGGTCAAATATCAAGAAACATTATGTTCATGCCGAAACTGAACATAATTACTCTATCTCTTTTTACGGTTTCACCTAAATACTCACGAGAAAAAACGCAAAGAAAAACATGGCTTGACGCCTAAAACACGGAAAAATTGAAGTGTAATTTCTTTAAGACTTGGGAAGTAGTAACGAGTAACGTAACTACGTTACTTGAAATAGTAACGTAAGTACGTTACCCGTTACTGCGTCGAAAACGTAACGAGTAAGTTACTACGTTACTGAAAAAAGTAACGCGTTACCAACAACGCCGTTACTTGTAACGTGTTACCGCCAAGACTGCAGAACGGACAAAGCGTTACTGCTTGTAATGCCTTGTGGTCATGAGGGTAGGAAAAATATCATACATTGACTCGAAGACGCTGTGTGTATTTAATCAATTAATGAATACGCACACTTCCGCAGACCCACAGTCTGCTGATCCCGCCGGCAGTGCGGAAACCTACTCGAAGTAATCGTAGGCCTCGAGAGACTTGTACGCCTGCACCGTGTCGGCCGTGAACTGGCTTGGCGAAAAAACTAAATAAACGACGACGTGAGCCGTCGACTTCGGTGGCAGCAACTTTACGTCGGAAGTTCAACAGGCCTTGTTTACGGCGTACGGATCCTCCTAGGCAACGCCGTCCACGCAGTTTGTTTCGATACCGCTGGCGTTCAGGCTCGGACAGCGAGCTCAAATAGTCGGGCATAGCATACGACATACGTTGTGAGGAAATACGACGCACAAATAAAGATACAAGCGTCCCTACAACGTCAACAACGAGCGCACGCCATAGAACGCAATGGCGAAAACACGGAGAGCCGGGCTGCTTTTGCCCACATAGCTACCGCGCATGCGCGGCCTTCCGGCCGTGTTGGTAAACAGAGTCGCTCCGCGTGTCGGTCTATACGTCAGGTATACACAATTCCCGCGCAAAAGGAAGAATTAAAGTAAAATAAACGACGCCATATTTTCGCAGCGTCTTATTTTTTTTCCGCCCATTTCACCAGAAAAACACTCGGCGTACGTTTATCGCCTTGTTGTTTTTTTTTCAGTAATGACCTTGTCGCAATGATGATTCGACAACCATTTTTCGCAGACACACAGCCACACACAGTCTTAGGTAAAGAGGTGCGGACTAGATCCGTACCCTCGGGCTTCCTTTAGCATAAAAAAAAAGAAAGCTTTAATGCTATTGTTTCTGTGAAAAGGGGGGGGGGGGGGGTGGCATCTGTGCATAACCTGGTTCATAAGTGTTGAAATCACTCCTTCCAAGTAAAACAAATATGGTAACTATATCCATCTGAAAACATAAAATATCAAGACTATTCTTAAAAGATTGAATGAAATAATACCACAAATATCTTAATATGTAAAAGAAAACATTAAATATAAAGACCACTCTTAAAAGATTGAACGAATTGATATATGAAATACCTGAAGTTAAATAAGTAAAATGAAAACATAAAATATGAAAACATAAAACAAAATAATTGATATTCAAGTTGAGCGGTCCAAGCAACCTCACTGCTGTATAATATCTTAATGGGATAAACAAATTCAAAATGTTCTGCAAAAAATTGAAGTCAGAGTACCTTTACAAAATAAAAGAAAAAAAATAAATACAAGACACAGTTTTGAAATATTAAACTCCAAAGTTAGATTTCCACGTCGCTCATAACTCTGTCTATCTCTATATGTGAAAGGAGACACTGCGCCCAGCACCATAAAAGTAAAAACAAAAGTAAAAAAATAATAAAAAAGAAGAGATTTTTTAAAACAGACCTACAGCTAATTTAAAATACAATCTGAGCTTTCAATCACAACTTCCTTAAATAATGACATAAATACTCAACAGGTAATCAAAGCACTTAAAGGGGCGGTGCAACGATATTCAATTGGAATGTTTTTCACTTTACACGAGCTTACTGGCACTAGTGGGACTCAAGGATACTCGAACGCAACGCCACTGACCAAGAAACTCCTTTGTTGCGCTGTAATTTCGAGGACAAAACCGAGTGTTTTCATTCAATCTCTCCTTCGCAAAACCTGATGACGTAGCTGGGCGGTAGCAGTACCGCCCAGTGACGATATTTGAATGCGGCTCATAGATTGGACCCGAGCATTGCGTGGGCACTCGATTTGGGCTCGTGATAATCGATAGCTCGAGAAGCATTCGGGTAGTGTCCTGTGTCCAATCGCTGCAATGACGACAACAGCCGAACCATAACAATGTCTGAAACTCGGCGCGTGTCCTGTGCCTTGCCAACCCCAGCGCATGGCTATGATCAACATTGGCGGCATATAATCGGCTCCAGATCACGTGGCCGCTTGTTCTGGCTGCGAGTTGAGGGGGTGAACTCTGCTCGGTTTTCTTTATTTTTTTCTGCGACTTCTATTGCGTGTTGTGAAAAACGAACGGGTATTTCACAGGTCATTAACGTCAGGGATCCGTTCTAACCGGTATTTGCGCAAAATACAAAAATCGTTGCATCGCCCCTTTAAGAAATACATATCTCCGTTAATATTAATATACCTCTCTCCTCCTTCGACCCTCCTAAGTATAAGAAAAAAATTCATTAGTTGAATACAAGTAAATTCTTCACCACATATCATAGGAAAGCCATTATACACTAAATAATAATTTATACGCAATCTTCCTCTTTTCAGAATAAACATCATGAACTCTGTCGGCGTCGTCCACCAGCTAGGAGACACGAAGCCTCCTTTGCTCTCAAGCAAACCTACAAATAATTTTCTTTTTATCAGGAAACGCCCCTCACTGCTTCTTTTCACGTTCATTCCAATAACTGTGGCTTCGTAGTATCGCCTGTTTTTCTTCGCGAATTGGCTTTTAAATCAAATTTTTCTTTTCGGTCATATTTGGCCCTATTTATTGATTTTTAATTGGTTTAAACCTGTTATACCGTTTGGTGGTGCAGGTAGAGAGACACATTTTATTTTTATTCATTTTAGCTCTCACTTAGAAATAAGAAAAAAAGTCACACACTAAATAAACGATCGTTTAATTTTACTTGAGGCGGCGAAAGTATAGCGCGATACTGCTAACGCAGACACGTAAATCTAAGGTTTCTTCCTTTTTTTCTTTCTGTGTGTGTGTGCGTGCTTGCGTGCGTGCGTGCAACTGATTTCATCAAAATATCGTTCCGCAAAGCGCTTACGTGGGGCCTCAACTCGGACGGTACTTAGATGTCGTGTCTACACCTAACTGCACGAGAAAACAGGGAAAGCCCAGCCGTCGTGTTCGCGCTCACCCTGTAACGCAGGCTGCACCGCTCAAGCTCGCTCGTGTCGTCGCTGAAGCTGCTTTTGTGACTTCGGCGAGCAGTGATATGCATGGTCACTTCACTGTTCGCCTGGAGCAACCCACATGCCACGTACGGCATACCCCCCTCCCCCCCCCCCCCCCCCAAAAAAAAAAAAAAAAAAATGTGAGAAGAAAAATGTACAAGGTTTCTTTCACTCTAAAAAGAAACTACGCTTCGCCGAAAGATCATTCTCCGCGCAGCAAATGTGGCGCTAGCGGGGTCCGAACCAGATGCAAGAGTTTCAGAAGTCGTTATCTTATACAAAAGTTATAAGTAAGTTTCTAAAAGTTTCAATGGGAAAATGGGGTCCATTCACGCGGTAACTGGCGCCATTCAGCTCCAGATATTCGAAGGCTCCATCGGACGCCATAATGTCCCCTCGAAATTTTGAGAAAATCACTTATAACGTTTTAGCAACATGACGGTTGAAACTTTGGCATCAGGCTCGGATCGCTAGCGTTGGACGGAAAATGCGCGTTGGGCGAGGCGTAGTTTATTTTTGCGGGGAAACAAAATCTCGTAGTAAATTGTTGGCGGGACTCCTGGCGCGCAGCTGAAGCGGGCGAAGCTGCTGCCGGCCTCGGTGTCTCTGTTCACGGGGGACATGTTCCGCGGCAGCGTCTGGTTCCGACTGCTCGGCTGGGACGTCCCGACCACCGCTCTTCAGATGCTCCAGTTCGACGCACTGGTGAGAGAGCAAGCTGGGCCTTGCGGGAACACGGGTCGTAAGAGAACGGAGGAGGCGTGACGGCGATGCGCGCCAGTGGAAATTGTATATCTCCGCCATATTGGCTTAGTACTTTTGTTTTACGCGTGCTCTAGACAGGACAATTTACCAGCGTCCTGCGTAACAACAGCAGCGGGTCGAGTTACTTTGCATTTCTAAAATCTAGGTTATTTACACTGTCGGCCTTCTCTCGAAGAGGATGAGGTTTGAAAAATGTTTGCACAATTGCAATAAACTTGTAACAAACAAAACTATTTAAAAAAAAAAAAAATCCGTGCCATATAAAACGTAAATATTTGTATGGGAAACATTTATTTTACCAAGGGCCATTTTGCGAAACGCCCTTTCAGAGACTTCAGTTTACTGAACCACCCGTTCGGAAAAATTGTGGACCAAAACAAAAGAAATAAAAAAAGAAAACGTCGAAGATGAGGGTTTTAATTACTCTTTTATGCCGAATACACAAAATCGTGTTTCCGACGTCGCGCAATCGAGATGGCTCTTGAACGGGGTTTCTGCAGATACTGCGCTGTTTAAAAATGGGTTTCTGCGCATGCGCGGTCACCGCAGCTCCTGTGAACATACTTTTTAGTGAACATTGCATTGTATCGACGCTTTGCAGCAGCTGTGCATGGGCGCTTTTGTGTGCTCTTGTTCCGTTTACTTCGCTTCATTATTAGCATATATCGGGCCAGGTGATTGCCACCTTAGATTCTATACGTGACCTTCTCCCCAGCATTGGCCTGTGCGGAGGCTCGTCAGCACCCGTTTCAGTGGCTCGGTATCTCGGCGAGACAAAAGGACGGGCCACATGCGGCTCTTCGCGTGTTAAAGTGCGGCTCGCGGCTCCATCCTCTACCCCCCTCCCTCCCGGTCACATGAGCACTTCCCCAAGAAGAGAAATGGAACGCGTTTTAAATCGAAAGGCAGGCTGTGGTTTGGTAGTCTTATGCTATTGCTACCTTGTGTACATATGAACTGCTTTTAACTCGGATAGGTTGAAAGTAGTTCGAGTGTCGTTTATTGCTCCGAACAAAAGTTTGCCCCCCCCCCCCCCCCCCCCCCCCTTTCCCGCGGCTCTTGGAAGTTTCGTGGTTTTGTTT
Organism: Ixodes persulcatus; assembly: GCA_013358835.2. Lineage (NCBI taxonomy): Eukaryota > Metazoa > Arthropoda > Arachnida > Ixodida > Ixodidae > Ixodes > Ixodes persulcatus. The sequence continues at coordinate 174,672 of JABSTQ010009574.1, forward strand.
GCGGCTCTTAGGCCGGGTCAGGCTGGCCACCCCTGGTCTATACTAAAATTCCCCTTTGCCGAGTTTCGCAACCTGAGTTTGTTTTTAACACTATCGTCGTCCTATAAAGACTCGGATAAACCGGGTTTCGATGAGCACGGTCTTCGAATAAACGAACCCCCGTCTGCACGGCTCATGCAAGAACGGAAGGGGACACCACAAACTTGTCTGCCGGGCAGGGTTGGCGGTAACGCGTTACAATTGTAACGGCGCTACCGGTGGCTCGTTACTTTTTCCGCTAACGTAGTAACGTACTCGTTACTTTTTCAAAACAGTAACGCGTAACGTCTTTCGAGTAACTTGTAACATTTCTACCTTACTCCTTACTTATTCTTCCCACGACTTAAAAAAAAGTTACGTTTAAATTTTTTTTTGTATTTTTATACGCCAAGCTTTATTTTATTTTTTTTATTTTTTTTCGCTTGTTCGCTTTCTGCGTTTGCTTTTTTTTTTTCTCGTGAGTGTTTAGGTGGAATCGTAAACTATACATGCTACTCATGCTCACTTTCTGGATGGACGAACTGTTTCTTTAAATACGGCACTTATGCATACCTGTAACGTCAAAGAGTAAGACATAAATTCATAATAAAAAAAAAAGAACCGCAAAAGTTACGTGCGGTACTTTTTAACGGTAACGTAACGATAACGCGATCCTTTTATTAGAGGTAACGTAGGTCGGTAATGCGTTTCTTTTATTTATAAGTAACGAGGAACGTATTTCGCTACTTTTTTTCGGTACCGCCTACAACACATGGTACCGAGCCATCTCCCGGGATAGGGGATCAAGCGGTGGTATCGCGAGTCTGTGGAGACAGGGGGAACTGGGATTGCGGTAAAGTGACTTAAACTGCCGCCATTACAAAACAGAACAATATTGGCGGGTGGGTTTGGGAGAGAGGGAAAAAAGATTCTCCCGTTCCCCCTCCCTGTGGCCTCCTGTTCCGACGCCATTGGCCGGATAAACCCAACACCGTGACTCCTTTATTTCGACTCAACATCCCAGACGCTTGGCGAACACGAGTTCTACCGAGGACCCCTGGGAGTCGAACGGGTGCTCAAAACGCTGTCCGAGAAGCAGAGCGCCGCGGTGGTCCTGTGCAACGGCGACTTCTCGCACGAGTCGACGCTGGCGGGCTTCCCTGTGCTCAAGTCCTTGGTCCTCACCAGAGGCAACGTTCGCGTCGGCCTCATCGGATACGTGCGGGATGACCTGAACGAGACCTCGCAGCCCGGGCGTAAGTGGGGCCGAAAGGCGACGCTGATCCGCTGCTGCTCCATGTGCTGACGTACACGAATGGGAGCATGCTTTTGAGCGCGCGCCCCGCCGTCACTGTATCACTCATGAGCACGCTTAAAAGCATGCTTCGAAAGGGAATTGTAGTAGACCGTTTCCGCAGCCCGCTAAGCACCCGGATAGCACTCCGTAATCCGCCACAAGACCTTGAACTATGCAGACAAGGCTGGCGGCGCTCATGCGCAGCTGCGGCGTTTTCTTTGGGGATACCGTAGCGGAGGAGAAAAACGATCTACTACAACTCCCTAAAGGCTCCGGCAGTGCGGTACGTGGTAACGGTTTGCTAAATGTCCCTATTGGTTTAGAATAGCCTAAACGAACACATCACGGTAAACCACTGTGACCCATAAAGAAGGGTACTTTAATAAATATATATACCTTAAAAATACACCTAAGCACTTCTTACGAGTTACGAATGCGAAAGCATGAATGTCGCTCTTCGCGCTGCGGCCGTTTCTGATTCTCTCGACGTTGATCTCGACGGGGGCAGCAGCGCTATGAAGTGTGGAGTGGCGTTTCTTGGAACTATGCCGCGCGCGAGCCAATGGGAGGCTATCCATCAATTCGCTTTTACAGACTACAGCCTTCGCTCCATAAGACATGGGGAATTTAGGTGCCGCTTGGCACGGCTTCACAAGCTGATAACACCGGTTCGCTCCACGGGAAAGTTAATGCTTTCGCATTAAAAATCTTTTTTTTTTTGTTTTGTTTAGTTTTCGCGCAACATGTGCGCTTGGGAGCAGGGAGGCGCAGTGAAAGTTGATTGGCGCATAATGGCGGAATTGGCGCAGCACTTCCACCCGTGTCTAATTCATGAAATGTATTATAGGGAATTGGGGAGTGAATCGGCGTGTCACGTAACATATATCGAACGTACATGCCTTTGTAGGCTGGGGCGGCGATGCGGGTGTCATGGCGCCGCTGACAACGTAGACTACTCTGATTAGAAAATTTATTTACCACACTGAGGACAAAACTACGCAAGAAACGCGCAGAAGATAGCAACAATGTGCACACATATATACGCGAACCATGTCTGTACAGTTGCCGGGTCTTTGCCGCGCCGCCACACGCACAGGCCCGAAGGCGCACTCCCGCGAGGTGTCCCGTCCGCGCAATTACTCACGCGGCCGAAGCGTCACCCCAGAGTCGCACACCCGCGCCCGCGCCCCCAACGGCACCGCTCTGAACTCGGGGGCCTAGAGGTTGTCTAGGTACCTGAAGCGGAGTTCAATCCGCGAGTCGCGAACACTAAGGTACCGGCAGGACCAGCGCCTGAGGAACTCCTGTTCTCCGAGGAAAAACAGTTGTTCCTCGAGGTGTCCCTCGAGCCAGACTTGTACACGTTACTGAAAAATAGTAACGAATTACAGTTACAATTACTCAACGTTAAATTGTAATTTATTACAATTACAATTACTCTCCCATAAAAGTAAGTGACCGTTACCCCAAAAAGTAATCCGTTACTTTCATGGCGTTACTTTCAAGAATATTGTCTACAATTAAGAAACAAAGGGAAGAGGGTTATTCAAGTTCTTATTGTTGCAACCTGTTCCATTTAATGTCCTTGAGTATTTTTAGCAACAGCTGAGTCTCGAAAGTCTCGTCAGACATTTTGCACTATTTCTTATTGAAGATGTCGACTGTTACGCTGAACACCCTTTGAACTGAGGCACTGTATGGGAGTGGCATATTATTCCTCACGAATGCTTTATGCTCTGCATTGAGCTTCTTCAGCGAAGCAATGGAAGTACTATTTACTTCGAAGATAGAGCAAAGCTTCGTCATAGCAGCCGTTGCCTGATATTCGAGAGTTTTAGTAGATCGTTCCGATACCTCCATACCCCCGATAACGTTATGATAAATGCGCATGTGCGGCGGCGGAGTATCGGGTATCGTTATCGGAGTCATCGGATCAATCTGCTGAAACTCTCCATTGTCGAAATCGCGAAGCTGTAGAAGTCACCATACATCTGGCCAAAAGTAGAATAAGAATTATTTTATGTCCATCTTAGTATACCGGCATATACTGCCAGACAATAGCAAAACATAGTTGTAACTGTAAGGTATTATCGATATTCTTCTTCCTTTGGCTCTGAACAGGTCGAGCCTCGGTTGAGACGTTGGTGAATAAAAAAATGGTTTCCAGTATATAAATATCAGTAATCGAAAGGAACGTCGGTTAAAACAAGGAAATGTAAACGCACGTTTACCATGTGTACCTTTCTTGATGCCGTTCAAAAACGCACGGAGCACGAACCGACTGCAGTTTACTCCGGTGTTCTCCAGATAGACGTCTGCTGATGCCACGGGCAGCGATGGGCAGAGAACTAAGTAAGCCGCGCTATGGCTCCACTCACGAGTTTCACTCTCTCCTCAAGCCCAGAATATCAAGTCTACGTCAGCCACCTTATGTTTTATTTGTAAAAATATCTGCTTGAGATAAGATGCGTCCTGCTGGGGTAAAAACAGGGAGAAGAAAAAAGGAAGACTATTACCATTTTCGAAGTGCTCGCAAAAAGCTGACTCACAAAAATGGTGACTGAGATGCAGATAACGTGGCTGGAATTCACAAATGAAAAATGAAGTGGGCCAACCCTAGAAGTTGGACTACAAAAGAGTAAGTAGCTCTTAAAACGGTCAAATAAGGTGAAAGAAGCAGAAAAAATACATCCTGTTTTCTAAGAGAAGATGATAAGGGTGCAGCAACGAACGAGGATGCTTATGGCAATAACACCTTCACATATTATCACATCCCTTTTAGTGGATTTTAGGGCAGTCGGAGCGTGGAAAATGGTCGTAGTCACTATAACCGAGAAGGACATTGTTAATTCTTGTCTGTGCACTTACCACCTCGAGCTTCTCGAAGAGGCACACAATAACTTGGTGTCCGCCTCGCCCCGCCTTCGATCGCAAAGAAAAAATAAAGGGACTAAAAAAAGCGGATATAACTTGCCCCCCCCCCCCCCCCTTGTTTTTTCTTATATTTGTGGAAATGTTCATTTTTATTTTTTGACATTGTTGTTAGGGTCTAAAAAAAAGATTCAGGTGCTTAGTGTTGAAAAAAAAAAAAAAGGCTTTGCGGAACTGAAGACTGCCAAGCCTCCCTTTCCGGTGTCACTGCGCTCGACTTTACCAGAATAAAAACAACCCTTTCTTTAAAAAGAGGGGGGGGGGGGGGGGGTCCTGAAAATAATGTAACGGATTACAAGGAATCCGTTACGTAAAAATGTAAGGGAATTACTTTAAAATTACTCTAGAAAATATGTAATTATTCCGTTACTAAATTACTGATAAATGTAAGGGATTACAAGTAATTTCGTTACTTGTAACGGATTACGTACAAGTCTGCCTCGAGCTCCCGCCGGAGCCGCCAAAGGAGGGGCCAGAGAGCACGCGATCGACGCGCCTGTCTCACCGCGCAGCACCGGTTCCTCCACAGCACGTACTCGGCAGCGGCGAGGAGGAGGCGGACGAAGACGCCCGGAGGGCATCTCCCGCGCAGCAGGTAAAGGCCTACGCCCAAACCGTGGAAGCTAGTGCGGATGACGCGCCAGAACGTCCGCGCCTCAACGCACTCCTTCACCGCGTGCACATTCGTTTCGTGATTCCCGCAGTTTGGGCACTCGTCCGTGCGCGACACGCCCCAGCGGAGCAGGCGGTCTCTGATGGGGAGTACGCCCCAGCCGCGCTGCCACTCGAAGTCCCCTTTAAGCTGAAACTGCAGCCAATGCCTCAAGCACGAGAGCTCGAGTTAGCTGCTTCGAAGCGTTCTTCAGAACGACCACTCACGCTAGAAATGCGCGTCTCAAAACCAGGAGCGTGTTCGGCGCTTGTAGTTCTTCGTGTAGTTCCAAGCATTTCAGTTCGCTGAAGTGCTTGGCATGGACGTGTTCTCTGAAAATGGCAGTGGTGTCTCCCTGTTCAAAACTCCGTTTTTGGGGGGGGCGGGAAAAAAATGTTTTTAGGGGCGAAGCTCCTTAAGGTACATTTATACTCCAACGTAACGTCGTCGGGCGCCGCGTAGCGCAGCGCGCGCAGGTACTTATTGGTTGCAGATATCGAGTTCCTGGTTGCCGGCCAATAAAAGGCGCGCGTTCTGCACTACGCTGCGTTCACTGCGCTCGACGTCGGAGTATAAACAGCCTTTTTAGGGTCTAGCCTTGTCCGTCCGGCGTCCGTGCTCACATCGATCTTGCTGGTGCTCGCGCTCGTGCTCGTGAGCTCACGTGCTCACGTGCTCGTGTAGGGCAAAAAAAAAAATGATGAAAAAAAAAAAGTTTGCGCAGTCGACAGGATTCGAACCTGTGTGGGGAGTGCGGGGAGACCCCAATGGATTTCTAGCCCATCGCCTTAACCACTCGGCCACGACTGCGGGACGAGTAGGGGGCTCTGAGATGTGGCAGTAACTCAAAAGCTGGGGATGTCATGGATGAAAAGTTGCATGTAGCCGCTCAACGCGCTGCGGTCAAATGCGTATATAATCGCGTTAAATTTTGCATGCATTGGCTCAACGTTTATAGACGAGAGGGCGCTGCGGTCAAATGCTCAAATGCGTATATAACCACGTTCCATACCACACATTCTATTTCTGACATGGATGAAAACGAACGAAAGGCTCGGCATGCTGCGGCTCAGCGTCTACGCAGACAAGCACCACGAGAGCTTCGCCCCAATCAACATCATTCACGACGTGGAGATGCGGTCAATTTTTTTTTTTGCGTGTTTGTGTGTGGGGGCGGGGGGGGAGGGGGGGGGGTGGGGGGGGGGGGAGTCTAAAGTAAGATAAACAGGACTCCGGTTGCGCCTTTTGTTTTAGCCGCCACAGAACCACACTGCGCCGACGGCCCCTAGATGTGCGCCGCTGCGCCAACTTATTGGCTCCAAGCCGTGCTTTGAAACCGACGCCGCGGACATCAGTCTCGGTTGAAGCGACGGAGTGGTTCTCCAAGTTCGAGTACAACTGTGCCTGCTAGGGTGCGACCTACCCTATTTTGAACCCTCGTCCTTGAGTACCGAGCCTTCTACCATCTGGCAAGCCGGTAGTCGGTTGTATTTGGGGGGAGGGGGACGAATTTGTATGGGGGGGGGGGGGGGCGGCCACCCCCGTCGCCCCCCCCCCCCTGGATCCGCCCCTGGTGTCCCCTTGCAGAGCTCATATATGTAGTTATGTGGACGTCCTCAGGTTGACTCGTAGCGTTCTATGGATGTCATGTGGACGTTCAAAGGACAACTGTGCTGCCGCGTCTGCTCGCCAACCAGCTCGCTGATACGCAGAAATCAGCGCACGGTGGTGCATAAGGGAACTCTCAGCCTCCGCTCGTTCCGCTTATGTTTTTTATGTGCAACGCGCATGCGCAAAGTTATTAATGCGCGAAATTTCTTGTCTGTGGCAGTATAAGAACTGCAGGAAGGGGTCCGTCCCTGAAGTCGAGAGACACACCTGTCGTGGTCGAGATAAGATTGATAAACGGAGTGGGTTTATTCTAACATAGCAATACAGGTAGGTGTGAGTCGTGCCGTGTCTGGTCGCGATCTGGTGGAGAGAGGGTCCGCGCACGGAAGCGGCGGGCAGAGTCCAGGGTCACCCGGCGGCGGTGGCGATGATGATGACGACGGCGGGGGCGATGATGATGATCTCCCGACACCTCCCCCACTTTGGAAGAACAACACTCACACTTCCCCAAAGCGGTCAGGTGGACGGCTTATACGTCCACTCCTTGTGACGGTAGGTGCGACGGCCGGTTGCAGGTGTCCTCTTGTTCGCCGTGTAGTGCCAGTCGTCGTCTGCACCACGTAGGAACGGGGTTGAGGCGCTGGCCCTAGAATGTGGCCGTAAGACGCTGCTCCCGTCAGAATTCTGACCGCAGTTCCAGGTGGAATGGTGTCGAGCTTCTCCTTGTATAAGGCATTTCTGGAGCGAAAGTCAGTGGTGTCCCAGCGAGGTTGAAGAGACTCTGGTTTTACTGGCACGTTCGTGCGCAGTCTTCGTCCCATGAATAACTCTGCTGGCGCGTAACCTTCGATTCCCGGGGTCGCACGCTGGGCCAGCAGTGCCTTGTGGATGTCTGTCGATTTCCCAAGGAGTTGCTTAGCCGTTTGGACTGTCCTCTCGGCCTCCCCGTTGCTCTGTGGGTAGTACGGGCTTGACGTTGATTGGGTGACTCCCCATTCCTTCAGAAACACTGCGAATTCGCGTGAGGCGAATTGTGGTCCGTTGTCTGTTCGGAGAATTTTCGGCGCTCCATATCGTGCAAACATTGGGCCAAGGATGGCGATGATGTCCCTGGTCGTCATCCGCCTCAGAGGTTCCAGCTCGAAGAACCTTGAATAGTAATCGACAACAATCAAGTAGTTAGTGCCTTCGTGGACGAAAAGGTCCATGCCGACGACTTCCCATGGATAGTTTGGCAGTGGAGTCGCCAAAAACGGAGGTTGACCTGGTTTCCGGTGTTCTTGACAAACGGGGCACTTTCGGACGAAGCTGTTGATGTGGAGCCCAATGCTTGGCCACCAGACTGATTCTCGTGCTCTGGCGCGGCATTTGGACACACCCTGGTGACCTGTGTGAAGCTTCTCCAGGATTTCGAAGCGTAGGGCTTCTGGTATGACGAGCCGATTGCCCTTGAACAACAGACCGTCTAGTACGGCTAGTTCGCTGGCGAATTCGTTGTATTGGCGGACGCCTTGAGGAAGCGTCATTTTATCCGGCCATGTCCGGAGAGTGTACTCGATTACCCTCTTCGTTACCGGGTCTGTCTGCAGCTCGTTCTTGATGCGATCGAGCATTTCTTGGGGGGCTGGAAGCTGTTCCAGCGTCAGGAGCTCGTACTCTCTGGTGTTGAGTTCCCTTGTACGAGAGGTTGTGTCGGGTAACGGCTTGCGTGAGAGCACGTCGGCTGTGTACATCGCTTTTCCCGGAACGTGACCTATGGTGTAGTCGTACTGGAACAGGCGCATTCGGAATCGCTGCAGTCGGGGGCTCAGCTCGTCGAGTCGCTTTGTTGTCATGAGGGGAACCAGCGGTTTGTGGTCTGTCTCAATGTGAAACTGCAGTCCTAAGATGTACATGCGGAAGTGATCACATGCCCATGTGATCGCGAGCGCTTCTTTCTCGATTTGAGCGTAGCGTTGCTCTGTCTCAGTGAGAGAGCGCGATGCATAGGCAATGGGCAGCCGCTTGCCGTCGGTCTCTTGTAGCAAGACCGCACCAATTCCGTAAGATGATGCGTCCGCTGAGACGATGAGAGGCTCCTTCGGATTGTAGTGCGTCAGAACTGGCGCTTTGGCTAGAGCTTCTTTCACTGCTTCAAAGCTTCGCTGCTGGTCGGGTCCCCAGAGCCACGCAGCGTCGGCACAGAGGAGATCCCGCATTGGCTTCGTTGTGTGTGCCAGGTGTGGCAAAAACTTGGCAAGGTGGTTTGCCATCCCCAAGAATGATCTCAGTTCTTTCACATCTGATGGTGGAGTGATCTGTGTGATCGCATCAACTTTTTCAGGATCAGGCTTCACACCTTCGCCGGAAACGATGTGGCCTAGGAACTTGACCGTCTTCTGTAGGAAGGCACACTTGTCGATGTTGAGTGTTATGCCGGCTTTGCTGAGTCGTTCGAAGACTTTAACTAGGTTCGCGTCGTGCTCAGCCCGTGTTTTCCCCCAGACGATTATATCGTCTTGCAGGCAAGCTTGGCCTTCCACTCCCTCAAGGATTCTCAGCATTTCGCGCTGAAAAAACTCTGGTGCGGTCGAGATTCCGAAGGGAAGGCGAAGAAACTTGAAGCGTCCGAACGGCGTCAGAAATGTCGTGTATTTCTGCGATTCCTTTGCCAGAGGTGCTTGCCAGTATCCAGCTCGAGCGTCGAGTTTGCTGAAGAATTTGCCATCGGAGAGCTTCGCCAGACATTCGTCTACGGTAGGCATGATTACCCGCTCTCGGACGAGGTACTTGTTGAGCTCGGTGTAGTCTACGCAAATTCGCAGTTCGCCATTTGCTTTTTCTGCGACGACCATCGGAGCGCACCACTCTGTGGCCTCGGTGACGCGCTCTATAACTCGGAGCTTTAGCATCTTGGAAAGCTCATTCTTCACAGGTGGTAGCATCGCCAGTGGCACCCTTCTTGGGAACGTAAGAGCAAAGGGCTTCGCGTCTGGTCGAAGAACCACCTTGTACTCGGCGTTCATCTGGCCAAGTCCTGAAGTCAGCTGAGGGTACTTGGCAAGTAGTTCGGAGACGTCCTCTGTGCGGCTTGTCTCGCCTCTGACGTTGAGGAGCTGTGGGAGAACTCCGAGAGATCGGATGGCTGGCCATCCGAGGAGAGCTTCCTGTAGACCTTCAACTACGAAAACATCCTCTTGAACTCGTTGACCGCCCCATTCCATAGAAGCTTGGAAGTGTCCAGCGGTCGAAAGCTTCTGATGACCAGGACCGAGAAGTGCTCTTCCTGGCTTTCGCAGAGGGCCCATCACTTCGCGATTGTAGTCGCGCGGCGCGATGGCAGTGACGTCGGCGCCCGTATCGACCTTGAATGTGATCGAGATGCCGTTCACTGACGGGGTGATTCTCCAAGCGTCATGAGCTGAAGTGTCTTTAAGTTCGCCGAGGTACACCTCTTCCACTTCTGCTGTGCGGCGAACTGGGCGAGCTGCTGTGGAAGTACCTGGTCTCTCATGATGTTTCGAAGACAGGCAAACGGAAGCGTAGTGGCCTTGTTTTCCACACGACCTGCATAATTGACCGGATGCCGGACAGGTCGTCTTGGTGTGAACCGAAGCACTGCCACACCATCTGCATGGCTGGCGGACACCTTCGTTGCCTTTTTTTGGACGAGCCGTTGGCGTTGTTTTCTTGCTCCAGTTTTTCTTTCTGCGTGCGGAGCTCAGCTCGTCGACGGCGGCGCCGTGTTGACCTTGCGTACCTCGCATTTCTTTGTGTTGTTGCTTAACTGCTTCGGAGTTTCGCGCGGCAGCCACCGCGGTCTCGAGGGTAAGCGCGGAGTCGAGTTGCAGCTTCTCGCTGTGAGCCGTATTGAGGAGGCCTACCACGAGTCGGTCCCGGATGAGCTCGTCTTTCAAGGCGCCATATTGGCATCTCTCTGCCAGCTTGAAGAGGTCGGTAACGAAACTTTCGACTGTCTCGTGACTTTCTTGCTTTCGGCGGTTGAACGTAGCGCGTTCGTATATGATGTTTCGCCGTGGAATAGAATGCTTTTCAAAGGCATTCTTCACGCAGTCATAGTCGAGCTTTTGTTCGTCACTGAGCTTGAGAGAGGCTAAAACGTCCTCCGCCTCGCGTCCCATGGCGTACAGGAGAGTATTTACCTGAGCAGCGCTGTCTTGCTTGCTGAGTCCCGAGATGACTCGGTAGCGATCCCATTGCGTGATCCAGGGCTGCCAGTCGTCTGGACGGCGGAAGTCGAGCTTCTCTGGGAGAGCGACGACAAATGGGTTGAAGGCTGGCGTTGGAGCCGTTGCTTCTGGTTGCTGCTCAGACTGGGCCATGGCATCAATTTGGATGAGTGGGGAACTGTAGCCGCTGAATTGCTACGCTAGCACCGCTGCCACCATGTCGTGGTCGAGATAAGATTGATAAACGGAGTGGGTTTATTCTAACATAGCAATACAGGTAGGTGTGAGTCGTGCCGTGTCTGGTCGCGATCTGGTGGAGAGAGGGTCCGCGCGCGGAAGCGGCGGGCAGAGTCCAGGGTCACCCGGCGGCGGTGGCGATGATGATGACGACGGCGGGGGCGATGATGATGATCACACTCACACTTCCCCAAAGCGGTCAGGTGGACGGCTTATACACCAACACCTCTTTACACTTTAAGAACAAAAGAGAGCGCGATTTAATCCCTCCGGGGAACAAATGCGCTACCACCACCATTAATTAGTCCCCTAGGAGTCTAACGTGGTGAACGGGATCAACCATGGCTCTCCTCAGGTCGTTCTATTCACCGGGAGAGGCTGAAAAAATTGGTGACCGCTTTTCTCTTGAGTGCCTGCTCGCTTGCCTCGATAGCTCAAGCCTGCTGACACGCAGAGAGATAGTACGGGGGTTACGGGACAGGGCAGGCTCTAGACTTTCGTTCAACTCGAGATCGCTCTTCCACAGCAAAAGAGCTTGCCGATACTTATAACGAGCAAGTGATGACGACACCTGAAGCTGTATGTGTGTTTCCTGCTTACCCAAGCAATACCTGCGGGAATCAATTTTACTGATTTGCGTAATCCTGCAGGCTAAAATCTCGTCAACCAAAACAACGAAAAAAAAATCGACGGTAAAAATAACGTTTTACCAGAGCACCTACCTTGCTGCAGGTGACCAGAGCCGGCTTGCTAGAAACTGAAACAAAAGCTTGCCAAGCCGGGGCGCGCCAGCGCTTTAGGCTCAAGTTCAGATGCCACACCGCTCGTGCCCTATAGCTTTAGCAATGTTTTTTTTTTTTTTTTCGTGCCGCTTTTGGTTGGCGTGCACAAATTTTACCTTTGTAATGTTAGTGTGACCCCGAACTCGCCCCACCATGCGAATCTCTGGAGAATTTGTGCTAGTTAGCTCCTTTTGCTGGGCATCCGAGCGTCTGGAAGGGCCGGAGAAGAGCTATGCGCGCAAATAATCTCGGAGGTCAAGCCCCGGACTAACCGTTGCAACCCCTGGGACTAACCGTTGCACTTTGTTTTGTTTCGAGATTAGCGCCTGCAGTGCACAACGCTCCGCTCTTAGTGTGCCGAGGCGCATTTGGGCATCGAGCGGAGCATTGTTCTCTGTGGGCTTTGCTGCTGCAAAATTGGGCAGGATGGAAGTAATGGGTTTGCATGCTTTCCGTCCAGCGACCCTGGGGATCAGCAGCGACTTGGAGTGCGTTCGCCAGCAGGCCGACGCCATGCGGGCCCAGGGCGTGGACGTGGTGATCGCGTTCGGCGGCGGCAACCTGACCGCGGACCGCCGCATCGCCCAAGAGGTGATCAACGTCTCGGTGCTGGTCACCAAGTACGAGGATCAGTTCGCCTATCCAACGACCACGGAGCCCGAGTTCCACAAGCCCGTGGCCTTCGACTACCCGATGAAGGTGGTGCGCAAAGACGGCAGCCGAGGCTACATAGTTGCCTCCAACAAATTTGTCCAGTTCATCGGAATGGTAAACGTCACCGTCGACACCATCACAAAGAAGGTGGTGAATGTTCACGGGTCGCCCATCTTGCTGGACGAGAGCATTCCATTAGGTATGTGAGAAAGAGACGGGTGGGTAGATACGGAAACCCAGAGCGAAGTGGGATTAAAAATATCCATTGGAGGATTCCTAGGGATTGCGTTAGCATGACCTTTCGAAACGCCACAAGACTAAGGTGACCATTTTCCCTCAAGGTAGAAAACGTAACATCCCAGCGAGAGGGGAAGATGGGGGGGGGGGGGGGGGGGGGGGGGGGGTTGTACTAAAGATTGAGATTGGGAGAAAACAAATTATTGAAATAACTGCTATTATTTCAAGACGTCACCATTTGCACTAAATTTCACTCCCTGCGTAAATATCCCCCGCCTGCGTTCACACCGCTTCTCGGCGACAGTATGCGGCTGCTCATTACAAAACTATTAACCCACTTGGCCTAACCGTACACGCCGCTTCGCGGCGTCCATCCCGCAACCCAAGCTAACCCAAGCCGCTGGAAAGGGAGTCCCCATACCATTTAGTTCAGCAAAATTTCGTCGACAACATTTTTTTTTTCTTTCAGTGTTAATTTTAAAAAAGAAATGTAAATATCGTCAAATACTCAACAAAAACATGTTTGAGAAAAAATAAATAAAAGCACTCTCTGTGGATGGAACCTGGGTCCGCTGCGTATGAAGCAGGCACCTTTCCACTAAGCTACGCTACCTTTTTGTTTTATTATTTATTGTAAACTGAATTTTTTCGCAACCATTCGTTTTATACGTGACCCACCAAGTTTTGCGTCGTGCGTATAGCCATTTCCGGTCGAGGCGCACACTATTTTACGGTTATTTTTCTTAATATACTTGAAACGAGTAGGCATAGCTTTGGTTTGCTTCAACTCGCTTGGTGCTCATTTCGAAACTATGCACTCCTGCAAAAACGGGACATGATTCTTTATTGGGACAAAAAGACGGGACAGAAGCGGACCTCAAAAACGGGACTGTCCCGGCCAAAACGAGACGTCTGGTCACCCTCAACAAGATGTACTTTGGGAAACGCTAACGCCGACCCCTTCACTTTTCTCTTTTGGCTCCCCCAATTTTCTCTTTTGTTTTCTCTATTTTTCTGTCTCTTTTTGATCTTGTTATGGGATCAGTATTAGCGTTACCGACAGGGGCGGATCCAGAACTCCGTTTTTTTTTTTTTTGGGGGGGGGGGGCGGGAAGCCTTGTAAGGATACTATTCTCCCATTTTTTTTGTGCACCGGGGGGTCCACCCCTGTCAAATTGCCCTCCAAGAAGAGGGAAGGATAGGGGTCAACCTCGTTTGGGAGGGGGGGGGGCGGCCCGCCCCCGTCGCGAATTCCACAGAGCCTTCAAGTTGAGCAATGGTTTTGTAGCTTCACCATTTCTGGTGTCAACTGCGATGACATTCAAACTGCTGTTAAAACGAACCTCGTGAATGCCCTCAGGACAGGAGTTTTCTAGAGCTTTTGAGAGCTTCGCGCTACTGAGGGATGTTATTAACGTCTCAGTATCCGCAGAGACGAACACAACAGTTAGCCCTTCTCGATGACTTTTGATTGATTATTGTCTCCGAGCTTGAGTTAAAGTTGTTGCGCCGAGTTCTCTTTCGTGATCGAACTTCT